>JBAMHX010000020.1:9704481-9730645 GCA_037177515.1 Pseudomugil tenellus
TATATATATGGATATGGATATATAGATATAATTATTATGCCATGAAAAGAAAAAAGCTTCTTTGGAAATTCAGCTACTTCTGTAAGAATATTTTACATGAACTAACTGACTCATACTTAACAGGGAGTAGCTCTACTACTCTGCAGGATGAAGAACAGAAAAAGTAACAACTCACAGCTAGGGACAATGTCCTAGCATTTTAAAATATTTGCAGACATCGTCAAATCTGCGTTATAATTTTCTACTTAGAACTATTTACAGACTTTTGGAGTTCAACTTGAATATCTCTTAGTTGTAATCTAATCTAGTATTACTTGTACATTGTGGCAGCCAGTAACAGATTTAATTTTAGGAGTTATGATGCTTTGCAGCTGATTTAGATATAATTCATTACTATCGTTAAGAGCCAGTGAAATGTATCTTAACATTATTATTACCAACGCGCAAAGGTTTGCAACATAACTGAAAATAAAATGACTTATTCCGAGAAAAAGTCTCATTTTATGAGCAACAAATTTATATTAAGTAATGTTTCTGTTAGAGAGTAAATTTGCGTTCATATAGTGCAATTTACATCTTTATAGTTATTATGATAATGCATAAAATAAAACAGCTTAAAGTGCCCCAAGCTTCACTCTGACATTACAAGTTACTTCCACTCAATAAGTCTGTGATGTTTATCTGTTTGCCATATCATTGACCAGCCTAGACAGATCTCTTCATTATCACCTACTCGGTGCTAACTTGCCTGCTGTCAGACTGCTCTTTGAATCTAATCTTGTCTTTTTAACTAATGGGTTTTGAGAGGTTGTTGATTGTATTTAAACATAGGTGTGCAACCACGCTTAAATCACGCTATGTTTTTACAGGCTTGTCCAAAACCTGATCTAGTGTCTAACAAAAATAACAAGAAAATACAATTAGGAAAGTAAGAAGTGCATGCAAAAGCATAACTTTTCACTTGTGAATGAACTTATTTTAAAGATGCAAATACGGTAGCAATAATAAAATTAGTTAAAGTACACAGTGACAAGCAGTTAGTTATATTTTTGGATCGTACAGTTGTTTAAACGTTATTGAATATTTGGTTTTACATATATGTGGTCCGTTTCATTAAATTTAATACTTATAACTTATAACTGTGACCACAATGATAATTGAGGTTTGCAAAAAACTAAGCTAGTTTTATGCAGATTATAAATTAAATTGACTTATCTCTTAGGTCTATTCTAAAACAAATCTATAGAAGTAAACCTAAGGTATGTGTTTCCAATTATGAGTATCTGAGCAACCAACTACAGCTTAGTTATCGCAGTTATTTTAAAACCATTTTTAGGATCATTAACTGTCGCTATTAATTTCCATTTTGACTTAAAATTGTCTTAGTGATGCTTGTAGCCTACATGAGATTTAATTTATGTATGTATTATGAGTTTTTGAACATAGTTTGTAGTTTATATATATATATAGTTTTATAGAAGTGTTTATATTGACTTTTACTGAGACACAATTGTTTGCTCATATGTTTCTTTTCATTCTCACAGGAGGTTCGGGGTTTGTCGTTGCCTGTCATGTCTGCAGTCTAGGAGCAATACCCACCCAATTGGTAAGAACTGTGCTAACCTGTTCATTAAAGCACATTTGGACTCGTTTAAAGTTGAGAAAAACAATTCTAGGAATGCTTTAAGATGCTGTAGTGAGTGAATGTGATTGCCTGAGGGAAATATCCCTCCACCGCACACAGCAGTATTCACAGAGGTTGAGCTCCAGCTTCTGCATGATGTGATGTTGAGAATTGGCTAATCAAATTCACTGTTGTCACTCACTCAGCTGCAATCATATTTTATTAACACAGATTTTTGATCTCTTCATAACGTAATCATGGATATGGAACTCATAACTTTCACTTGAGGCTTAGCTGGAAAATGCTGATGCAAGAGACACTCTGAAATCTCCATCCTGTGTTCCTATTGGTCCATTATCTCCACCCACAGTGAGGTCATGAGGTGTAACATCATGATGGTGCCTGGTAAAATCAGGCATGTATCTAGCTTCTAATGCTTTCTTGGCTTCAATGAAAAGATTTTTGGATCTATTTCTGTGCAAATACAACTCAAAATCTGAGCGGGTTTCAAAGCATTGCTAGGTGCAACAGCAGTATCTGCATCTGCTGTAAATGGAGGGAGATTTATTTCAGCAGTGGCTGCTGCTTAATGACGCAGTTTCATTTCACACTGGTGTGCCATATTTTTTAATCAAGGCTTTCCCTGTATTTTAAAATGTCTCCTGGCTTTCTGCCAAAGCATGGACCCAGTTGCTATTTCCCCGATAGCACAACTGCACAGCTGTGACCCTTAGCTGGTCTTAGCCAACAAAAACTTAAAATCATCAGCAACCATTTTAGGTTTTGGCAAAAGGAATCATTTTTATTCCAGCTAGAAGAAAAGAGAATCCTGTCTCAGCTTAATTGTAAGAAAAAGCACAACTTTTACACAGTCAACAAACTTTTTCGTAGGAGAAATTAGAAAATATTATGCAGGAAAGCGGTGCAAGAGTTTACAATTGTAACTTATAATTAATAGGTTAATTTATTTCCCCGGCAGTGTTGAACAGTATTTTTATTTGATTTTAACATTAATTTTATTTTTATAATATTTATTAGCAACATGCTTTTTAATATAGTCCTCTAGGTTTTGAAGTTGTTTATTGAAATGCGTAGAAATTATAGAGTATAGTATAGATAAAAAAAATTAGTATTTATTGATTTAATACATACTAAAATAACATCATTCAAATATCAAATGATGCATTTTGAAATAGCATTTGACGCTTTTTGGCGGTTTTAGTACTTTTTATCGTTTCAAATTAATACAAATTTAAATTTATAGCGTAAATAATTTTAGAAAAAATGAATCTAAAGCATTTAATACATTTAGTCTTTTACATTTTTCATGGAGTTTGTTTTTAGAAAATTGTTTAGAAATTGTTTTGACAACATTGAATTTTTATTTGCTTAATATAAATCTGATCTTTAAAAATATATCATCATCGTGAATGAAAATGTTTTATTTCAACAAATGCATCAGAAAGTTAATACTAGACAAATGTTGCATTATTGAATTGTTTAATATAGTTGCCATTCAAATATTTATTTTATCTGATATGTATTATATTAATTGTTTAGTTCTGCACGATTTTTTTTTTAATTATGTAAACTATGTACATATACTAAATCTAAAAAAAATTACAAAACATTTAAGGAATACTACATTTACTTAGAATAAAAGGAAATAGAGCGACAGTATGCTTTTTTTAAAGTTACATAAACAGAAAAATAAAGTTTGAACCTTAATAAAGTCGCACAAGCTGTAAATACACATCAATGTAAATACAACCCATTGCGATAATTATTAAAAAGTACAGCAATTTCTCGTAGTTTGTCCTACGGAAAAGGTTAAGTAACATTTGCCCTCATGAATACTTGTTTTCCTTCAATGTTAAGAGCTCTTGTGGAAGCCAGATAGTGTTCTGAAGCAAAATAACACAGCAGTAGCTGTCAGTAACATTAAGCTGGGCCTCTGCTCTATTGCCACGAAAGACAGAGGAAAAAAGGCACCTTTGGGTTTATGCATGTGTTGTGGTATCATGAGGAAACGAGGCAGGTCGGAGTTGCCAGACTTATAGATTAACGTCAGACTAAGTGGATTTTTTTTCTTCTAGTATTTCACACTCAGACCTGTTGACGTTTGCTGCACAGGAAAAATAAGTGAACTTCATCACATTCGGTGTTTCTTCTGCAAGCAGTTTGACTTTGTAGTTAAAGCTGAGATTGTTTAAAGTAAATTATTTCAAACTGTTTTTCAACTTCATAGTTTAATCAAATTTGACAAATTTATTAACATTTTCTGATACACAGCTATATTGTTTATGCTTTTCTTCCCCTCAGTCGTTGTTTAGGATTCTGTTTATATTCTGTTCATTAAGGCATATTAAATTGAAAGGTGTATTTGCTCATCCTGGTGATTTTCAAATGTTTTTTTATTTGTTAAAAATTCCATTTCTGCTTTGGAAATATATTTTTAGAATCATTTACACCCTTTCTAGGAGGTAATAAGCATTTATTTATCTCCCAAACTAACTGGGAACACGGTTTGAATGTAATCTGAAGCAGAATCACATGAATATTAGGTCCTCATTTAAACAAGGCTGCCCTAAAAATCCATTCTGACTATAATGTCAATGTCAGTTGTTATTTTTCAGCTTCGTGGAAGGCAAGTGCTCTAGTTTGTGGGAGTATAAATGTTGAGTATTTGCCTGCATTTGTTCCTAACGGCTTGAGATCCAGCCAGTCTTCAGATGTGCACATGTTGCATGTCCGTTCTCAGTCAGCAGGGTAGCAGTGACAGCTTCAGCAGTTCTTCTTTTATTTTACTGCAAATCCTTTGCTGGTTTTTACATGAGGTGTGCTCATCTATAACCCATTCATAAATGGTACAAAGTGGGTCAGGGTGACCATTGTTTGACTGCAATGTGACAGGTACTTTACCTTATGGGAAGAAACCTCTACCAGGGAAGAACTTTAGCAGATTTAACTCTGAGTTTCACTGAGTTCCTTGACACTTTAGAAGTGAATACTCGCTTCTGGATGGAAGCCTTGCCAGTGTAGAGGAATGGTGCGGTTTGTTATGATTTCCCGCCTAACCCCTATTTCAGACTACTGCACTGTGTTGTGCATAAGAGTACATAGTTTAGAATTTACATACATTGCATGGATATTCAGATAATAGATAGTTTTTATCATTATAGATAACTGATCTCTATAAGTCTTCCATCTTAGGCCCATTCTACTCGAGTAAAGATGTACACATGGCAAAAAATGTTCAACACTTGTAAGAAATGTTGAACTTAAAACACAAATTTAACATCAAGTCAAAACCAAAAGGTGTTATTCTGCTATTATTTACATTTTTGAGGCAACTCAGCCCTAAAATGGTTGGAAAATCTGTAACTTAATGCATTACTTTAAAAGTATTTTGAATAATTTGAAGAAATGCTCCTAATGTGCAGCCATCTAACAATTCTCCCAGCACAGGAGCTTTGCAAAAAGTTTCTCCCAAAGTGGGACATGTAAGACTTGAGGGCGTACTTGCATTTTTCCTTAATTGGGGCTTATTCTAACACACCTTGAATACCTGCTTTCACTTTGCCATTTGACCCTTTGTGAATTAAGACAGCAAGACAGAGTTAGAGCTCGTGAACGCAGCAGTACATCACAGTGAGGAGAGGCTGCACCATGACTAATTAGTAAATCTCACTTTTCTCTAAGGTAAAAAAGAAAATGATTTCCTTTGCAGGGAACGTGGGGGTTGATGAGTAAATACCCACCTGCACCAAGTTGCCGTAACCTAATAAGTCTCTCTGGACTTTGAAAGTGAATATTTCATATTTCACTGATCTCTAACAGCTTTTCTCCATGTCTCGTATCTGAGTCTCCACAAGCTTTCTAAGGTGGCTTAGACTGCATCCACAGACTGAAGGATCTCTCCTGTCACACAATGGCGTGGAAAGGTCAGGCCTAATGAAGTCGGGGGTGCGACCCTTAGTATTCAGTGGCTTTGCATGGGCTCCCATCCCACTGCTGCAACCATGCCGGTTAATCCCTTTTTGATCCTAATTGATAGGCATTAACATGATCCTTATCCAGGAGCTGTGTTTTGTCTTCCACCGCCCTGCTCTCTGGGTGTCAATGACACAAAGTGTGAAAGCGTTAAACCAAATGTGAAATTGATATTTTTCATGTTTGTGTGCTTAAACTCTGGCTGTGTTTCTAAACAGTCATGCAGAAGTGCTCAGTGTTCAGCTTTTGGCCTTTTGATGCTCTTAACAGGACTTAAGCATATAACCTCTAGAATCTGACTGTGATGTGAATGGTTCCAGCCCATTTCCAGATTGTATTCCTTTGAGTCATTTTATCTTCATCACTAAATGATTGCTGCCTTTAACTATTAACTAATTGCACTCTTTAACATGTTTGTGCAAATTTTAAGGACACGTGTCACTTTTGTGAAACTTCACACACTGTGATTTCTGTGCAGCACTCTTTCCAAGGACTTTGCCACAACAATATTTAAATTATAGTAGTGGTTTTGGGGCTTAATCTAAATATATATTTTTAATCTTGGAAAAAAGTAGAAAAGTTGTTTTTTTAAACTAACTACTTTAACGTTTTCATCTATTAAAACAGTCTATAGTCCAGCCTGCCGACAGTGCGCCTCAAGATATTTTCTTTTATTCGGTCACCTTGCACATCACAGTGGATGCCTTTGAACCTGAATGTCTTAGACTTCTGAACAGATTGTTGTGAATATTTCCCCACACCTCCAACATGACAGCAAAGCAGCACTAATAGCAGTTGTAGCCCCAAAAAGAAAAGTTTTTGTGACTTGTGCCAAAAAAAAAGTAGCCCTTTCAGCACTCTAAAAACTTTTGGTCAGTGTCAAACTTGAAAGGAATGACTTTTGGAATGACTGAATTGAATTTTTTTACGACTTATCTGCCTGTACACAATTTTAGTTATTTTTATTTTTTTTCCAACTTAAGAATTATTTTCTTTTCCTTATATATCGTACTTTAGAAAGCATTATGGACATTTATTTAAAGTGGCTATTAACTACAGTTATTTAAAGCATTTTAAAAGCATTTAAAATGCCCAAAGAATTTTCTTTGAAACGGCAGCTTCTTAAAAAAAATTGCCCATTGTTGACAACCATATGTGATTTTCGTCTATTCTCAGTATACACAAACCTGTACAATTAAGAAGCGTGTCTCGCCTTTGTGTGCAGTAGTGTGCAACAATCCACTTTAGCTGTAAAATGCCAGGTGTCATGTTGGTTCTTGTTGGTTTCACACAGTGATTCACGTCCCTCTCTGGAACGCATTTCTCAGGTCTCCATAGAATTGAGTGCTATTTCCAGTTTGTTTGCTGCACTGAATAATGAGTTCTCTGTAAGACCTGATGACATAATTTGAAGATAGCTGAAGAAAAAGAACTAATTACAGAGTTCAGACACTACAGATTGGGACTGCGCTCATGTACTCCACATGACTGGCACCACCTGCCCTCTATATGTCACACTCGCTTCACATGTCCCTCTGCTGTAACACCGAGCTGGTGTCTGCCAGTCCTGTGCAACCCCCACCAGATGCATGTGCAATGACTTCAGGTTAGGCTGGACTTAATAACACTGTTGTTATTTTGGTTTGTTTTGCTCATTAGCAAGTAATTAGCAAGTGATATTAAGTACTGAGTATATAAAGAAAGATTCAGTGACTGCAAAAAGTAAGGAAACTCGTTCCACTGTTGTTACTATCTTCAGTGGAACGGTAGGAAAGTTTAGAGCACAATACTATAGAGAAAGTTCTGGAAATACAGTCTTTGTTCCATAGGAACATCCTACATCTGTGATTAACTGGAAGGTATTCGTCAGGTGTTTCATTTTGATCTGCAGGTAGAAAAGCTTTTGGTTTTCCCACATTTTTATGTAAAATGTGAGATTTTTGGGGAGAGTAGAGAGCAGGCGTGTGATCGTTTGCATACTATATGAGGAGTTTGCTTCACTTCTGGTTGTGGCTGCATGTGAGTATCTTTACACTGGCAGTTTTTTCCACCAGAAGGAAAAACAGTCATGCAAAGCAGTTCATGAATATAAGAACAGCAAAATCACCTGAGCGTTAAAAAAAAAACAAGGTTCTAACATTCATGCAGGTATTGCACCATTCGAGAAAGTTCAAACACATTTAGCGGTTTTCTGAAGCTGTCGGACTCTTTTTGATTTCATGAAATATTTTGTGTTCTTATGATTCAGAAGTATATTTATATTAATAACCATCATCTGGCAGAACACTTGCCTAAAAAACAGACTTCATAAACATTCAGGCTGCCGCTGCCCTGTAATTCTGTGTTTGTTTCCTTTTTTATCAATAATTGCAAGGCTAAAAACTTCTCCTCAAGTAAACAAAGACAATCAAAGTCAGCCACTTGAGTCTGTTTGAGTGTGTTGAAGGTTTGGCTTTTACACACTTAAGGAACTAAAGCAAGTTAAACAGGTGCTTTATCAAAACACTTGAGTTTCTGGTGGCTTTCTATGAAATTTTGGTACAACAATACAATTCAGCACACTCATGCTTTTGGTGTTCTTCCCCAAAGAAAATATACGTGTTACATTTCGTCTTGACATTTTCCCCAAAACAGAATTCAAATCACATCATGTGATTGCTTCATTCTTTCCATATTGTTATGAACTACTTCCTGTAGAAATGGCACAGATGAATATATTGGATGTAAAGCACTTACAGGTTGTTGCCGCATCACAGCAGGGATAAGAGGAGCTTGTTGTCATGTGTTGAAGTGGGGCTTTTAAGACACTGACGGTAATTTCTACTCCACTCAGGATATAGCTGTCAAGATCCCACTAGCAGAAAATTGTTACAATTCAGTTTACGTAACTATGCCATGTGACCATTTTGGAATATGTGGAACATGTTGTGTCAAGCTAAATTTCCAAGTTCATGCATTAAATATTTTTTTGTTATTATTATTTTACTTGTTTATTTGATTATTTAAAGCTTTATACTGCATGGGTTTTTTCTCTGTGAAATTTTTCTTTAACATGAAATATTTTTTTAAAAAATGGAAAATCAAAAGCTTTCTTGTTGAGTTAACCCTCTATGTAATTATCTTGCTCACTGTAACACCTAGAGTACTTTACTTTATTGTGAAGGATATAAAATTTGTATGAACATTAGTTACAATCACATACTTAAATTCAGTGTAGAAGATTGTCTAGGGAGAGCAAACAAAACTAATGAGAAACTTTATTAAAAGCGCCTCTTTGGGTTTTACCTTGGACATTCTGTATGGCCTAGTTCTACCAGCAAATATGCAAATATCTCATGATTGATTAAAACATTTTTGTTCCTGCAGTACATTTTTTAGATTTTTCTTATCTCTAAGCAGTTGAAGTAAAAATGACAGATCCATCTAAAACCTTGAATCTTCACATTAATTTAACGCTACATTCTTGAATTGTTTGTAACTTACAACAGTGTCTATGAGAATGGGAAGAGTTTGAAGAGATGACAGATGATCACAATATTAAAGTTAGTCACTAACAAGCAGAATCAAAGCTGGCAGGCCCCATCTGGACAGGCTGCTTAATCTAACTTTACTTCTCAATGACAAAATTATTTTGGATCAAGGACAGCGTCACCTTTGCCACAAGTGAGGTTGTTTATTTATCAAATTTCCTTGTGGGCTCAAACTGAGACAAACCCAAGCCATGCATAGTAGAGCACATAATCAGTATCAGCTACACAGAGCCGTACAAGTCACAGGTTATTATTTATATGAAAATATAACACAGGGTAACTTGAATGTGCTTCTTGTGTGTTGAACATGCAACCTTTCTAAAATGTACTGAAGTGAGCAGAACAGATTACCATAGTGTGGACAAAGCTAGTCATGCTTAAACATTTTGGCAGCATCCCATTGATTAAGGAAAAATACAGCTGTCACCTAAATAAGTTGAAATTGACAAAAAAATATTGATAAAACTAAATTTAAATCCTGATATTGATTTAGTTTAACAGAAAAAAAACAATAATGATGGGACCTGAAAACTAATATTTTGTTGAACAACCTTCTGAGGAGATCACTGCAATCAGACTTCTGTACCTGTTGGCAGGTATTCTGACCTGCTGCTCATCAGCAAAGTGCTCTAAATTACTTAGGCGTTTTTAAAAAAGATTTTCAACCACAGTTAAAAAGCAGTGTCTCATTTCACTAAATTATAATTCAGCATGTTTAGATTTGTTATTATTGTTTCTGTTTCTAGTTGTTCTAGCGACTTTGGTTGATTTAGCTGAAAAATACACCAATACACTTGAGCATGACTGTATGTAGGATTTTCAATTTCAACATAATATTTTAATTGAGCAATGAGGAGCAATATATACTATATTTTTTTTAAACCCCTAAGTACTTTATAATTATCTCATGTTGGATTTTCAGAAACACAGCAAACCAAAAGTCTCTAACGCAGATATAACACAGATATGATTGAGAGCTTTAACGTGATTTGAAACTGAGGACCCTCCCTCAGTGTGTGCTATCAACTAGCAACAGGCAATCCCATAAAGAAGATTCATCTTTCACAGTTTAAAGAACCAGACTGCAGAATTCCAGTTTGCTCAACAAATGGATTTATAGCCGTTTTTAAGGCTAAAAAAACAAATGATTTGCATCAGTGTTATGAATAAACATGCGAAAGAAGTTAAACTATAGCATTTTTATTCACATGTCATAATGAAGCATAAACATGCACACACATTTATTTGAGGTTGCAAATCAATTGGTAATCAACATAATGTGTTGAAAATCCTCTTGGCTGCTCATACATTGACTTTTTCGGTCGCAATTTTGCCTAATATACTTAATGTTTAATTATCTAGCTCAATTTCTATTGATTGTATTGTTTTAAGAACCATCGCATTATACTTATTTAATCTCATTTCCATCGCAGATCTATCTGCATGGTTCAGGGTGGTACAACAGATTAATTTAAAAACTGATGAAGATCCTCTGGGTATTGCTGGCTTGTAATAATGATGTATGTATGTGCGGCACAGTTCTCTATTTGCAGGCTTACTCATCAGACAGGGCTCACGTATGCTCCTTTATTTGCTGATTGGGTTCCAATCTCTGCGTAAATGTGAGGCTTTACTGTATGTTTGCTTATCTGTCCAGCCATCCCAACTATTCAAACAGTGTTCTTTTCATTAAAGGCTGTGTGATGGCTGGGCCCTTTTTTTCTTCTTTTTTTTCCTCCCTGGGACCTTTTCTGTTATTTTGGGACCAGATGGCGAGGGGCACGGAAGCGCCTCCTTTGTCTGGATGCCCCTGTGAAAGGAGGTTGTCCTCCCTAATGTAATCAGAAGCACCGGAAGGGTCCATTTTGGGCCGTGAAAGAAGACAATTGGGTCTGGACGCCTCTAGATTACAGAAACGCAGAGTTCATCTCCCGACCCTGCTCCCTTTGACCAAAGGCCTGGCATAGATGATGCACATCTTTGATCACTGAAGGGTGGAGGTGCTGTTCCGACCCCATGCAGGCCAAAGGCCACCCCCCCCCCCACCCTGCCCTGTTTACCCTGTACTTGGCTGCTGCTGACACCTCCTTCCGGAAGGAGCCAGAAGGAGGTGGGGTGGCATTGCTGAGGAAGGGGGGGTACCATGACCTGTCTAGACACCGTTGTTTCTTGTTGCTATGGAGTTGCCAAGGGGATAAAATGAACTTTAACCTCAAATATAGTTGGTTAGGCACTACTCTGGCCATTCATGAAAAGCTTTTTTTTTTTTTTTACATTTTCTGGGTTGGAGGTGGAGAAATAAGGCAGCGAATAGAAGTGACCCACATTAAAAACATGCTACTTTGAGAGACCACATGGATGAATTTACAGGCAAATCTTACTTTTTATTTCAGTAAATGTGTTGTTTGTTCATTTCAGTCAGGGTACAGAACATCTATGGAGGTATATTTGTGTTCCAGCTGGATACACATCTGGATATTTCACTTCTTATGTGCAGTAAGTAAGCTCTAAGTTTGATCTGACATCTTTCCATGATATAGTCAACAAGTAATTTGCAGTGAAAACTGATAGAAATGCTCAACTGTGACTACTTTAAACAAATGCTGAGAAGTGCTTGGCATTTTGAGTTATTTTTGTGTTAATCTTTTAAGGCAAAAAGTGCTCTGGACTAGAACTGTGCTTTGCTGTGCACTATTTTACTTTACTTTTTACTCATCAGGCTGTGGTTCTATTTCATCTTGATTAAAGTAAGTTGCAGCAAAACATTAAAAACATTTAATCAAAAATATGTGAAGCAAAAAGAAAAGAGGTAAACAAACAGTGAATGTAATGTTTGTTATCTGTCTGACAGGCCAGAAATTTTTATCCAAGCAACTAGAAAATTTGTTTGTTTTGTCTGTTCTCAGTAGATCACACAAGGATACGAAAGTTTACGATGTGCGCATAGTTGCATAACATGCTAACCCTCAATAATAGTCGGTTTTGGTCCGAACTACAGAATAGACTGATGAAGAACTTCACTTTGATGATGAAGCTGCTCCCCTAGAGTGGGTGTTGTGATTCTGCCATCATGGCCGCCACCATTACCAACCCCGCCCTCTCGCCTGCCACTCAGGAGCAGTTAAAATGGCAGCATGCAGCAAAATGAGTGAGAAGGAAAAATAGGGAAACGCCCACAACTGCAAGCAAAGCCACGGTCGAACGAGCTGTATGCTCGCCTCATATGCCAACCCAAACAGGGATGATTATTTTTTGTGCATATTGCAACTGAGAAGAGAGCTGAATACAAACAAGATTGAAATGATGCTAAATTAGTGCACAGTTTTTTTAAAAACAATTTTTAAAACAAAATTTTGTAAAAAAAATTCATTTTGACTGTTGTATTTTCAGTGCAAGTATACGTCTGCTGTCAATTCAGTAAGAATGCTGAGCTAAAACTGCAGTCAAACACACTCACCGTGCTTTATATTGTTTTGATATCATTTAATGCGATGCTGTAAGCCTTTATAAACTTGATGACTTTGGTAGTAATCATTGTGAGAAAGGTGCTGAGGCAGAGTCAAATTATAACGCATCACACCGAAACCGCTTTCTGTTACCTTGACCACTTTTGTGCTAATATCCTCGACATCATCCAATAACAAATAATAACTCAGCTGAGCATCACCTTTCCAAAATGGCTTATCACATTTGAACATTAAAATGACCATGATGGGTTTTTTGGTTAGAGGATGGTTTGATTCCAGTTTAGTTCATTACGATTCTGTTTGCCACGGCACTGCAGCAGCTGTTCCTCCTGAGGTCAACAAAAAGATTTACATTGTAATAATGTATGCTAACAAGCTGCATATGCCTTACAACATTATAACATAAACATTTACATCATGACACATAACATTACAACAAAACATCATACATAATCACTGTGAAAATTAAACACGACACAATGACGAGAATGGAAATAATTTGACGATGCAAAATCATTTTAGCAAACAGTGATGTGTAAATCTTTTTGTCCTTTATTCTTTTTTTTGGGGGGGCCGGGGGGTGGGGGGGTACTTTAATAATGCTTTCATCACAAATGCAAAGCTTACTTTAGTAATTTTGATTAAAACAATGCCATACATAACAATGAAAATATGCACATATATATTCAACCAACTTATTTTCTACTTTGTGATGATGTTACAATGCAACTTTAATCAACCAAAAACTGAATGTTTTTATTTTCCTTTTGTGTAATCTCTTTTTCAAGTAGCTCAGTTTAAAATGTAGAAATTCATCTGGTTTGAGAAACAAAACATACATTTTGGCATTCACTGCTGCTTGTATTACCTAGTTTTGCATTGCATACATAAACTTTTTGTCCCGCTCTTTAGCAAATCAGTTTTTTTTTTCTGAAAGTCATTGGATGTAGGTTGGTGCAGTAGTGGCTTACAGGCACTTGCTGTTTATGATATAACTTCCTCATGTATCATCAAAAAAAAAAAAAATCTGAATTTTTCATATAACATACATGTTATATGTCTTATTTTGAGTGATGTGGGTTTGGTCACTGCATCTTTTGAAATTGGAGATAAAACAATACATTTTTTAGTTCTTGCTGTCTATATTTGCTTTTATGTAAAAGAACAAAACTCTATAATCAGTAATTATTTGAACGCTTTACTTCTTAAAACAGCTTGACTATCTGCTTATTATGTCATCTAACTAATACCAATTACAGGCTATGAGCTAAACCAACCGAACCAACCCTTAAAAGTGGCTCACAGAGCAAAGATGTATATATCCAGATAAAATGAAGTAGCGTAACCAATCATTTAAAATCTTTGCAGGACTGTCTCTCTCTTCCTAACATCTCTATTGCAAGACACTCAACATCTCAACTACAGTGTTGGCAAATTTAAGGTAAACAGCCACAGTTTTATTTTTTATTTTTAGGTCTTCCTCCTCAAACTGAATGACACTTTATTATTGACTGTGGGTATGTGAATGTGTCTTTTTTCTTCTTTTCCACTGTGCAGAGGAGCTGGTGGTGGACTAGGAGGAAGATGTCACGCTAAGGATAGGTTTTGGTGATGATGTTGCTGCTGTTGATGCAGCATCCAGTTCTCACTTTGTGCCTCTGTCAGCTACGATCCGTAACCAGAAAGTGAGTGACAGGCCAGTCCTCAGGGAAAGTAGGGGGCCTGAGGTGAGTCAGATGTATCCTTGACCCTGTCTGGCTGTGTGTCAGCTAACAACACAAACTAAATAAAAAATAAATAAATAAGGGTAGAACCAGAATGACTGTACATTGTACATCTGTATTAAGTATGTGCAACAAACATGTAATGTAAGAACCAACCGATCAGCACAAAATCTACTTTTTTTTCTTGTTTTTACTCCCTCATCTTATGCATTATGAAAGTACAAAACACATCACATGATAAAGTGATAGCTTGCGGCTTTCTGTTTTCTTGTTCCCTGCAAAAATTCTGAACACAATACAAATCTACCTGAAACATAAACTCAGTTTTGGTAGCTTTAACATTTTCTCCTTCATTTGAATACATGAAGTCCCCAACATCCATTTCCTTAGTTAAGATTTTCAAAAAGATGTCAGAAAAGTATAATATCTGTGTCATTTTGTGCCAGTACAACTTGTTTTAAAACCTTGTTTACGACGGTTTGTTTTGACGCATGTCCTCATTTTAGATCAGATTGGGCTCATACTCACTTTTGCACATGAGGAATCTCCCACAAAACTTCCAGTATTATTTAGCAGGTAATGATAAAAACCTTTTATGTTTTTTGGTTTTTTTTTTTATTTAATGATGTGCTGCTGAAAACTAGAGAAAGCACAACTTTTTGTCTAGAGGTCGGTTCATTTAAGCACATACAATAATAGGAATGAAACAGATGATTGTAAAATGTAATCTATCCCTGGTTTTCTAATCATCGCTGAATTAAATTTGTGTTCCGATAGAAATTATACTGAAATTTGAAAGGAAATTTCAAGTTGGGACAGAAATTTTGTTCTCTAAATGAATAATGAATATCTTTTCGAAAAACAGACTTTTTATCCCGTATTTACTACTCGAACGTTTTATCGACTCATTGAAAATGTAAACAAGATATTATTGGTTATGAAAGTAATGACAGCTGCTGCTTTTACATGAAGAAAAATGTTCAAGTTGAGAATCTGGAGACATTGCATTAATTAAAAATAAATATTTATAGGTTTTTTATGTTAAAAACAACAAAAAACTCCTTCGACTTGCAATATTTTCACTTGCCAAATAGTCAAACTCAGGACATAATTTTGTGAGATAAAAGTTAGTTTTTAGGGTATATTTACTACTTCTTGTGAGCTTTCCTCTACGTTCAGTGCAGTGTAATGGAATAGTTTTCCCAAAGCCGTAATTAATATTACTTCAGATGTCTGCAAAAAAAAAAAGTCATGACTTCAGTGTAAATGAAAGAAATGATGCAACCTGTGTAATCACATCAAACATATAGTCAGTTAATTTTTTTAACCAACAAAACCCATCTCAAGATATTTCCTGCAGTCATCTCCTCTATAATTGTTTCTGCTTTGTCTTTCTGTGAAGCATGCATGAATCAGCCAGTGTGAAGTACGTTATAAACAACTTTGTTAAATTTAAATATACTAACTCATCTTACTGAGCAGATAAAATCCATCTAGAAATCAAATAAAGTAGAAGCATCGAGAAAAAAAAATGTGCACAAATGTTTTTTTTCTGCATTTCTTTTCATGTGAACAAAAAGAATATGTGCTTAAAAGTGTGGTATCTTTTTTTTCCAAGGGTCACTCAAACACGGTGTGTGAAATGAAAGTTGCCTGGGTGTGACTTTAGCAGAAAGCATCCTCATGCTATTGTCTGCCTAGTCAACTTCTACAGGCCCCAGCGCTCTGACTTCCATACATGAGAGATCAAGGGTTACCAAGGTGCTTTTGAGAAAGAAGGGCTCAATGTGAGCGGGGACAAACCGGTCCACAAAATACTCATTTCCTTTGCATGTTAGGTGCCCTAGTGGGGATTCAGATGGGGTCACTGGTCTTTTTTTCCTCCCATGGTTATTCTTAATGAAAACTGTTGCTTGCCTTTTCAGTGACTTGTGACTGCTAACTGCTGCCTGTACAGTAAATGCCTCCATAATACATTGGGTTTACCTTTAAGAAAGTTTGTTCAGACTCTGTTTATCCGGCGGTACCAGACAGGGGCACCTCATGTAGAAAAGGTAAAAGTAGTTCTGTCCACCTCTCATTCTTGCTAAAAAAAGTTCTGCCGCTGAGCCACAGCATTAACTTGTATTCTAACAAGATTAAAATATATTCGTCCTGGGGATTAGCATAGTTAGGTGTCCTTTTGCCTCTTTTTTTTTCCTGCAGTGGTGCGTTGACAGTGGGCTTTGATCTGTGTTGCGAGGCAAGAGTCCTGGCTTGGACGTAGCCATTCGAGTGCCAAGTGTGAAATTGGCCTGATGTCATCCCCATTCTTCACCTTTTACATCTTTCACCACTTTAATTATGTTTCCGCCACAAAGCCCAGGCACCTTTGAGCAGATTCCACTCTGGCCGTAGGAAGCATTTGGAAACTGTGGGTAAATGACACAGTAGGGGAGGGGGAGGATGGTAGAAGAGGTCATAGCAGGATGGGGCCCTTTTGTGTGTGGAGGTAGACATTGATACTTTCCTGATGTATCCTGCACTCACTTCCATTTTTACAGCATGGAAACTGTCAGCAAGAAAGCAGATTTTACTGTAGGCATATTTGAACATTTTCAGCAGTTTTAGAGACATTAATTTCAGTGACTTCTACTGTCATGTTTCCTGTTTTGACAAATGCACAACTTTTCTGTTGCTTGAGAAAGTTAGGAACCCGACATTAGCTTCCATTGAGGTTCCCTACACCTGGATGCTCACTGGCTGGACGTACACAAGACAAATCATTCCCAGATAATAGCTTTTGTTCTACCTCGGTGCTCATGGATTGGTGTCCCTATCTGAACTTCAAGCAGCTCCTCTGCCTGTGAATATTTTGATGAAGGTTCCTATTGATGCACTGAGTGAAGGATCAAAACAACGGGTGTGTGCGCATGTGACGTGGAACAGAAATGAATGGAATCTGGGGATGTGTGCAGGGCAAGAATAAAATAAAATGCAGTGATAGATATGTGTGTGTGTGTGTGTGTGTGTGTAAGGCAGAGTTAGAGTATGAGTTGGAGAGTGAGAAAGCTGTGTGTGGAGAATGGGTTACTGAGGGGCGGGAGGGGGGAACCAGCCACCTGCAGCCATGACGGGCTTTGACCTTCATTGCTCTCTCTCTCTCTCTCTCCCTCTCTCTCTCTCATTTCCCAACCCCACCCCCATCTCTCCTCTTTACTCCCATTTCTGCCTCGTGATAGAAGCACAGGCTCCTTTCAGAGGTGGGGAAGAAGACTGACCGTCTCGAAGACCGTGCTGGGAGCAGCCTTATCTGCTCTAATGCTAGTCACTGGCCGTTAGACATGCTGTTCACAGACTAGTGGTGCAAGTATGGAAATGCAGATAAGGCATTGTTGAGGAAACATGCCTGGGAATTGTTCAAGGCTTTCCTAGGCATAATGTTTGGCTGCTTTTGTAAATGTTTTAATCTCAAAACCAATGAATTTGAGTTCCAATGAATGAATGTTTGCAAAGAAAGGATTGTTATGTATTGTAAATTACTTTATTTGCAACAGAATTTGTGAATATTTAACACACTTTTCTTTTCTCAACACATTTAACAAGTAGTAAAATTGTTTTATGTATAAGTTTTGCATTGATTAAAGGTCCTAAACTTCTTCATCCAGGTCTTCAGGGTTTCATGGAAACATCTGCAACTTTACATAAAGACTAGAAACTTGTGTATAATCTTCAAGGTTTATTTACTCTTCTTTTACAGTCTTCAGGAGGCAGTTAATTACACAATTAATACGTGATACAAATTATGTACATTTATACCAAAGAATACTTCCAACATAAAATAAAAAATAGCATTGTATTCTACAACTCTGTGTTGTAATTTCATTTAAACATGTTCATATATAGATAGATATACGCTGATGAGTAAATTCATAATGTCGTACCAGCAGTTTTCATAAAGGCAATAAACTTGAGTAGTCTGCATTTGAAGTGATACTGCTTCTCTGATTCGGCACAGTTCTGTTTCAGAAAAAGTTCCCACTTGAACTTTAAGGCAAAGTGTGTTTGTTTGGTGGATTTTAATTCACACACACTTTTTGCAGATACACAACAAAAACGCTTTGAAAGGCAAGAAGTCCACAATTTGGTATGGATACAGTATGAAACTTAGCTCGATCATACTTTAGCCATCAAAGACCAAAGTTTATAAACACAGTTATTTGCCCAAGTACAACAAATTGCAGCTTTCATGCAAAGGCCCCATAAACAATTTTTCATTCACAAAAAAAAAGAAAAGAAAAAAAGTTATTGCAAGATAAACAAGCAGTGTAAACACCTCAGATATCTACTCTAAAGCAACACTGGTCATTGGATAGATTTTTTTCTCAATATAATCTATATAAATACACATATGAAGTCCTTTCAACAATGATAAGAAATTTCCAACATTTGTAATACAGTCACTGACGGATTTGCCTTCTTTTATGATATATGGATATGTAATAAAAATGTATATAGAGAAAGATTTACCAAGAACATCCAATAACCTGCATTTATAGTCTAAAGAGCTCGTAAAATGGTTGTCATCATTGTCTATATGCTACAGAGTTGTTTCTGTGGTTCAAAAGGCAGCATTATAGCCTTCATTTAGCTACAAAAATGATTTATATTGCTATTTAAACCATAATAGCTGCACTGTTGCATTGGCATAACGAAGCGATTACGCTGTTTGTTTAAAGGCTGGGAAACGACCATAATAGAAGCAAAGGCCTTACGTTTAGTTAAGTAGCGTGTTAGAAAAAATTCCCTATCTCTCTCGGTCACTTATAACAAACTTTCTGTGATTTTACAACAACAAACCGTATAAAAATTCAGAGTCTGTCCAATTAGCTCTGCAACTGACACGCAACACCTTCTGTCCGTTTTTACATCAAACACAACCAAGAAAACCAACAAGCATGGCAATAAAAATCGTGTTAGCATTTATTTAAATTCACAGTAGCCTGGATGCAGCAGAAAAAAATATTCTTTGGACTTCACTTTTTTGTTTATTTTGTTTGTTTTTTCACTTCACTGACAGTTTGAAGCAGGTGCCTGTTAGTAAAATGTAAAATGATGACAATCATGGATAGCTGTGATGCTACAGTATATAAA
This sequence comes from Pseudomugil tenellus, assembly GCA_037177515.1. Classification (NCBI taxonomy): domain Eukaryota; kingdom Metazoa; phylum Chordata; class Actinopteri; order Atheriniformes; family Pseudomugilidae; genus Pseudomugil; species Pseudomugil tenellus. Next base: position 9,723,953 of record JBAMHX010000020.1, read on the forward strand.
AATGAAGGGTGTAAGCGTCTGTACCTCCTGGAGGGGGCGGGGACAACAAACAATGAAAACATACCTTTATACAACATCTTTTATAGACGTGATATTGCAGAAATATCTCTGTTATGTTTTTTTAAAACAATTTATGCTGGTATACTCTATACACTGGCCCTTTATTCGGTCATATTATTGCATTGTAGGCTTGATTTCCCCTCCTATATAACGAAAAATCACTATAATATTCCCATAGGAACCTACGGAGACCTATGGTACCGTTAAAATTAATGTAGGGACTCAGTACTGACCTTAATGTTTATTTTTATTTGTTAGGGTGTCCTGGACCCATTGTACATCCAAGTGACAGTTATAGTACTTTGTAGTAATTATCTGCTGTGGCAATATTAAATATTCCTGTAAGTAGAGTTTATCTGTGATATCTCTCTATAAAAAAAAAAATCTATCATAGGATTACTATAGGTTCTTTTTCGTCAGGAGGCTGCTGTTACATCTCTGGAAATCAATCGCTGTCTGATTTTTCGTCTTTCGATGTGACGGTGGCGTGATTGTACAGTCCCTGTGCCATCAGGTGCAAGGCCAGAGAATTTTTAGTGCCGCTAGCCTTCTTGATTTTGGCCCTCTTATTCTGAAACCAGATCTTGATCTGGGATTCGTTCAGGCCCAACTCTTGCGCCAGATTCTGTCGCCTCTGCTCCGTCAGATACCGATTTGTCTGAAATTCCGATTTTAGTCTTTGCAGCTGCTCTGCTGTGAAGGCCGTCCGTGGTCGCTTGTCCTCTTTGCTGGTCGATTTCTTCTTTGGTTTGCGGGATCTTGGCCCTGTAGTTTGGGGGATTATGGGTGGAGGAGGGTTAACAGACACATAACCATGGGTTTATCAGTATACAGTCATAATAAGGTTTAAAGTAAAGATTCAAAAATAGATCTAAAGCTTTACATTTGTGATAAACCTTTATATGTCAAATAAAAGCGTAATAAGCTCATTTTATACGAAAATACTCCAACATTTATGTAGGTTATCATCTTATGTTTACTTTCAGGACAGTGCTAGAAATTATATCTAGAGCAAGTGGGTCCATATTGCTTGAATGTAGGTCTACTTTCTGGAAAAAAATATTTAAAAGTTATTCAAAACTAAAAAGAATATATGATCGCTTTTCGCGGACTTTTTAAAGCCTAATAACCTGTCATTAAATTTATAAAAAAATTTAGTTCAATTCACAGAAGCGTTTTCTTTAAAAACTGAAAAATACAAAATCATAGGAGCCAAATGTCACGTCCATTGAAGAAAACATCCAAGAAGTCAGAGCACCAATGCCTCCTTGTTGCTATCCCTCTTTCTCGCTTACACACACGTCATACACACACAAAAACGTACACACGCTGTTTATACTCACAAGAAATTATTAGTCACAACAGTGCAAAGGCACTTGGGTGACACAGCTCACACTCTTGTGTTGCAGGGTTTGTTGAAAAACGGAATCAAATTCAGTACAGATACTTTGCGTTTTACTTTTTGTTACTCACTTGAAAAGCGCCTGAATGGTCAAACGTGAACGTAATGTGAGCAGATATTACAGACACATTCAATTTCCATCTGGATTTAGGCCTGTTTGGTGCCCCTTTCCAAAGCATTATGCAAAAAATATTAAGGACACCACACAATAGTGCTCAAAACTTCATGAATGGGCGTGCAAGTCTTTTATTCCCTTTCCCAAGCAGCCCATATGAAAATTGTAGTTGTACAACTCGTAGTAGTCGCCTACGCCACTCTATATAGCGTTACATAATGCCCAAGAACAAGTTGTACTCTACTCTTTCGAGATATTGAAAAAATAAACTCGTTAGCTCGCTGGAAACTCAGAAATATTAATGTTTATTAATAATACCATCCAGTTCGTCGCTTTGTAGCAAGCACAACCTAAACGGAGATCGTTTTGAAAACATATGCAGATTTATATAATCCCCAGCACAACACCTGCAACGGAAAACAACCACACAAGTGCACCAGATATTTATTTGGAGACATGTGTAGTCTTTGGTAGACATCTAGTCTATCAGTGTACTTGTTTACAAAAGCTCTGACTCAAAAAAGCTTTTTGCAAACCCAATAAATTTACTCAGAAACTATCTAAATTGTTTCTTTTAAAAAGAACACTCGACAAAAATGTTTTCTTATTATATAATTCGTTTACATTTAAACTATGATTTTTTTAAAAAAAAGTTTAACTCTTAATAATAACTAAGCTGTTTCATCAGTTTTGTTTGCAAACAGGCCTGCTCGTGTTAAAAAAGCTTTTAAATTGAAGTTTTATCTGCTATTTTTCTACATTGTAAAAAAAGTACAATTTTCGTCCAGTCGACTCCTGTATATGTTAAATATAAATAAGCAAAATTGTTTAAGTGGGCAGTGATTTTTATTTTGTGTAGCATATTTATTAAATTATAACTCCGCTGCAAAGCACGCTTCGCTCAACTCTGATAGAGAGAAGTCGGTCAAGCCATCCGGGGTCAGTGTTACGGGGTATTTCAGGTTACCGAGAATACGGAATAGTAAAAAGGCATGCCACCGACCTGAAGAAGGCCTGTCCGAGTATCTGGTGCAGTAGACCCAGGCTGGCCACAGCATGGGCTGAGACATTGATGGGTTTGAGCTGGCTTGAGAACTGTCTGAGTCTGAGCTTAGGCACTGGTCTCCATTCTCCCCGCGGGGTTTCAGGGGCTCCTCGGTGGCTATTGTGGACTTCTTCGCCCCGGTTACCGTATGTGGAGTGGAAGTCCCTTCTGCCGGCACTGTACTCCCCACCGGCTCGGTCTGAGGAGCGGCTGGGCTGTTGTGGCTCTCCCGCAATACCAGGCTACTCTCCTCGCGGTTTGTTCCTCCGTCTTTTTTCCGGCCGAAGTCCGGCCGCAAGATGTTGTCGATGAAAAAATTGGTGACCCGATGTGGGATCTGCAAGTTCCCCGGTACCTGTAAGAGGGGAAGGATTGCTCTGTTGGATTCATCCACCGATTCCTGCCGCTCCACCGCATCATTTTCTTCCATACTGATTTACTTTCCCCGCTTTACTCTCGTTAACCCCTTTGACTCTCCCTCCACAGGAACAAAAATTCGCGATGAACTTCGGGGAAATACGCTTGATAAAAAAACAAAACGCACGAGTAAAATAAATAAAAAAAAAAAGAAAAACCCTCAAACACTGGGGAGTGCCTTGGACACCATGCAAAGCCTTGCAGTAGTGCCCTTTGAGGAAAGCATAATTTGTTCACATATATTCCCTCAATCTCGGTTTTACAACTGAGATCTCACAGCTAAAACATTTGCCATTTGCGCACCGTCCAGTTTACTGTCATCCGATTTCAGCGTGCTCAGTAATGCCTACACCTAAACTAAACTAGAGTAAATAAAGAGGCTCCTAAACTGATGCTCTAATACTCTCACTCTGGAGTTTTGTTCTTATTTTCAATACGAGCCCCCCAAGTGACGTTCCACCATCGTCCTCCCAGACACGTGCCTTGAACCAATTGCATGTCAGAAACCAGGCCACGTGACACAGAATCCAGAGCAGTCTACAAACGCCCATCTTCGCCTTAGTAAAGAAAAAGAGTCCCGGACTAACGGAGAGGAAGGCTAATTTAAACCCAGTGCATGTTTCCAGATACTCCCAATATTTCACCTGAGTTCAATAAGCTGTGACATGTTTTACTGTAGCCTGTTACTGCGGAGTTTTAGGAAATGGAAACAGGACGCATCAGTTCGTGCGTAAAACAAAACAATGCAGATTGAAGCATCGCCTGTCAAAGTGAGCTGCAAGGACCCCCAGGGTCCCTCGCTTTCAGGGCACGCATTCCCACTAATATAAAGGGAAAACACATTTCAACTGCATTTTAATGTAGCAACTAAGATATATAACTGTGATATGTTTAATATTGGACGCTTTTATGTAACCTGATGATAGATTATAATTTACTTTGGACTCAATTAGCTTAAAATCTGCTTAAATGATGGATAGGCTTGTTTCAGAACACGTCAATGGCCAGTTTGGGAGTCCGTGAAATGAAAACCTTAAAAGTGAACTGCTTCATGTAGCTTATTTGTTTCATATTGCTATTATTCAACATTTTTATATTAAAGCTTGTTAACACAACTACGAGATTAAAAGGACACATGGTGACTTAAAATGAGTTTGTCCTACTTGAAGGTTAAAAGCGTAAAAGCAGCGTTGCAGAATCTCGTTATTTTTGGTTATTTGTACTTAAAGATAGAGTAACTGCACTTTCTTAATACTGATTTTTAATTTAGATGCCATAATACACAATTGCTTTCATCTATAGCAACAGCACATTTGAACGCAGTTAAAGAAAACCATGATTTGTAGGTTGTTTTGTCGTACGTGTAGTTTGCGGATACTTCCTATTTGCCAACAAAACAAAAATTATGACACATCCCAAAAAGAAAAAAAAATCCGCTGTCTGTCTGATTTTAATCACGCATGGATGCGTGTTTAGTACTTTCATGTTCTGGTGTTCGCCTGTCGTGACGCTGCGGTCGACCCAGAGCTGGGTCCATATCCCTTTAAAAGAAGTCAGTGATGCAAACAAACTGTTTTGTGCGCACTGCTCGGGATCCTGAGTCGCGCCAAAGACAAAACTTTGAGCAACTTCGCTGACCAGAGTTAAGTTTGCATTTCTCCTCCCAGGATCCGAGCGGCAAGGGAGAAATGTTCAGCCGGTTGTATTCCTGCGTTTGAGCCGGAGCTGCGAGGAAATAAAAGGAGCATTCGAGGAGGACCAAAGGAGAAGCAAGACTGAAACCAAGTGAGAAGCCTTTGAATGGTTTAGTTAGAACATAAACTGCTTCTTTTTCTTCATTATTAGACACACATATTGTCTACTCCTTAAGTTTTGGGAGTCGGCTTTTCAAATTAATCAATGCACATAACCTATTTTATTATGTGGTAATTTTACAAGCTTATCAGCCGTTCTGATTTTAATATTAGTTTTGGTTGGAAGTATGGACTGTGGACAAATAAAAAGGATCTCACTGGTAATTTCCAAAATATTTATTTATTTATTTATTGGACACTCACCCAGGAATTTATTGTGTTTAGCTATGTATGATTCACAACATTCTTGACTTTTCCCTTTTTTCTTACAACCTCTCTGCAAAAAGTAAAACAATTCTGGTTACATTTTACTACTTGCTTTTTTAAATCATATTTTATATTCAGTCTCTCACAAAACTGCAATATTATGTGATTGTAGTGACTCCTTGAACAGCCAAATTCACTGAATTTACAAGCAATAATGTCGCTTTTTAAAAAATGTATATGTATTTTTTTGTTGACTAAACAATTTCCGCCCATACCTGATACACATCTACACATGTTCCCATCACAAAGGGCCCAGTCCAATCAGTGAAAGTTGCAAGTGAAAGATGTAATTAGACAGGCCACTCTCATGCTGCGATTGTTTCTCACTTGTGAGGGGAAGCGCAGATTAATGTTGAGCGCTAAATAAGCAGCAGACAATGGATTCACAGACAGGCCGCTACCGCCTGGGCTTGGCCTCTAACCTCCGAGCAAAAACAGGGATGTCTGGAGGAAATGACACCATTTCAGACTGAATTTTAATAAGAGCCTTTGTGCACTGCAGATCCACACATTTCAACACGCCAACCAGTCTGCAATCAAAGCCTTAAAATGATCCATACAGTTTTCTTTTCAAATGAAGACAGATAATCTACTAATTTATTTAATGTGCATTGTGAAAGTGGCTTTTTGAACAAATACTTGATTGAAATTCAGGAATGAATCTTGTCTTTTGGGGAAAACTGATGAAACGGTAAAGATTTTTCTCTGAAGCATTTTTTTACAGACAAAAACAAGCTTTGCTGAGATTATTTAGTTTTATACAGAGGAATAGAAAACATGAACAGGTGGAAATTACGTTATTATCATGAACATAATGATGATTACTTCTGTTTGTGGGATTCATTTCTGGTTTGATGTGTTTTCTCACTTTACATATTGTGGCTAAAATGTTTTTTTTTTTTTTTGGCTGATGAAGGGTTAAATAGTGCTATTAAAAGCTTATGCAGTTGACGGGCAAATAACAAGATTGCTGTTTTTTTCTTTAAGAAAAATGACAAAGCCTTGTAAAGCTCGAACTCTGTCAGTATCCATTGTTATTTATCTGTATAGCTAAAAACCGGTAGGATATAACTTTGATTGCTGGTTTTTTGGTTGCTGGTTTTGGATGAATTGGTGGCATTCTTTAGGATGAATGTTTTTAATAAGAAACAATGCAGTTTAAATTGAAACTTGTGTGAGCCTCTAATTTGGTAAATATGATCAATTAAACATGTGCACTTTAAAGTTTCCTTAAATCACCTGCATCGTAGCTAAACGGGGTTCATTTAAAGCAAACTGAAACCTGTTTTGTTGAGTTGTTCATGGTTTCTTCACATAAATAACAGGTTCAAAATTTAGTAAAGCAGCTGCTGCAAAACAAGTTTGTGAAACCAGGTCTGCATTCATTTCACATATTGAAAACAAATGCATTCATCATATTTATCGCTGTTATTTTTAGTACATATCCCACCATACATACTCACACACACGCACACACACACACACACACACACACACACACACACACACACACACACACACACACACACACACA
>JBAMHX010000020.1:9737411-9752711 GCA_037177515.1 Pseudomugil tenellus
GATAGATAGATAGATAGATAGATAGATAGATAGATAGATAGATAGATAGATAGATAGATAGATAGATAGATAGACTGCAAAAATAAGGAGTTGATTCAAAATAGCCTACAGATTTTGGCCCCATTCCCAGAAATTTCCCCCAGTGCAAAAGGTTAACTGTCAGTCCCCCGCTAGGTATAAATAGAAGTCTGCCCTCCAGAAAGGCGTGTTCAGAGAGAAGGGGGTAGACAGAGTAAGGGAGGGTTGGTGCCTTGTGATCCCTGTGACACACAGGGGAGGGGGAGGTTTCAGGGCTTTTTGGTGGTTTGAGGAGTGTCTTACAGAGAAGAGGAAGGAAAGGGAAGATGCAGCCAAAGACATTATGATGGCTCCTAAGACTGACAGAGATCAGGGACAAAAGAGCGTCCTCATCTATTCAACTTGGCCTTGACAGCAGACACAAGTGCCGTCATCAGCATCCCAGACAGCTCCATTCCAGCTACCAGTTGAGCAGCAGCTGCGTCTAAGTCCTCCATTTAGATAACTGAGGGATGAATTGAAGCAGTTTTTTGTCTTGTTTCTTGTAATTAGTTTAATTATATGCATCAGTAAAACATCACCAGATAGGAAGTTGGAATTCATTTTATTTTTCTGTTAACATCAGCATCTGTTATTTTGCTCATCTTTTTTACGAAACATGTTTAATGTCTTAATCCAGGCTTCAATGTGAGTAACAACAGCAGACAACTTAGTCACGTTTTTTTATTTTTCACTTAAATCCAAGGTAGCAAAAAAAAGGTACTCAACTGAAATATCACACAGATTCTCTAAGACATCACAACAAAAAGGTGCTTCACCACCTAAAACAAACATAATAAAGCTTCCTCTTCTGTTTAGCACACCTGAATGAAAGCAGACTTGACCTGAAGTGATCCGCCTCAATAATCATTAAAAAACAAACAAGGTATCCTTACACAATGCTATGAAATAAGATTTAAACAGTTTGACACCACACAACTTTTCATCTCGTCTCTCTGATGAGTCATTGGTTTCTGACTCCAAAAGGCATTTCATTTGACAAAAAAAAAAAAACAAAAAAAACAAAAATAAAGATGTTATTGCTTTTTTCTGAGATCCACACTGCAATACAAACAAATGATGTTTTAAGCCTTTGTCAGAAATAATAAATAAAGAATAATCGGCTCATGAATCGTGTGATTGCACTTAATCCTCTAGACCCCCAAACACAAGCATATTGTAGGTCTATTATGGTAATACCTGTCTGATTACATTGGCAAGCCATTATACATACAAGCAGTAATGTCATGTTTATACAAATGATAAAACTTGACGGTTATAGTGACAGAAGCACTACATTCTATTATACAAAGGCAATCACAGATTGCAAATCTCAATAATGTCCTGCCCCACCCTTTCATCTGTATGTTCCCAAAGTTTGAAGCTACAAGTGGGAAAAGTGAGTCTAAATGTCCAGATGAGAATCAAAGGGGCCGTTTTTTTTTTTTTTGTTTTTTTTTACACGACATGTAGATCCTGAAAAGATGAAAATAAACTAGATAAATTCAGGTACATTCTTACAAAAACATTGTCCACATTACTGGAAATTGTTCACTCCAGACTAATGCGTATGTGTAGTTTTTTTTCTTTCCAACAAATAATCCTCTCAGCTTTTCTGGGAAAATGAAGATGGAAACAAAACAAAGTAGTCTTGTACTGACAGGCGGCTCTGATTGTGAACACAATACCATTCATATAGTATAATACAACTTCTTTCCATTGTGGGTCACAACTAGTTTTCACGTTGTGCTCCAAATATCTTACAATGTGTCTAATAAAGCCTCAGATACACAAATAAAAATGCTCATGTTCACAGGGAAGCCTGTTAGCAAACTCACTGGCACTTCTTCCATAATTCCTGCTCATACATATCAAGATCTACCCCAAAAGAAAATTTTGGAAATCATTTGCGTTCATCTAATGCTCCGAAAATCAATGCGGAACTCAACTCTATGAGATTAATATGCAGCCTTGAGCTTGGACTCATGTCAACAAGTCAGGTTTGTTGCAAAGCAGGAAATTTGCCCTCTGTTTACATCTTAAAACCTGTTTTCATAGCAGGAACGGCAGGAGTGCCCTGTAAAAATCTCTCTGCTCTCACATGAATGCCATTTCTCTCTTAAAAAATAGGTGGAAAACACTTTTCTTGCATCACCTCAATTTAAAAGGTAAAAAAAAGCTATTTAATAGTTGAGTTTTTACTCAGATTTAAAATAAATTTGACTGATGAACAAAAAGGGAAAAAAGAAAGTTATTAATTAAATCCTAAGTTATTAATTATATCTTAAGCCACCAAAATCCTTAGTTGAAAAGAAGGACTTTCTGAGGGTTAAGGACAAGTTTTGTAATAATCATTTTCATTTTGGTATATCTCATTCATGCTACGTTTATATTAGTAAAAAAATGTCCCTCCTAGATTTGCAGCATTCTTCTATTTTTTTCCACCAATGAAGATCAATAGCCCCCCTGTAAGCAGTTAAGATTTACAGAAACTAAACCTCCATGAGTGTTGCTCGTAATTTACTATACGCTGCATCCTTGTTGATGAACAGTTTTCTGGATCATCTCTACCAGCGACGTAGATTATTGTATAGCTGCTGATTTGATCTTTGCTGGTGTGTTCTTTCTATGCAAACAAGTCAAGTCTGAAGAAAAAACGCAAAACAATTTCCCAAACTTTTCCTAAAAAAAAAAAAAAAAAAAAATCTAATGCATCACTTATTAATCACACATTCATTTGCTTTGGGGTCTGTGAAAAAGAAAATAAATACTTAATTTGGTTCGATTGGGAACATACATCTCCCCTGTTTCTATGTGAGAGTGAAAACGTGTTTGTGCCCACTCGGACAACATTTCCCTTTAACGATAACATCATACTCAGGCTAATAAAGAAACAGACAGACGTTGCAGCATCCCTATCATGTTTCTCCTGCTAAGACCAGAATATATCCACACCCAAGCATGTAAGTCCACTTCACAAAAGCAAAACCAGTTCCCCGTTCACTTCAAACGAGAACACAAAAAAAGGCAAAACGCTGTCCTCCCGTCGAATGCGAAGGAAGCCTTAATGCTAATGGAGAACACAGGAGAGGTTGATTGGCCGCAAGGAGGTGCAGAGGACATGGCACGTTAGATGAGGGACTTTTGTTTTTTTGACCTGCACTTTGTTCTCATGACATATCAGAACAAAGGAGAAAGTCAAAATAAAGTCTTCTTTCTTGTCTCTGGTTATCCTTCTCATTCTAATCCATTTGTTTTACTGGCCTTCGCCTAGGTGTCCATCTTTCTGCTTTTTTTGCAGTTCAGTCCATGTGGGTTTTTTCCACGCCACCCTGGGGACAAGACAGACACAGCCTGCATTAGAAACATGTCATTCAATTTAATGTGACCAGAAATCCAACGAAATACTTAAGAAAAGAGCAGAAATTAACTTGTTTAAATGACATTTCTGAATGTACGTAGTAAATGCTTTGTTTTGCAGACAGGATAACTTGTGTGATAAAACTTATCAGCCTCAGGCAACTCGTGTTCAAGTTTCCATGTTTGAAATTTTCCAGATATTTTTAATCAGTCACCTTTGTGTAACTGGATCTGTAGCAGGTGTTTGAACCAATTCAAGGTCATGATTTTTTTTTCTGTTCCCGTCTGTGCTGTTTTTCCCCATGGCAACTGAAGATTACACACATAGCCAGAGGATAAAATGCTGCTTGCTTAACATGAATAAAATGCATACTTGTCTTCCAACTTCCCATTAGAAAATTATTCTAGAAATGTTCAAACAGAAAATTTAACAATCATAATAATCCACATTATTACACATTTTTCTGCAATTAGAAATGTTTAGATATCCCAAATAATTAGCCAGTGTTCTTCATAATATGTGACCCTGGACCACAAAACCAGCCGGACGTCACACTGCGTTATTTTCAGCAATACCCACTAATGCATTGCACAGGTGATGATCAGTGTTCTATTATCATTAAATTAAGGCAAATTTACCCAGACGACTGGTTTTGTGGTCCAGAGTCGCATATAGAAACTCCAGAGCTACACAGTTAAAAAAGGTTTTATTATTTACCAATTTTCCTGATGAATGGATAATTCTGCTAAACACATTGCTTTACTGTAACCTAAAATAAAATAAAAAGAGTTTTTTTCCCCCAGGAAAAATAAAAGTCTCATGTTTTCCCAAATCCTTCTCACAAATGACCCAACTGGAGCAAAAGAGAAAAAAAACAGCACTAAACCACCAAGTCCCAACTTGTGCCAACATTCCTCGGGCCTCGTCACAAACAAAAAAACAAGTAGCAAATGACCCTCTGGTCAGCCGAGTCCTGACTGGCTCGGTGTCTCGGCACGACTGTGAAAAACAACAGCTCTTAATCTACTTTCACGCTTTCCCTGAGTCAAACTGAGGGAGTGACGGGACTCGTACTTTACAGACAGAATGAGGTGAGGCTTCCGGGCAGAAGCTTAATGAAGACATCAAAGCTCACTTGATGGGATAATTATGAAGGAAAGGGGGGTGTCCAATGTTCTTTGCACAGATTTAAACCATTTGACAATCTTATCTACTGCTGTGGCTCAGCTGCATAATTGCGAATAAAGCATGTGTGGTTTCATGGGAGTCTTTAGAAGTGTTTTTTTGCAGGGTGCAGAAGGGTATTTTGCAGAAATGTGACAGGAAAAAAAGGGAAAAGAAAACCTTCCCAAACATTCCAGAGACTAAGTGTTTACCCTCAAATTTTCACTTGGCAGATCAGAAAAGACCCTGGATGGAGATCAAGGTTCCATTAAAACCCGTAGAAGCTGAAAAAATGTTTCAGAGGCTTTGTAAAGGAATAGAAAATTAAGATGCTAAATGTGACATTTTGACTTTAAGAAAGAAAAAAACAAACTACAAGGCATACTAACAAACTCCAATAGCAAATGTATAATCAATTGAAAATATTTTTTCTAATGATATTTGATTCTATGTGTCCCCCGAAGACATGCTGAAGTGTCACTGAATCCTACTGTGGCCCACTGATGTGGCTATTGGTTGTATGAATGCGAGTGACAGGTAAAAACATTTAGTTGGTAGCAACAGATTGTGAATGAATGGAATAATTTAACACGTAGCGTAAAAGCACTGAGTGGTCAACACTAAAAAAGTGCTGTTCATTTACCATTTTGTCATGGTATCTTGTATAAAAAAAACATATATGGGCTGCTTTCATATAGTTCACAGACCTGATACAGAATCCGTAGAATGTGGAACTCCTGCACATTTTATTTGATGCCATCATTTTCAAAACACATGAAAATGCTTTGCTTTGATTACAGCATGCATTTTGTTTTTTGGCTTTTGATTATTTTCTGCAATGTCATAAGATTTATTTTCATCCAGTGTTTCATTCTTTTTTCACCAAGTTCCTTTATTGATGATGGGAGAATTAGACCTCTTACGCAGAACAGAAGTGGTCAGAATTTCCCTGAAAAGGAATTAAGTATTTTTTTCCCCATTTAATTTTCATTCAGATTCTCAATGGGAAAAAGATCTGAACTCTGTGGTGGCCGTACTATGTGTGCAAATGATGCCTTGTTCTACCTGAACCACAAAATTTGAATCCTCACATTATGATCTTGAAATATGGCCATGGCATCAGGGGGGAAAAAAAAATCATCTGATTGAATACCCTGTTCATTCAGTATATTCATGTAGTCAGCTGACTGCATTCTTTGGACATAAAATTTTGCTTAATACAGACCCACCCAAATGCAGCAACCCCAAATTATAGACTGCACCCATGGGCTTCGAATGTAAGAACTAGGCATGATGTGTCTATCACTTCACTGCCTGATGCACTTATCACTCTGGAACATGTTAAGTCTGGACTCTCACTTCCTGACTTATGTTTACTCAGTCCCAACCCCATGAGTTTCTTTCACATGTGGAAATGTTCTTATTTACACTATTAAACATAGTCCTGATTTGATCACACCAAATGTCTACGTGATCGCCAACTACCATCATTTCCCACAATTCTCCCAGATTTTAAAATGCATTGAATAGCTCGTAATCCCGTTTTAGTAGGTTTTGCATCTCCTGCTTGATGCACGCCAGTGATTTGACCCATCTTACACAGGCCAACATCTTTTCCACAACCAACAGAGTTTCTTTCAACATGGTTGTTTAAGAAATGAGAGGCTACTTGTGGCATCAGTTGCGTTAAAGTAACTTGCTCCCAGCTGACAGATAAATGCCCATGCAGTAATTATCCAATAAGAAGCTCATACACATTTGCTGTTAAATTCAAGTGGCAATTTTTTTCCAAGTTTGGCTGTTAATATGCTGGTGTAATCTTTCAGCTAGAACAGTGGTTCAGAAAGTATTTGAGCCACAAAACCCTCAAGAATACATCTGTTAGTGATCAGATCAATGGATTAAATGTGTGATTCTAAAGTTATTTTTTAAATGGTGGGAAAACTTAAAATCCTTATAAGTAAGCAATTAAGTTCATTGCTGAAACAAAGTACCTACAGTACATTTCCGTAATCAGCTTATCTCACCGAGATAATACCACATTAAAACTTTAAATACAAACTCTGTTGCTTATGGGTTGTGTTAAAGAATAAAGGTGCTAATTTCACAGATTTATCCCTGTATTAACAACTTAATTGTGACAGCCCTTATAAAAATCCTAAATTTACTTGATAAATGTTGGTTGTGTGCACTTTATAGTTATCTGGCAACCCTCTGAAATGATCTGGCAACCCCCAGTTTGAAAAAATTACAGGTGTAAGCAGACGTTACCATGGCAAGTTGCCGTCCTATGTTACCCACGGTAACACCGCCTGAGAAGAATATGCATGGGAGCCAGGAGCGCACATACAAAAAGTCTGGAGATGTGTACCTGAAGAAAAGACAGAAGATGAAGAATAATATTAAACAATTGTAAATACTGCGGATTACAAATCTTAAGTCAACTCTTAAAGAGACTTTCTGGTTTGTTGTTCTTTTTCCATTCCATGCATGCAATATGAACCATATTCATAACATTAAAAGCTATTTTTTTTTAAACACAAGGCTCCCCATCTCAGCTTGATAGACTTTTTAATATGATCCTAATTCACTTATGTACAGGGAGCGGTTAATAAGACTAACATTCGACGAACCCGAGTTTCACTCACTACAAAACTGAAAAGGTGCTTTCAAGTACGATCCCACCAGAAGTCAGAGTACTTTCATTTCAGTTACTTGCACAACTGTTCTGTTTGTGCAGAAAAAACTGCAGACTCACTGGTAAACTCCATTGTAGACCAGCAGCTGTGTGATCACTGTAGCAAGGAAGGCGGTGGTGATGCCCAGGCCAAAGCCACTCCTGGAGCGGTCAAATGTCCACCAAAGGCCCAAGGACAGAGCCGCCAGCGTTAGGGAAAGCTGCACGTTGTTGTCAAAGTCTAGTTTCTGGGGCAAGTTAAGTTAAGGGCAAAGTCAAACAGTGTGACGTTAGTACGTTATTTGTTCTCACTCAAATATTTGAATAACCAGCAAGTTCCATCAAGAGATGATGTCAAAAAAAAAAAAAAAAAAAAAAAAAGTAGGTTATTGCACCGTGACAGTCCTAACCAGAGATGGACTAGTGTTGTACTTTAATTGATTTTAACTACATCAATCTAAGATTAATGTAGAATTACACTGATACCAGGTGCATTTGAGGTCTTAGAGGATAAACCCTTCTGGAAAGGATACAACACTCGCATGGTTGATCCCAACGAACACTGCGATGCATCTCATGACGCTTGCCCACTCCCTCTTGAACTTGTGTGGTTCTCCCAAATGGCTGTCGAGGCAGGGATACAGCAGGCCGATTACAGCTGCAAAAAGGAACAAACCGGCCAAAATTACACAAGATAAGCAGAAATTTGCCGTGACAAAGCTTCTGCAAAAGATTATTTGCTGAAGGATGCATTTCCATACTTGGTGACTCATTTGTACGCAAACTGCATATGATTGGAACACTAGAAGAAAAATGGCAATGTCCTGTTCTCCTTTACATCAGTAGTAACTAAATGCAAGCAGAAACTACAGGAGTTAAGCAGTTCAGCGGTTACATTTTTGCAAATTTAGTGAAAAATAAATACAATTTAGTAAAAATGTAAATAAGATTTATTTAAAACGTATGGATAATCAAAATGTGTCAAGAAAATCAACTAATATTCGATCTACATCTTTATAGAATCAATATTTTAAGATAAGACAATAATGATTAAATCTCTTTTATTTTGCTAGATCGAAATAATTTTTTTTTGTTTGCTATTCCGAGTATATCATTGCCAGAGTTCAATTTTTCAGTGATAATACCAATAACTTTTGGTTGTCAGATTTAAAACACACAAAAACATGTTTTAAATTATTTACAAACAGAAAAAGTACGATATTTTAAATAATCTTGCTTAGTTGTAGCATTTCTAGTCTGAACTCTCAACTCCTGACTTGAAGACGTACAATTTAGACTATAGCATTTAAAATAAATCATAAATATTAAATAAATCACTAATCTTTTTCAATTATGTTGCTAAACGATTTGTTGCATATCACAGAGTTTAATTGAATACAGGTGAATATTACGAACTGTGAAAACATGAAACGTCCTTTCTCCTTTATCAGTTTGTTTTCTGCCTCGCAGCACATGGTAGGAGGAGCCTAACGCGGATGTTGTAGCACACCCTCCTCAGCTTCCGGGTTCTTGGCCTTAAATTAAAACAGGGAGGAGGTCCTTAGCTCACCCGTTATGACATCAACCAATGAGCATACAGCTCACGTCGTGTCCGGTTTGTTACAACCAATCAGGGCGATAGAATTTCGAGCACTTGAACAGTCAGTTTTTTTGATATCTGCCCCCAAGACACAACACTAAAAACTCGTATACTCCAAGGGAGATTTATATAACAGCTAATACAGAGCCAAATGATAACATATCACCACGTGAGAGCACAAAAATGAATACGGCCATTTACGAAACATGTTGATATTCCGTTGCATTTAGATCAAAATGGCACCTTTTACTGCAGTGTGTAATATCTCACATTAACATAAACCAATATCACTGTCCGCAACTATATGAAAAATAATAACAGACTGCATTTCTAACTGATTTATCTAATAAGAAAAACCTACAACGCTACCATCCTTTCCCCTCTCTGCATTCCTTTGTCCCAAAATTAGCAGCAAACTACAGATAAGCTGCTTTCCATAACTACATCATTTTTAACATTTGCTATCAACTAAACGTCCTCTTACCTGCTCCTGTGCCGCAGCAAGGCGGGATCCACCAGGCAGACGAAAACAAAGTGGTCATCACCTCCTCGGGGAACAGGGTGACATTTCTTTGTATCTGTAGCAAGTTGAGCACCAGGGCGAGGAAGACTCCGACCGTGAAGAGGACCAGTCCACGACGGATCAGGTTGGCGGTTCGGACGTCGTGCAGAGAACCATAGGCACTGCAGAGCATCGTGGTGATGATTGACATCATTTCTTCAGCTTTAGATGCAAACCAATTAGCTCCAGATGAATGCTTAGTTTCAATTTTCGGTGAACAAGAACAGCTCCAGCAGTGGTTCTCTAGTCTGGACATTTGGCACTTTGTAGCTGTTGGTTACAATTAGATGCGTTTAATTCACTAGCAGGGATAGGATACTTTGTGTCAAGATGTTTTAGACAAAAAATTTAAAGTTGCTGTAGGAAAGGTTTGCGATTATTGGTCCTTACCTCGACTTTCAGGCGTTTTCAGTGTGTGGTGGAAACAGAAACCCTTACTCTTGTTCATTCGCGCTTCGGCAAATCCTTATTCCAGGATTTCCTCCTTGTTTTTCTCAGCTTTACAAAAAGGACGTTGTTTCTTCACACCATCTTTACTAAACAGACGTACAAAACGGAAAGCAAAAACAAAACAAAACCGTGTAGCTTCTATCCACTGCACTGAACTCATACCATGGACATGAGCTTCCTCTGCAGAAAACAATCACAGCTGTGTCGGGTGAGAGTCGACAGCCAATCACAGCGCGGCGGATGATATGACGTGACGCCTCCGGACCGCCCCCTCGTCCGGTACAGACGCACATATCAGGAGACTGCGATGAAGTGAAAGTAGACGTATAAATACTTTGAATGGCAGAGAAATATAAGCTGATCTTGTTTTAAAGAGCATTTAAAGAGCTGTATTCAAAAGTACAAGGACACGGTTACAATTAGGGGATTAAAATTTGATATAAATGGAAAGAAGTCCACATCATTGTTTTTTTGGTAACTAAATAATTTAAATCTTCAGCTTTATATATGATTACCTAACATGTAATAAGCAGTATCAGGATGATGATGCACCTTCTTAATCTCCCTCCAAACTCATTCAGATGTACTTTTATTAGTAGGTAATGGGAATGTGGGTTAGTGGAACAGCTTACTCTTGTTTTTTTTTCTGATGATGGTAAAAAGTTACTGAACTTAAGGTCAGTGAAAAGGAGGAGTGACATGAAGGGAAGCATAGAAAAACATGGTGTCATCAAATAAAATGGAACTGGAGAAAAGTTCATTGTCCGCCTTTCAAGGGCTGTTATTTAGATAAATACAAGGTTTTAGCTATCTGTGTAACCCACTTAGGTACCTAGTGAATATTTATTTAGCTATCTGCGCGTACAAATAACAGAATAGAAATCACAACTTAACACTGACACTGATGAGTGCTGTGCAAAGTTATGTGTTTTTTATACAAAGGGATGAAGCAAAGCTTACTGTTATTTTAGCACAAAACCACAAACTAATTCAGATTCACTTAGCCTCTGGCAGTTCATGAAAAGCAATGACATGGATGAATCTTCTTTTATGCAAAACTGAGTGATGCTTCATAACCTACAGCCAATTTGGTAAACAAAAACAGAAAGCGTATCAATCAGATAGCATTTCTTTTCAATTAAGTTGGATTGAAAATCCTGTTTTTGGTCTAATTAACTGCTGCTGATGTTTCAGGGTGTTGTATTCATTGTTTCATGGCAATTATGAGCTGCTAAAATTGAGAACTAAAAATGAGCACCGCACCAAATGAGGGTGTAGGGCAGGAAGTGGTTTTTGGTTAACCAGTGTTCAGCTTCACAGCTCAACCAACTTGTGAATTAATTTATTTTTGTTTTGGCAGATTTAATGGCATGAAGAGGGAATAATTGGTCACAATACTGTCAATATGTGCAAAAACAAACAATGACCAAATTTATGAAAATGTACATAGAAAAAATGTAGGTTATTTGACAATGCTTTGCTATACTGAAGGTTTGACTGTATAAGCATTTAGTGCACTTGCTTGGAACTTGATAAGAACATTAGCTATGTCCAGATTTGATTCCAAACCTTGCTCATTTAATATTTTTTTTAAATAGCACAGTATTTTGCATAGATATTCATGAATTTCCATACAAGGCATCCAGTCTGTGGTTTTGATTAAGTATGTTAATATTTATGATGTGGATGCTGTGAATGGATAAACATTTGGTCACATTTATTAATAATAACTTTCAGGATTGTGTGTTTCCTTGTGCTTGGTATGTTTGTCTTAACTTAGTGTAAACATTGGCATGCTGACAAGTAGGGTCTCACACAGTCACTAGTTTGGTTGTAGTGATTTTTTTTTACCGATTGACCAGTTTCACATCTTTCTATTGGAAAAAATGAAAAAAAATGGCTCCACTCCACAAAACATTTTAGTTTTCATTAAAAAAAAGTCATCCATATGTCTTTTTGTTTGGACTTTGAGAAAATAAATGTATTTAGTGTTGAAAAGAGGTGCACAGATAGAGTCAAAGTAAAAAAAATGTGTATGGTTTTAACATATGTAGCCACCACATACTGGTTCATAGACTTTACTGTTAAAATCTTCTTGCATTTTGGAAAGTGGAAATTTTGAACAACCAGTGATAAGGTTATGTGCAGAAGCCAAGAGCTTGGGCTCAATTACTATTGCTTTTTTAATTGTTATTGAAAAACAAGTTATTTCTCTTGTTACCTCAGGAAAACGAAGACCATTTTATCCTGATAATAGGGAAATTTATCTTGTGGAAATTCATTTTGAGAAACAAAGTTAGTGTTCTTGAGATAGCAAGATGATTAACTTGGACTCTCAGATTAGTGGCTCAGGGAGTATGATCAAAAAAGACCCCATGAAAGCTGTTTAGGTGCTACAAGTGATCACATGTACAGGCATATGTAGGCTATATTTCTGTGAATGAGAACTTACATTACAGTCATTTAGCAGATGCTTTTCTCCAAAGCGACTTACATCTGAGAATAAGAACAACACAACCACTAAATCAAACAGTAGAGGACATCATAGATAAGTGCAGTCGAACTGCTGTAGTGTAGTTGGGCACAGGTGTTGCCTGCAGTTCTAGGTGCATTTTTTTTTGTTCCCAATTTTCATTAGATCTGAGTTTATGCAAAGAGCTAGAACACAAGTTAGTATAATTTCTATTGATCACAACTAAATGCAGAAATGTTGCTTAAAGAGCTGTATCTTTAGCCTGCTTTTGAAAGTAAATAAGGACTCTACAGAGAGAACAGAGTTTGGCAGTTCGTTCCATCACCGAAGAACAACAGAGGAGAAGAGTCTCGCTTGTGATTTAGCCCCATGTAGTGATGGTAGTGCTGGTCGAAAGGGAGTGTAGCTCTGGGATAATGAGTCAAAGTACACAGGGGCCATTTGGGCTATTGTTTTGTAAGCCAAAAGCAAAGATTTGTATTTGATTCGTGCGGCAACTGGGAGCCAGTGCAGTGCAATTAGCAGTGGAGCGACATGAGCTTGTTTCGGTTGGTTGAAGACCAGATGTGCTGCTGCATTTTGGATCATCTGCAGAGATTTAACAGAGCATGCCGGCAGGCCTGCCAGTAAGGAATTGCAGTAGTCAATACAAGAAGTGACTAGAGCCTGAACCAAGAGCTGTGTTGCGTGCTCTGTCAGGTAGGGTCTGATCCTCCTGATGTTGTACAGAGCAAATCGGCAAGTACGGGCAACCGAGGCAACATGAACCTTGAAATTCAGCTGGTCATCCATCGTGACTCCAAGATTTCGGGCAGCTGATGTAGGCACAAGTGTTATAGTCAAAGTTCACACTTATTGGCAGATGTAAGGAAGGACTATGAGTTCTGTTTTCGAAAGATATAGCTGAAGGTGGTGAGCCTTCATCCATGCAGAGATATCAGCAAGACATGCGGATATTCTCATTGAGACGGATGCATCATTAAGGGGGAAGGAGAGGAAAAGCTGAGTGTCATCTGCATAGCAGTGGTAGGAAAAGCCATGAGAGCTCATGACCGCACCAAGTGGGGATGTGTTTAGCGAAAAGAGAAGAGGGTCAAGTACCAAATCCTAAAGGAACCCCTGTGTTCAACACATGCGATTTGGACACTTCACCTTGCCAGGATACTTTAAAGGATCTATCACTGAGGTAGGATGTGAACCATGAGAGGGCAGAACCTGAGATGTCAAGCTCAGAGAGTGTTGAGAGGAGAATCTTGTGGTTGACTGTGTCAAAAGCAGCTGACAGGTCCAGCAGAATAAGGACTGATGAATGACCACTGGATCTTGCCAGCCGTAAGGAATCAGTAACAGACAGAAGAGCAGTTTCAGTTGAGTGACCCTGTCTAAAGCCAGACTGATATGGATCAAACAGTTTGTTATCATGAATGAACGGGTTGAATGTGGGTTTCTTTAGCAGCGGGATGACCCAAGCTTCCTTGAAAGCAGAGGGGAAGACACCAGATTTTAGAGAGGAGTTGATGGTATGGGTTAAAGCAGATTTGATTGTGGGTAGGATACTCTGCAGGATACCTGTAGGGACAGGATCAAACGGACAAGTGGAGGGTTTGGAGTTTTTTAGCAGCTTAGAGGTTTTATCCTCATTTAGAGGACGGATGGAGCAAAGTTTGATGTCACTGGTAGGATGCAACGGGATGAGTTGGTCAGGCTCAGAGAATTTGTTGCTAATGCTAGAAACATTTTCAGTGAAGTGTGATGCAAACATGTCTGCAGTCAGCTCAGTGGGTGGATGAGCAGGTGGAGGTGAAAGTAGAGAGTTACTCTCTACTACTCGGTCTTGCTGATATCTTAGTAGAACCAGCAGGATCTTTAGAAACACGATACAGAATTTTAATAAGAAGGAAGGGTGGCTGTAGCTCTGGTAGAAGAGCAGTCGTCTTTCAACCAGAAAGTTGCGAGATCGATTCCAGGCTTCGCCTGACTATATATCGAAGTGTCCTTGGGCAAGACACTGAACCCTAAGCTGCCCCCTGATGTATGAGTGTGAGTGTGTGTGTGAACGGGTGAATGTATACTATGTAGTGTAAAGCGCTTTGAGCGGTCAACATGACTGGAAAAGCGCTATATAAGTATAAGTCCAAGTCCATTTAAAGTCCATGAATAGCTGTTGTGTGTTGGGAGCATTGCGGATCTTGTTCTGATAAAAGTCTATCTTGGCAGTCTTTATGCTGGATGTGAAAAGTGAGAGTTGCTGCCGATACTCAGACAGATCAGTGAGTTTTTTTTTATTTATGCCACTTTCTTTCTGCTGCTCTGAGTCTAGATCTGTCACGCCTTAAAATGTCAGAGAGCCATGGGGTAGGAGTCTAGCTGGCTTTGACACCAGAGGACATAGTTTTTCCAGAGAAGACGTGAGGGATTTAATAGTAAGAGTAGCTATTGGGATGTCACTTGGACCTACCAGTTGACATGGTGGGAAAGAAGAGGATAATGGCTGGCTTGCAGAGTTTCTTAGGCGACATACTGCTGCACCCAAATGGCAAAGGAGCTAATACAAGACTTTGATTTCTGCTGCAGATAGACAGTAAACCAGCCCTGCCCTTAGTACTACATGACTAGCGATAACAGCCAACATAATTGCTTTTTTTTCATATTGTTTAAATTTTTGTTATGATTATTATTCATTAAAATAGTCAACATGGGTCAGCAGGGATTGGTCCTTGGGCCGACCCTATTTTCCATCTATATGCTCCCCCTGAGTCACATTATCAGCAAGCATGGAATTTCATTTCATTGCTATGCTGACGATACTCAGCTCTACCTCAGGACAGACCCCACCATCATTCCAGCAGCCCCCTATCAGCTCTTGAAGCCTGCCTGGAGGAGATAAAGGCGTGGATGACCAACAACTTCTTACAGCTTAATAGTGGAAAAACTGAAGCCATTCTCATTGGCACTC
>JBAMHX010000020.1:9760747-9773707 GCA_037177515.1 Pseudomugil tenellus
TTTCTTTTCTTTTCTTTTCTTTTCTTTTCTTTTCTTTTCTTTTCTTTTCTTTTCTTTTCTTTTCTTTTCTTTTCTACCACTGCTTCATTGTTAAGTATTCACTGAATACCCAGTCTTTTCAGTGGTACTCTGGCTCTCTCTGTGCCATAGAAGATGAAAGAGGATTCTTGGGTATAGAGTGTATCAACCAGCTTTACAAAGGTTGCCATAAAGGCCCTGGCTCTGCAGCTTGAGGGTGTGGCACCAGGATTCTATCTCTGCATCCCTTTGTTCTTTGGTGCGCCGCTCTGAAATTGTTTCAGAACAGCTCATATACAGATCCTATACACTTTCTGGTACAGTGTGCTTATTTTCTGAGTCTTGTGCCAAAAAAGAAAGTATGCTGGGTTAATAAGAAAATTCTGATTCAGTGCTGTTATTTCAGAGAAGGTGCCCTGATTCTAATGTGGTTCTGTTAGGGGATAGGAGTTTTTGGGGAAAGGCATAAAGCTTCATAAATTCCCCAGATGTAATGTGATACCTGAGTACAAAACAAGTGACAAGATGAGTTTCTCCACAGCTAATCATAATAGTTAGCAATTTTTTTCATGTAAGTATATAAAGAAGTTGCTTTACATCCTTTAATTGTTTTGTTTTTTTATACATACAACTACATTAATAAAGGACACAGTTCAATGATACTTCAGAACTAGGTGTCCTGAAGATGTTCTGGTTCTGGACATCTCTGATTTCAGCATCAAAACTGGGAGTCTAAGCCCACCAATAGAAGGCCTTAAGTCTGTTCTCTAAGATGCCTGCAGCAACCATACCTGCCAAGCAACTTGAACATTTTATGGAACTATTCTGAGGAAATTGGTGTTTGCAAGGAGGATAATTCTTTTCCTCAGGGGTTATAACATTACAACATGACGAAACACAAAAACAACAAAGAATCTCTTGAAAAAAGGTTTAGAAAGGTTGTATGATCTGAAATGGTAAAGTTGTACAGTGTTGTGATTATAACCCTGAATGTGGAGTGTTGGGGATATAATGGTTTCATCACAACCTCCGCTGGATATCCCTTGTGTAAGTGCGATAACTCGAACAGTTTTCACAATTAGAATTTGATACTCGGTGTACCTGTTTAGGTTCCCAACGGGACAACCTCCATCAAATTTGAGTATTTTGGTTTCCTCACTAGGTGTTGCTTTGTGCCCACAAAAATCAGATTTTTGCCTATATCTGTGGAACTATTTACAAATTCATTTTGATATTCAGTATACCTGTTTAGGTCATGATCTCATGATTATCAGTTTCATGGCTTCCCCACCAGGTGGCACTTTATTTACAAAAAATCTGATTTTTGGCTATATCGCTGGAACTATTTGTGTAATTGACTTTAAATCAAGTGCAAATGAAAAGTCATGACCTCAGAGACGATCTGTATGAAATTTCACGATTATTGGATTTATGGTTTTATTGGGGAGTTGGAGGATTGGGGGCATACAGGGATTTGCCGACAGTATAGGCCGTGTTTTGAAATGTGATTCTGCTGTCTGTTTTGTTGATGTGGTTTATGAAACACTGATGCATCTGCGTTGTAGTAATTTGTATGTGTTTTTGTGTTTTCTTTATTGTATATTCTAAAATTTTGTTTATTAAACATGATTGCGTTTCTATTCTGTTGGTGAGTTTAATTTACATGTGGGATTGTAGTTTGTTGATGCATTTTGTATTTTCTGTTTTTTCCTGTTTTGTTGTTATCTAGAATTTTGTTGTGTCAACTTATTTATTTATTTAATTTTAATTTCCTTAAAACCATTTATATTGTTTTTACTGTACTGCTAAACAGTCTCTAATCTTGGTTTATTTTATCTTTTTTAAAAAATCTTTTCTACATTTCTCTTCTTTTAGCAAAAGCTTGCATAATCTAAAATATTGCCAGAATCATAGCAGTATAAGATAAATACATATAATCAAAACCATTTTTGAAAACATGTTTATTCTTTATCTAATGTATAAATGTCTAATGCAATACTAAAACACTTAATTATATATCTTAACAAGCCACCTGCCCACTTGTTAGCCTCCTGGAGTTCCGCTTATAGGTTAAGTGATAGCTTATTATATTAATGAGGAAAATAAATTCAGCTAATTAACTTTGTTGCAGACAAACTAAACCGGATTGAAAAAGTAAAATTTCTACATTTTTAATTACCTTGGTATGGAAGCAGTCTAAGAAAAAAATAATTAAAAAGCAAAACGTGATGCTGTTGAATCATCTCTGACATTTGAACATTTGTTTTGGAAGCCTTTTGCATTGAGACTGCTTGTGTTTGTCGTATTCACTGTGTCTGCATCTATTTGACATGTTTACACAAAAGCTCTATTCAAGCCAGTTAAGCTAGAAGAGCTCATGAACAGCACAGTCCCAGCAGCCAATGAGGATCCTAAATTATACCCAGCCATATACTCAGATGTCATTCTAAACCAATCACTGCTGCTCCCTTTGGTGAGTGCATTTGTGTGTGTTTGAAAGGAAGTAGAATGATAACATGTGTAGTCCAGTGAGTTTGATAGAAGTTGGACAATGATCCCAAAATATTCCTCACACATTTGTCCTCAAGCAAATCTGTATAGAGACAGAAATTAGTCATGATTTTGATGACAGACAAATCCTGGAGATGCTTCATACACTGTGAATAATGAGACAACTCACCACAAGAGCAGCTGTGGGTGACTGTACAGGGATGGGTATGTAACTAACAGCTCATAAAAGTCTCGTGGGTGAATTGACTTTGTGAGAAAGCCTGCCTGGCCTTGTTATTGAAATCCCTGATAGCGTTCATTAGGACAGACACTGTATGTGTCCCTGCATACAGAGATGGCACAGAAGATGCCATCTTTCACTGACTAGTTTTATTTCTGGGTTACTTTTTGACCAGCAGTGATAGTTTAATGGTCTTTTAAAATAAGTCCAAATGAAAGGGAGCATCATAGGTGGCAATGAGGGATTGATTTTTCAACCCCAAACTAAGCGAAGCCAATTAAATTAGTTCCAGACAAAACCATATTAGCAAATTTTATTCAAACTAATTGCGCTAATTTATGAAAAATGAAAAATGTGGAAATAAATGGCAGAATACTTTTATGGAAATTATTAATGTATAAGAAAGTCAAGCTGTAACTTGAGGGCAGGGTTTATGGGTTTTGCCAACTTTCTGTGTTGGGAATCCAAACTAAAGGGGTGTTTCACTTAATCTCTTCTAATAGGACCTAAAAAATCTGCGTAACACAAATGATGATTTCTTAACAGTGCATTCAATTTTTTTTTATAAAAAAGTTCTCACAAAAACAGTTTAAAGGGAATATTCCACCAAACCAATCAAATTTGATATTTTAGAAAATCAAAGGAGCTTCACCTTTCTCTATCTAATAAAGAAAGAAGATATCTTATTGGTAATTATTATTTTTTTTTTTACAATAAACACAGTTTTACCCAACTTCAGTCTGGTAGCGTATTATATAATTTGGCATATGAGATAAGTAACAAAATATGGGTGGTTTTAAATAAGCATTGAACACAATAGTTAGCATGATAAATTGGCCAAATATCTCAGGTTTGTCAAAGTTCTCATCTACGAGTTACAAGTTTCGAATTCATGACCTATCATAGATTAATAACCTTACTGACTAGAAACCCAGATGATCAATAAAAGAACTGAAATCTTCGCAAATAGTACAAAAACCTTTTAAAAATGTTAAACTCATTTTAGTTAGTCAATATCAACTGTTTTTAATAATAACTTTTAAAATATACTCTTAAAAATGTAAAAGATATTTAATGATACAAGATTTGCAATGTTTAAATGGCTGTTTTCCTCACTCAACCAAATTTTATAAACAATTGTAAAACCTTTACCTGAAACCACCTCTTTGTGTGCAGGCTGTGTCTGGTTGTAGCTTAATGTTTAACATGACGTAGTGGCCTCATATCAGGGAAAGTGCAGAACACTCTGTTGCTAAAGAGGATTAGTGTGGGAAAAACAACAGTATAAGTTAAAAAGTAAACTGACCCTGTAATGTTCTCAGATGTTTTTCTCCTGATGCTTGAAATTTCAGACAAAACAATTTGTTTTCATCAGAGGTCAGAAAAGTGGGACAAGGTTTTAGCATTACTCAAGATATGGCAAATATATGCATGTCTGGATTAAAAACAGTGTCTATAATAACATTTTTTGTATGTGATAATTCCATTTTGTTTAAAAATTGAGGATAAAAACTCAGAGCAAGTCTTGAACTGAAAAATACTTTCTTTGTTTTTATCAATACAAACTGATTGTCTGGTTTCCTTGAGTATCAGAGTTCACAGCCTTGATGTCGCCATTCGATTATGGTGCTTATTAACACTTCTGCCACTCACTGACATCACATGATTAGGAAAGTCACTGGATTTGAACAGTATGCCTCATACTGTACAACTGTCCCATCGCTGACCTTGCTATCCCGCCTTACACTTGTCATAGCTGAAGCTTTGATGCATTGTGTGTGATTTTCTTAGTTTTTAATAGTATCTTCAGCCTTGAATCAAAGCATTGCTTTTCAACTCTTAAGGTCAAGGAATGTGTGTGTCTGTAGCGGGGTATCTTTAAAGTGGTTATATTTTATTGATTTTTCCCAAATCTTTTTAAATAATACCCAACATCAAGCAAAAACAAACAGAGAATCTACAAAGAACAGTGATACTTTCTCCAAAGGACACATTTTAATTAAGGAGAGTCTGAAATTTGTACCAGTTATGGTTGTGGATGGGTGGGGTTTTTACATGACACAAAACATAAATGATTAGATTATGTAGATTGTTTAGCTTAACTCTCAAATAGATAAAATAATCTCAGATGACACAATCTCTATTTATAGAGAGGGGAACAAGCCGAAAGACTTTCATTTCGTTAAGCATAAAGGAACAGTTTTGCTAAATAATTAAAGTATTTCAGGAAAAGCAAAAAAAAAAAAAAAAAAAAAAAAAAAAAAAAAAATACAAACCAAGCAAACATACAAAAAATTTTTTTCTTTAGTGCATCTTATCATGTATGGATTTCTTGTTTATACCTATACGGTGTTGAACCTTCTATCAGTGATAAAGTGCTTTGTCATTGTGGGACAGGGGCAAGCCGCTTTTATTACAGAGATTTTCAGCTCTGATAGGTCTGAATTATATTTGTGTTGAAACGTGGATGGATGCATCTGTAAAAATCGAAAAATAAAACACAAGAACTAATCAACAAAATGGTTCCTGGGGATAAGAGCCTTATCTGTCCAGGACCATGCATATTTTATTTAGTAGTGTAGTGTCCTCCTAGTGGTAGAAGGAAGGTAAACATAGGGTTGGTTTATTTTGCACAAGATTTACCAGCAGATGGCATCCACATCACAGTTTGTTAAAGTGTAATTCAACAGTTATATGGTCCATTTCTTCTCTTTATATTCCCAGTAATATAATCGCATAATTGATTTTTAGTTTGTAAAATTTAGAGGTTTACATCTGTTTCAAGATTTGCTCTGAGTAAAAAATACTGACTAATACTCTCTCAGCACATTATTTGGTGGAGTTATTGGATAGTTTCCACTGTGAAAACAAAGCTGTGTTGCTGTAGCACCAGGGCAAAATCACATCTCCTTCAACTCTAGTTTGTTTTAGACATTAAGAAATATAATTCATAACTCTGAGGCTAATTTAAATCTGACAACGAAGTGGAAACCTCCTGAGATGCACTTGCGTCTCATACACAGGCTAATTAAACATTTTGCTCGCCTGCTGCTGGAAATTAGAGCGGCAAGACCGACACTTAGAGAGAGGTTCCAGACACTCTCCCCAAAAACTGTTCATTCTTCTCAAAATAAGCAAAACCTGACACTTGCAATTTTGTGCCAATGTCTTACTCATCTCATTTCAAGGTTTCCAGAGTCTACAGAGGTGACAAAACATTGGCATACTGGTCGATAAAGATTCATGCGGTGGCCAAAGGAGTCACAGAAAAGAGACTTCCCATACCAGTGTTGGCTCCAGATTGTAGGAATTTCAGGAACCACTTGGTTTTAAATACTTGGTTGAAATACTGTGTTAAAGGCAATTTCTTCTTTTTTAAAATATTTTTTAATAAAACAAAATCCGTTCTTCTACATAAATCCTGGATTGCATGTCACGAATAACATATCTTCTTCCTCCTTTTTGAAGCTATACAGCCATTATTGTTGTTTTTGCAGGAGCAATTTGAGTATTTTCTCCTCATTCTGTCATTACCATCCCTTTAAACATAATGGTTCCTCATAAATCTATTATGATTGGTGTTTTATAGGGCAATTTAAATCATGAAAGAAGCAAAATGCTAATGGACTCTATCCAGTAATTACTGGCTATTATTACAAAAGTTCTCTTGTCATTTAATTGCAGATAATGACAACATGAGATAGGAAAAAAAGGGATGATAATTTCAGTAAATATACATATCAAAAACCCTACTTTAACCATCAAGCAGTTCTGCTTGACGTCATTACACTTTGATTGAGATAATATTTCATTCCAAACCCAGACCATTTTTGTTTGCACCTTTTCCTCCAGCATAAATCTTCATATGCCATATGCAAAAACATCCAGCTACATGCTGGAATAAAGGAAAAAAAAAACTCAATAACCGAGAGCATGACATTTTACTCGGGGTTCTATTGATAAGCCAGTTCATCCACACTGTGCCCCACTACACTGTGAGATACTGAGAGGAGCACAACTTTCATCTTTGCCTGAGTGGTTGTGAGTTGAGCCGTGGAGAATCTAAAAGCCCTGAAGGAAGAGCTGTATCCAGAAAGTCAAGTGGAGACTCAGATGTGTTTTGTTTGACACCCACTTGAAGCACCTGAATGTACATGAGGAGAAATATATAAGCCATACTCAGTGTGTGTCACTGTGTAAGTGTGTGTCAGTAATCATCCTGAGCAAACAGAAGAAAGATGAGCGGAGAAATGTCATCTTAAGGGAGCACATATCATCAAAGTCCTTGAGATAGAAGAAAGTTTGAACAAATGAGTGAATGTACTCTAACATATTAAAAAGGAATGAAGATGATTATATTATTTAATCAAATAAGAGGTTATTAACAGATTGAAGAGATTAAATGTGCTAAGAACAGTCATTGAAAGTAAGGTCTTGAGGGATTCTCATGCTCTGCTAATTAAAAATTGAGTTTTTCAGTCAAGATTTAACAATGCTACTTTGCAATTCCAAAGAAATGTCTTTTCATTTTTCAATTGCTGTGCCTTGGAGCAATGGAGAATGTTGTTTCCAGAGTTGAAAAGGCACCAGTGCCTAGGAGGTCAACTCCAGCAGGATGTCAGCAAACATTGTGTGGTACCCACTGATGAACACTCATTGAAGTTTGCCAGCTTTGTGAATTCTTTTGAAAAACTCTGTCATTGTGTGGATATGAGGCAAATTCAGTTTGTTCAGGAGAAATCTGTTCAGCAGTACACAGCATTGACATCCAAACTGATCTTCCACCCACATCATCACCTATTTTCATCGTATATCTCACTGTTACCAGTATATTTATTTGGAATGCATGAAGTCAGTTATTGGAGGCTGTGTGTACATTTGTAGTTCTGTTTGTGTATTTTATAAGGGAACCAAATTAAGCAAGAATAAAGAAAATACTGGGAAAAAAGAAAAAAATTAAGACCATTAACTTTTGCTTGGAGTACCACAACTAAAATTTATAGGTGTGTGCAAATATACACACACATACACACACACCTACTACCATATGCCATTAGTAAAATGGCACACTTATATATTTGAATGTGTGTTTTATTTTGCTCTTCCAGAAATAGTATGATGCATTAAAAAGAAGTGTACTGGACAGCCTGTGTCCCAGAAGCATCAGTGTCTGATCAATGCTCCTGGGATGCTTCTCAATTCCTCTCTAGATTTTAGTTTTTAGTAAACTAGTTATATTTATATTCATACATTGACTGTTTCAGTGTTATTATCAATACACCACGATTAAAACATAGCTACTACAATAATAATCAAAATGATACAAAATTATAATAATCATACTAGACATAGAAATTTTAAACTTAATATTTTTTATATATGTTGTTGCACTAAAACACACCAAACAGCAGAATTGTTATTAACTATTATTCTAGTAAGGTGTAACTGTAAGCACAGATTCAATGTTAATGCCTCTATAGGGTCATATTTCACCTACATTTCTTATTTGCCAGAAATAATCCCATAATAGACTTTTTATCGTCTGTGTGCAGCCACAGTTCTCATACATTACTTGTTTTGTCGCAGCAGAAATAAAGAATGTCATTTCTATTATTGCTTTCAGTTTGTATTTTGTTGATCACATGTTATTCTGAGAATAGAGATCTAATCAGTCAGAGTGAACACGCTTCTTGTAGAATTGTGTTTGAATTGATCACACAAGGAAGACAGAGAGGATCAATCAAAATAAGATAATATATTCATTTAAATGTTCTGCAAGCCACATAAGACAAAATATAAACATAAAAAAATAACAAAAAAAATGTGTGAATATGATGTTCATCCAAAGTTTGTTTTGTGAAGAATACAAACAAAGTGGATGTTTTACTGAAGACAAAGGAACTCTTAAACATCTTAAAACTCCTCATTGAGAAACTTTGGTGCCTTTAAGACTGGGAGCTGCATTTTAATCTACACATTAGAAAATCCACAAAAAAGGATGTTATCATCTTAAAAACATCTCCAAAGTCCACCCAGTTCTCTCTCTTGCCAGCACAGAGGTGCTGATGCGTGCTTTTGTTTGCAGTATAATAGATTATTGTAATCTCTGGTCTTCCCAAAAACCGTATTCTAAACCTACAATTACTCCAGATCTCAGTCACAGTAAGACCAATAAGGACAAGAAGCTGGAAGCACATTACAACAGATGTAAAATCACTAAAACTGATTCCACCATGCATTTTGGGATTTATTTAAATATTATTTTAGTTGTTTATTCATTTCTTAATGGTCTAAGGCCATCGTCTTTATATGACCTCCTTTTAAATTATGAGCCTTGTGATCCCTTAGGTCCTCTGTTACTGGTGTTTTTGCCATTTCCTCTTTCCACTCTTAAGGTCCTCGTCTGTGAAAAATCCAACTCGAGAACTTATGTATGTAGTAATTTTTTATGTACCACCCTGCAGGTCTTAGAGGCAACCCTACTGAAAACACACCTAATTCAAATCAATGAACTTCCTCATCAAGTTATTTGCAGCCTGTGTTTGACCATTTATGTCATTAAGGTGTGTTAAAACAGGGTTGTCTTTAAGACATGAAGGGGAGGGGTACTTAAAGACCAGGGTTGGGAAACGCTGATATAAAGCACCCTGTGATGGACTGGCGACCTCTCCAGGGTGAACCCTGCCTCTTGCCCTATGACTGCATGGATAAGCTAAACCGACCCACAACCCTGAATTGGATGAGGCAGCTTAGTAAATGGATGGATAGATGTGTAAAGCACTTTACACTGCTCTTTGTATGAAAAGTGCGATGTAGATAATATTTACGTCCACCAGGGAGGTTATGTAATTGTCAGCGTTTATCTGTCTGTCTGTCTGTTTGTGTGCAATATAACTCAAAAAAGTTATGGACGGATTTGTATGAAAATTTTAGGATTTATCCATAACGGAAAGATGAACAAGTGATTAGATTTTGGAGGAGATTCGGATCACCACCTAGATCCAAGAAGGATTTTACAGATTCTTTAACATTGTGAGATAGGTCCTCATGTGGCAACTGACGCCTCCTACAGGCTGATTCTATCTGCTGTTTTTCACTCTGACAAAGATCTTGTGTGACTGATCGCTGACAGATGTATCACCCTAAAATAAGCCCAAATAATAAGCTTGGTGCATGTCTGGGCTCACCGAGTGCATTTCTAGTTTGAGTTGATTTGATCTTAAAGTGTTCTAATTTTCTTGAATGTTTGGAATTAGAGGATCTTCTTTAATCATACTATGACTGGCAGTATTACAGTTCTGTAAAATGCAATGTAGAACACATAAGGCTGATATAATGTTGAGGAATCCAAACTCAAAATGTCTCTAAAAATGGCTCCTCAATCAAAACAGTGACATGGCTTCTCACATTCTTTATGAACCCCTTGGATTTTTAGTGAATATAAATTGGTAAGGCCTGATGTAAGAAAAGGACAGTTTTCTCTAGTTCTGACCAAACGCATGATCCATTAAAAAGTAGTCATTTGTAATAAATTTGTATTCTTACATCAATACCCGTATGGGTTAGAGGTTGGATATCAGGGCCAATTTGGTGAATCCCAAAATCGTATCTCTTATGGTTTTACTCTACCTGTTCTTGCCTTTGGAGTATGTCATACTGATCTATTGGATCAATTATATATATTTTTATTTAATTGGGTTAAATTGTATTTTTCTTTAATTGCTGTATTTTGCTGCAAATTATTGATATTATGATGTGAGGCAGATACATAAAAATACAATAAAATCCTTATTGTTCTAATAAACAACATCCTGCAATTCCCAGTTGAAATAACATAACATGAAAAAAAATCAACATAGAAGCTTTTCTTCTCCACAAGAGAATAAGACTGAGAGCAGAACAGAGCAGTAAGACCAAGTCAAAACAGTAAGGACAAAAAAAGATGTATCACACAGCAAGAAGAGTTTTGGAGATATTGATCTTTAGACTGAACACAGCAGGATAGCGCCGAACTGTGTAACAGCGGCTGCATAAAAATGCCGATGACTTCCATCATGGGTAATTTACAGTAGAAGCCTGGTTGTATTTCAGTTAGATATTGCTTTGTCTTTCATGCAGTTCATTTTAAATAAAACACTTTTGCAGTTGCACACAAACTATGTAATTCCCTGTTTTTACAACAATAGAGAGATTGTTTAATTTTTGCTGTAGTATCATTGACATCTTCTAAATTTTATGTTGGCCATTTTGACATGCAAAAACAGAAAATATTTAGATCTTATAATCAATTGGTGATATTGTCCAGCATCTTCCCTGCTAATTGCTGGAACAGGCTTCATCTTCCCCGCAACCTTGATTTCGACTAAGTGGTACGAATTAATAAATTAAATAATTTGGATCCAGACATGGTTTTTGTATACTTTTAAATTCAGTGTGGCATTTATATCACATATGTGGAAAATAAATAGGTTGCAAATACTGTCAATACTTTTAAGGAAAATATCTTATTTAGATTCTGCTCTCATTTTGCTCTCTAGAACACTATTACTACATTGTTACTATTGCTATTGAAAAAGTCTGTGCTTATTGATCACACTACATCTCCTTTCATACTGGTGTTCCATTTTGATTGACACCAAATAGTTTTGACTACATCTCAGCTATGATGATCTTATTTAGCAAAAAAATAAATAAATAAAAAAAAAAAAAATCTAAAGCTTTTAAGGTTGGTTTTATTTTGTTTCCTTCACAGTAGGAGTTTCTTGGTCTACATTCTGCTGTGATGAGGCATGCACATACTGATTCACAAGCTGAAAATAATCCCAGCTTCTCCTATTACAGCAGGAAACAATCTATACATGTGTCAATATTACCTTGTACACAAACAATAAGGATGTAGAATATAACATTTGTTCCTCATATGAAAGGGCTCTTTCTATCTTGCAATTCTCACTCATGTTATTGTGTGCAGAGGAGATAAGCCACCTCTCTTCTCAAATGAAACACCTCCACCTATCACCTTAGCAAATAGTACCTTTTTTTCCCATATGCCCCCATTGCATTACTCTAAACTTTGCAAAACAAGTCACTTACAAATAAGACCTGATGAATCAGTCCTTATGGTGCAGACTGTCATCTCCCATCTAGTGTTTATGTGAAGCCCCCTTCATGACAGGAGGTGTATGGCCTGTTTTTCCTCGATGAGCTGGCAAACTCTGACACACATCACAAATTCACTGGCAGGTGCAGACATGCTCTACTTTTGATCTCTCCATGGAGTGCCTTTTCGTGATTATCTGAAGCTCTCTGTCTTTGATTCATTTGCTACTATATGGTGGAATCCATCTATTCAAGGTTTTTCCGGTTTTTTTAGATAATTGTGGTGGACAGTAAACAGAAACAGTTTCTTATTAATAAAGGAAGGTACACTCACACTGTTTCATACAAAAAATGAATGGTAAGATTGTGAAATAGTCATTTAATGTAATAATACCAAGAGAAGACAACCACCTCATCATCACTGATTAATACTGGATCAATTCAAAATGTTCAAATTTAGAGATGTTTAACTTTATTAGTCAATACAAATAGAAACTATTTACATAGGTAAAACACTGTAGTAAGTACAACCACACTGTCATAGTTCCAGTTTTATATTTACATCTGCAATAACTTGACAATCTTAACCTACTGTGGTTTAACTTGTGAAAGCGAAATGTAACGAATTACAAAGCGCTTTTCATACATTAGATAACACAAAAGTGCTTTAGATGAGTAAATCAAATAAATTAAAAGAATTCCCATGCCGTAATTGCAGTCACTGATACGCAGGTATACATACTCACAAAGACAGATTACCCCATGCCCATCACCCCTAAACCATCCCAAACTGTCTCTTTCTCTCAAAATGAGAAAATAAATAAATATAGGTAAAACATCTGGCTCGACACTGATGTTGATGTGAGGAAACAATATTAATCCATCCACAACCATCCAAGAACCAGTGCCCCCACGTCCATAGAGGTCACCACCACAGCAACCACCCAGCACCCAGGTCAAGGCAGACCAGGGTCCCCCCCACAGCCTTGTGTGGGACCCCACACCACCCAGTCCCTACGGCCGAGAAGGCAGCACCCCCAGTGGGCAAGATCCTTGTGAGGAGAACATTGGAGTTTAAACATGATGAAATACCCTTAATATGTATATATATA
>JBAMHX010000020.1:9786426-9798816 GCA_037177515.1 Pseudomugil tenellus
CCCCCCCCCCCCCCCCCCCCCCCCCCCCCCCCCCCCCCCCCCCCCCCCCCCCCCCCCCCCCCCCCCCCCAAAACAAAGAAGAAACAAAGAAAATAGAAAAGCATGCACAATAGATCTACTTGTAAAGCAAAATGACAGATGGTACTTTCATAGCTTATCAGTCCGGTATCACATCTTTATTACAAAATATATTTATTTACTGTAACTTTTTGTCATGCTTTCCTATATTTTATTTAGTTATTTTACATACAAATTTTTTAAAAAATGTTCTTTTGAGCTTGTCCTATGGTTCTCTAGCTGTGATTGCTATTTGTCCTGTTGCAGATAAGGTTGTCATGCAGTGTAATGTATATAATGTGTGTCATGCAGTTTAAAATCCTCCTGCTTTTCCGGGCTGCAGTTTATTTATTTGTGTTTTTCTTTGGAAAATGGAACTGGCATTGTGCACCAAGAGACTGGAAAAAACAAGCTTAAATGTATTTTTAAAGTTAAAGCGCAAATTTGGCTAAATTTACTAAAGAACTGATGAGAACAGAGAAAAATGTTTACAGAGTAGTTCATCCTTATTTGTACTTTTTTTAATTAAATTGGCTAACGTCTTCGCTCACTGTGGAATATTAGTCCCCTTTTTCACAGCAGTAATCTATGTGGATATTCATTTAAAAAATGTTTTTTGATTCATCCAGAAACAAAGGAAAGAAGTTATCATGTCCTTTTTGTATAAGAATTTCCTCCTTTTCCTATAATCATTTCCACTTTAGCCTGAGAATCTGGAAGGAAATCAGCCCAAAAAGACTGACTTTAATACAAGCGTTTGAATCACACACACTTTTCCTCTAGGATCCTCTTCTCCATTGTCCTGCTGTGCTGCCTATATTTGGATGAAGACTGACTTGTTGCGGAATAACAAGTATGACAGCAACAGAGAGAGACAGTATGACAGGAAGACTGAGCCAGCTCTGTTGTGGAGTTATGAGAATATGTCAGTGGTTACTCTTCCCTACAACTCTGCCATATTGTATAAAAAGCTTAATGTTTATCACGGTGAAAGATGTGAAATCTGAGCTGTAGCATTTGTTTGTGATTCATCTGAGTTTTGCATGCTATTCCTGGGGTGAGCATTCATTCTTGGCAAGATTGGCAATTGTCGTAGACGTCTTCTGCCTGTAAATGCTTCTCATTGTAGAATTATGGACTTACATGCCTTTACAATCCTTTTAAATACAAGTTTGTAAATGCTTTTATATTCCTTGCCAGATCTATTGCCAACAATAAATCCCTTTACTCTGATTATTGCTGATGCCTTTCAATTTTTGATTAATACATACTTGAATACATCACACAAACAAAAATTGGATATGATTTGTTGATCACGCATATTTGATTGACAGCACTTGGCTGCTACCCACAGCCTTATTTTCTGTTGAAGTAATGCATACTTATAGACTGTGCATTTAACTTAGTTTTTGTATTAATCATTTTTTATTTCATTCAGTAATTTTTGTACCAGTTCACAACAATGTAATCTCAAGCAGCAAATTTAGTACAACTCGCTGTAGTCATTCATAATTGATTGAAAATATGTACAGCAATGTCAGAAATGTAAGTATCTGTATTCATCAAAGACAATTAGTTGATAAAAAACTAGAGCTTGCAAAGGAAAGATTGCCTACATTAAATCTTCTCCTTGATTCAATCCTCCATCTGCACAGTACAGCATATTGTTCTTGATGAAAAATAATCATTGATGGAAGAATGTAGTAGATTTTCGGTCTAAATGTAGTAATTTTATCTATTTAAAAAACTCATTTAGTCACCACAATTGAGAACTAGATGAATACATGGAGATTAAGGTTGTTTATTGCTGATTGTCCTACAGCCTCATAAAGGGCTTTCTTAAATACATTACACTTTCTTTCCAGAGTATGGCAAATTCATTTACCCTAAATAAACCAAATTTTAATTTCAATCTAATTAAAGTCTGATTTAAAGCACACAGCTGGGATCCAGCTTCTTCAGTCTGCTTATCTTCTTTTTAGAGTGACAACACTGTGTATTGTGTAAGACGTTGCTCTATTGACAAGATAATCAACCTGTGTGGGAGTAAATATCAAGGGGCTATTATGTGTCATAAAATGTACATTTGTGCAACTGCTACTTGTATTTCGATTGAATGTGCTTACTTAAAATGACCACGTCTTACATAAAACATTTAAGTTTTGTCACTTTTTTAGCTGTAATGTGGTGACAGGTTACCGTATATCTGTCCATGTCATGTGGAGGCTGGCTGCATCTATTTCTGAAACATTCAGGGGTTGAAGTGAAGGCTGCCTTGCCAGAAGCATCTAGTTCTAATCCTACATCATTTTAGTCAAGCAAAATTTTCATGCATGCTGTCTTCCCCCAGGATATGAATGGATGTTCTGCTTTGAACAGTAGCAGATTCACTTCTGCCCCAGAATTGTGTCACCAGAAAGAGACTTAGGACACACCACTGCCTATGTATAAAAAACCCCATGTGACTGAGTAATCAACACAAGGGAAAAAATCGGACTAAAACTGAACAAATTTGTTTTGATCAATAATATATTTATGTGTGAATTCCGTATTTGGTTTAAATTAACAGGAAATGTTTATTTTCGAGGCTTTTTTGCTTTAACAAACAGGGACACCTATGAGTTGACGTTAGTGAAATTTGCTCTCACACTCGAGCATTTGATGGCCACTCAAGCATGATGCTGTAGTTCCTCTTCTGCAGTTGCCACAATAATTCAGCAAGAAGCTTCAGAAACTCAGAAACATGTCATCACAAACTGACCAGTCACAAAGAAGTATGCCTAGATACCATACTGATGCTACCACCAAGTTTATACTTGCATGACATCTTTCTTTTTCATGTTTACCACACAAACAGCTGCAGGACAATTCAGGGTCCACACATTAAAGTGTGTATTAGTTGGCTATATGCGTCATGGTGACGCACCAATAAGCGGTGTCTCATTTGGAAGGCTCCCTCAAATGCACCCTAGAAACCTGCACTTCATTTGACATTTAGCAAGGCTACATGTAGTGGATTCTTCACAGCCTCTTTTCCTTTTTAAGCAGCAGGTCTTACCAGCATTATTTTTACTGATGTTAACATTAACCGGACAGAGTGGGCTCTCATCCCGAGGAGAGCTGATCTGGGCTGCATCCTCCATAGGTTTTCAATTTGAATGAAATAAAATCGTTTCCCCACCATTTCACAATCTGATAACTTCTTTGTATTCACCTTCTTGTCCATCACTGATACATGACACAACTGCAGATGTATATATTGATGTATTTCTGCAGATGACAGTGTATTGGAAGTGGAGTGTACAATGTAAAGAGAGATAGAGAGATTACAGTCCCTGGTGGTGCTTAAGTGCTTCTGGCCGCCATCTCAGACATGCAACCTTTCAGTCTCCCAAACTGTGGTGTGGAGGTATCCACCTGGAATTTACTGAACGTCTAATATACTAGGGCAGGCTGAATTCAATTACAAACATCTGAGAAATAAAAAAAGATGACCATCAAAGTGTTGCCAGAATTGTCTACATTGGGCTCTCTGAAGCAGCTAGCATCTCCAACCACAATCCCATTATCATATGTACTGACCTGAAACTGGTTGAATAAATGTGAGTAGATAACAGTCAATGGAGTTCATGATGTAAGATGTAGGGCAACTTTTCTGTAGTCATTTGGTCCAGACGATTGGGATTTTTAGACACTGGAATGATACAGGATGTTTTCTGCAGCTTAAAAACTCAAGCTGGTGTTGAAAAGGTGCTGAAGGATCCAACTTGGTTGTTGTGAGCAGGTTTTAAGAATCCCAGACGGATGTCTGCAGCCTTATTCTAGTTCAGTTTCTCGAGTTGTTTTTTTCATCTGACGGTGACAAAGCGGCTAAAGGTGGTGGCAGAAGAGGTCAGTGCATTCTGATGTGGAGGGAGGCTGTGGTAAGGTCTATGACTGAGCAGCAGACTGACAGAGTGGAAGAGTGTCAGCAAAGGAAATATTTTTGAATGATTTTCTGAACTGAACCTACTGAAGAATATGTTCAGCTCATTAGCTCTATCAGTTCAGCTGTATTTGTATAGAGGACGTGCAGCTGACGCCAGTGAGTCACATGACTATTTTTTTGGACGGCAATCTGACCAATCTCTAAACCAGTTAAACAAGGACACATTGTGGTGTGTGATTTATTCCTCTGAGTCAAACGGCGATTTCATGCTCCGCATTCGAGTATAGGAATATACAAGGCCAAAAGAACGGCCTGTCACATTACCGACAAACACAAGGGGATAGGACCAATGAATTGTATCTGTGAGACAAGAGGACTTGGAACCAGCGCTACCAGCAGAATATGCCGCTAACACTTTATATCAGGTAAACTGTGGATTTCACATTTGTAGCTACTGTTGTATTTGGCCAGGTTTCCTCTTAGCACAATTGCACAATCCAGACAATAAAAATAGCCTGGCTGATACTAGAGACGGATATTGAGCACTTGTTACGTTCAGGCTGCAGGACATAATACTCAATTCGGATTATTTTGTGGAATCAGTTTTATTATCTGTCACATTTTCAAATAAATGCAACATGTTTGTGATCTCTTGTATGAAATTTATGCAAACCAAAAGTGATTAAAAGACCATGGTAAAGATAGAACATGAGTGAAGTAATTGTGTTTACGGAGGTAAACATGACTGTAACAGAGGAACGTCCTGCTATTTTTAAGGTATTGTCCAGCCGTAGCAGCACATTTTCAATAGCATTGTTTATAGGAGATTATAAAAGAGGAGAGCCTGGAGAGCTTTATGTGGAGCAGCGACAGAAAATCTGTACAGAGGAAGGTGTGGATACAGAGTCACAACCAGGAGTGGTGGGAGAGGGATGCGAGCATCTTTACAGATAAGTTTATAAATAACTTTCCAATAACGAGCAGAACCTTGATGTACATTTCTGAGCGCCTCTTTGAAATAATGTATCAATGAAATGCAGAGCTTATAGGATCATTAACCCCAAGTAGAGAACACTTCTGGCGAACACTTCCTCACTTTACCCTACAGTTGTTCAATGAAATGAGATAATTGTTCGCGGAAACTCGATCTAACTATTTCAGATATATTTTGTGAGTGTTTGATACAAGATCCATACTAGCTGTGTGTGCGTTTATGCCGGATTTATGGTTTAACTTTACGTGCTCAGCTTGCAGTGGTTATTACTGGATGCTTGCCATCCAACATGGTGATGTAAACAGTGGAGGACCACGTGACTGCACATCCTCTATAGCACCATCAGCCAGGTGAGGTTGATCTGGCGTTCATTGCATTGGTGCTCAAAGCTTGCTTCTTTCCTGACAGTTGGTTCCTCTGTGCGGTCTTTCAGTCTAGCCCTCTCTAGCCATGAGTAGAACTTGTTCATGTCATCCACTTCAGATATCTATCAGTGATAAATTTAATCCAGGGGTTTTCCTCCCATTATGGTTCCTACAACTCGTTTTCCTCCAGTTTCAATTATTTTGCACATTCACTTAGTGCTACATCAGTTCCTTGTGGATTGTTGGACTATGTATTTGGGCTCTTTCGTCACTGGTCTCTGGTAACCTCTTTGTAGTTAGTGTATGGCATATGTACACTGGATTTGGGGTGGAAGGCTCATGTACAGTGAGCAGCTATTTTAATGTCTTTAATCTAAAGCTTCTCCCTATTTGAGACTAAAAAGTGATCTAAGCACTAATTTACAGAAATATGTTTTTCTTCTGAAAAACAAATATAAGTTGTTATATATGCCTCTTCAAGTCTTTGTAAAGACTCCATTGACATATTCCCTTTGCATTGATTTCAGTAAAAGTGATTGTTTAATATTGATTTGTTCTTTCAAAGCAAGGCAAGTTTATTGGTATCACACACATTCATGTACAAGATTGTAAAACAAAACAATAATTACAAAACAGACACCTGCAAAATAAAAACATTTTTAACATACATTACCATACCAAGGACAGTAGGGTTTTTGGTTCAGTGTGTCATGGTTTTAATCAAATTCCACGCATTTTAGATGGTTTATATGTCCAAAAACAACCTTCTTTAATGAAACTCAGTTTTTTAAAAGGGTTTATTTTGAATGAAAAAAAAATCCATACGATTTTTCATAGGACACCGGTCTTAGCTAGTCTTAACAAATTGATTTAAATTTTCCACAAAAACAAATAGTGCATAAGTTACAGGACTACATGTAACAAAGCTGTTTGTTGAGAATGAATTCTCAGCTCATCATATTAAAATAAATGACAATTAAATTAAGCTCCTCTCCCTGATTCTACAGTTGTTAACACTTTCAGTAAAAAAAGTGACAATTTGTTAATGAAAATAAATAGCAAACAAACCAAAACAAAGAATCACAATCTGAATAATCACACTAAAATATTGGGACAACCGACGATATTTTTTTTTTTATCACTGGGTATAAATTAGACTTACAGACATGCTTCATCTCACAATGGGAAGACATTTAGCAATTTTAAAATCGTCCATTATATTCTTATGAACTTCTCAGACCATCTAATCTGTTATTCCTTATTCCTTTTTGTCTTTAGGGGTTTTTTTTTCCTGTTCTGCCAAGGCAAGAGACAGGAGGTTTAGTTTCACTGCTTTTTGTTGTTTTGTTTCTCTTTCAGCAAAATTCCTGAACACAATTCCTTGGCAGAATTTCACCAAACTGAAAGAAAATATGGAGAATACACAATAAAAAGTTTTGTTGTAGAATTTTTAAAATAAGATGTTGGCGATTATATTTTCCAAGTGCCAGTCCATATGTAATTTTGTCTGGAAAAGCTTTAACAGCCCCTCAGCATGTCTCTGCATCATCATATAGTTATTATAACTAAATAATTATATCCCCAAACGCGTAGTGTCGGGATATTATAGTTTCATCACGACATCACAATATCCTTGTGTGAGTGTGAGAAAAATTTTCCCAATTGGATTTTGATATGCGGTACACCTGTTTACGTCCTCAAGGAGACAACCTGGCTTGAATTTCACCATTTTGGGATTTATGGTTTCCTCACCAGGTAGCGCTTAATGCACGAAAAATCAGATTTTTGGCTATATATCTGGAACTATTTGTCTCATTGATCTCAAAAGTGCAAATAAAAGGTGATGACCTCAGGATGCATCCTGTCCTGACGCCATACTGGGCTGGTTCAAAGTTTCCACACCAGGTGGAGCTTTGTGACGGTACGTGTGTATTATATTATTGTATTGTGACTATTCAAGGATTGGGGAATAGGGGAATTAGGGGCATTTAAGGATATACCCCTTGCTGTCACTTCTGATGGCATAGGACTTTTTAGTTTTTGAAACTTGAAATAAATGATTAATTTAATGTTTGTCTCTACACAAAATCAACAGTCAGTTCTTAGTTTATCATACAGTAAATGGCATCAATTTTCACAGCTTTTGAAAGAATTTTCTTTAAAAACTCTCCCAGTTCTTCTTTGTTCCTTGGCAGCCTCATGCATGACAATGAAACTGTCTTTATGGGTGTTAGTAAGTCTTGCTTCTTTATAAGCCTGACAGAGAAAACCAACATTTGAACAGCACTGTATCGACTGCTGCCACAACATCACAACATGACGCTTCCCTTGGAGATAAAATGACTCAAACTTCTACCTCAGTCCAGCTGGGAAGTTACTTCTTTAATCAACAACAAAAAAAAAACTCTTATATCAATAAAACTGAAGACACAGCTGCTAATTACCATCCATTTTGGGAAGATGATAGAGTGACAGACACAGATTACTTCTCTCCTGTTTGGGGAAATGACTGTACAAGCTGGTGCGGTGGTTCAGCCAAGTCTGTAGAGCATGGCTCAACGCTGCCGAGAGAAGAGGTTCCTTAGAGCATTGTTATAGTTCTTATTAAATGCAGTGTAAATAAGTGGGTTAAAGAAAGAATTTGAGTAGCCCAGCCACAGAAAGATGCTCTTCCAGATTGGTGGGATGTCACAGGAGCACAGCGGCACAATAAGTTCTGTGATGAAAAAGGGAATCCAGCAAAGCACGAAGACGCCGATCAAAATTCCAACCATAAGCGCTGCCTTTTTCTCCTTCTGCTCACGCCATGTATCCCCATCTGTCTGGAAAGTCACAGTTGCGTGGCGCACAGTGAATACCATCTGGGGCTGCTGTGCTTCCTCCTTTACCTATAAGCAGGTGATCAAAGAAAATATGTTATTCTATGGAGTTATTGAAAAATCAGAAAACTGCCAGAGCTTAAAAAAAGTCAAGTTTTTTTTTTATTAATGTAGGTCAAGAAGATAGCGTAACTGCAGTGAATATTATTTGCTCAC
The DNA here is from genome assembly GCA_037177515.1 of Pseudomugil tenellus. Taxonomy (NCBI): domain Eukaryota; kingdom Metazoa; phylum Chordata; class Actinopteri; order Atheriniformes; family Pseudomugilidae; genus Pseudomugil; species Pseudomugil tenellus. The sequence continues at coordinate 9,794,806 of JBAMHX010000020.1, forward strand.
AAAAGATGGATTATAGGCTGCCGAGCAGAGTGTGAATCAACAGGCAGATCAACAAGCCAAAAATTGCTCATTCATTTCATGCAAACACACACACACATTATATAAAAATGGAGCAGTTTTAATCTGCATTTTGCAGCAGTCTATTTTGTGCCTTTTTCCTAACTTACTACGCAGTGTTGGAAAAAAAGAGAAAATGTCAACATTCAGCTGTTGACTTCCCTCCTTTTCAAATTGCCTGGCTTAACTCAAGGCAGACTCTATTTCTTTTATCTGGAAGAGTTGCTCAGGTCACAGCTTTTGTAAGAATAAACTATCCCTTTAACTGTGTTGGAAGTGAAGCGTTCAGATTGCAGCACTTCTCACTGTTATGCTCACCATCTAACAAAGAACATGACCTCAGAGAAGGTAACTTGACATGCAGGGGGAACATGAGCAGTCTGGATCAATTCGGCTGAGTCCATTTCGTTGGAAGGAATTCACAACTATTAAGATAGATTATGTAAATCCAATTATAGTAGAAGCTAGAAGTTAAAAGCATAGTGCCGTTGAGAAGTGGGTTTGAAAATGAAGTGGTGGTTCAAGTCAGAAACTGGCTGCACTGGCTGTCAACCAACACCATTATTTAAAAAAAACGTAACTGTAAGTTATACAGTAGATACATTTGCTTCAAGTGTTTGAAGATAAAGTCTGTTTTTTAAGCTTTAAGCTTACTAATCTGTTTCAACTAATGGTTAAAGCCAAAGGCATTGTAATAATTTAAAAACTGGGTGGGTCAAAAGTTCAATGTGTGCCACTTCATATTCAAAACAGCACCTTTCGAATTAAAGAAGACAGGACCAGGAATAGATTTAATAACCTTTAGGTGAAGAATCTGTCCTCTACATGCTAAACTCATGCTTTCAGTGCTGTTATTGTGTGAAATTATACAAAAAAAGTTAAAAATGTCAACACGACAATAGTATTGCACTTAAGACACAAGTAAAACTAATTAAACATCATGTTTTTTGTTATTCAATTATACAGAAAAGAACATATGATAATTATTGTAGATATCAAAGTTTGAAATTGGATCTCAATCAAAAAGAGAAATATAACTACAGACAATTATTAAGTTAGATTAAATATATTTGCACACAGTGGCTAGAACTACCCAATGTAACTCACTACACCATGCAATGCATAGAGGGGAATGGCATGCAGAACTCGCCATTATGAATGAGCCTTGCAGAGTTATCTCTTCTGCTATTACCCTAACCATAGTGCACTACTTACACCAGGAGTAAACATGTGCTTTGATGACAACCGTTTCAAAAGCTTTGAATACCATGTTTGCACTGAGGTGCATTAACACAGCCTGTAGAGTCTTTACAAAATAAATCTATAGTGAAGAATCAAAACTGTAAATGTCTTCTGTGACCTTCAAAAGCAGCTGCTCCTGTTCTTATCTCATTATGTGTAACTATCCTGAAATATAAACCAACAATGTTTCTGCCTGGACATCTATGTGCCAGCTCAGGTCTCTAAACACCCCGTTGTTGCTTCAGTCTGCATACAGCACTACATAAAAGCATTAAGCAAACTTTGATTTCTGTATTTACTCTTAGACAGGAGATATGTGAGAGATTTTATTAAACATTGTCCAACCCTGAATGGAAATTAAATTTCAATAGATTGTACCCCTCTAATGAGCTTGGAAGTCAGTATTTGGTGAGACCCTTTTAGCCTGAAATGTGCAAACTTTCAGCAGTAGTTCTCCAGACATCTTCAAGAACACTGTAAATTTTAAAGCTTTATGTCCAGACTCTTTATTGATTGAAGCCATTCCTCCCTCCATAAAATCTGTTCCCCCTGTTAGTTCTAGTGTAATCTGGCAAACTTAAACATTTTCTGCAAGTTTATCTTTATTAAATGGAGTACACATCCCACTTGCAGACAATTGATGCTCAGGGTTCAGTAAATTCTAGTTGCATCAACTGCACGTCATGTTGAGATGTGTCAGGTTTAAATTTAACAACTCTTTAGTAATCTGTATGGAAAAATACTATAAAAATTGATATTTTTAACAAAGTTAAAATGTAATAAACACATTGAACTAAAGAAATAAGAAAACATGTCTAGGATTGCAGGTAACAAATTGCCTAAACGTGTAATTAACTATACACACATTTATATTTCACAGTTGTGTACTTGGAGATAGAATATCTCTAACTCTAGCTCTAACAAGAAGGCATTCATTAGAAAACTATGGTTAAAGACTGTGTGGGTGGTATAATGATAAGAAAGAAAAGAGTAGATGTATTAAACAGTGTAGTTTCTCCTTTGATATCTGTAAAGAACTAGAAGACTTGCACCTGGGTGCATTTTGTTGTTATGGATCAACTTTTCTTGTTATGGTTCTAATGATTTTATGTAACCTACTGACATGGAGATTTGCCAGATGTTTATGCATAACCATGAATAGAAATTGAATTTCAAATCTTCAGGGGAATATTTATATGAAAAAAAATACATTCTCAAAAGCTGATTGGGATGCTGTTGCAGGCAATAAGGTTGTCGTCATCTGTTCCTTGGGCTATGATTTAATGTCTCAAGTTTCCTTTCTGACTCAAACCCTTTTAACTTTCCCACTGAATTTTGAGTGCCTCCTTTAGAACAGATGTTATTTTTCCTTTGCTCAACTACCTAAAACACTATTAAACACAACAATTAAATTCCTGTCTACTTGTTATTGCAATACTACATGTGGAAAGGGTCTGAATTTCATTAGCATGCTAAAAGCTTAACCAACTTACCTGAGACTCTCTGCCCCTCTCTGGCTGTCCCTGTCTTTCTGAGCCCAGCTTTGTTCGCTGAGATGCTTTCTCCTAATGAGACCATGATAAAAGATTTTCATCAGTAATTTACTCCTTCTTAATGTAGATGTATCAAACTGTCTTTGACACTGCGGACGTCTAACTTACTTGACGTTTTGCTGCACTGAAAAATGGCCTGACGTCCCTTTTTCTTTTCTCTGCTATTTCAACTGACCTTGCTCCCTAACAGACACACAAACAGGGACATATTATGTTTACAATGGCAGGAGAAGTAGCTCTCGCTAACTGGGGTGAGGCAAATAAATGTGGTTTAATTTTCACAATGCAGCAACTCGAAACTGTTTTTCAGTATTTGCAAAGATCCACAACCAGAAATAACCTAGCATTTGTTTGCTATTGTCATGTTTCCTGAAAAGAGAATTCATTTTATTAAAAATTGAAGAATGATGTCAATTGTGAGCATTAATTGTGTTTGTCTCATTGTGTTTGCCCTGTGATGGACTGGCGACCTGTCCAGGTGTACCCTGCCTTTCGCCTGCTAATTGCTGGAATATCTTCAGCAACCCCCACGACCCAAATGAACTGGATTGAACTGGATTAAGTGTTTTAGAAAATAAGACTGAGTGAGTGAATTTCATTTATATAATACATTCAAAAGCATTAAACATGACCAGATTTTTTTTTACAAAATACAACAGTATAATAATAGACTTTAATTTTTATGTTGCAGACTTCCAGAGAGTATGCAACAAACTATCGTGAGGATAAATGAGGGATGGCTGGATATGTAGAGTTTCCACCTAACTCTTTTTCAAGCTACCCAACAAATTATACATGTCTTTTTCCACAGTACAACTTAGGCTAACAGCATATGTACATAGCATTGCAACACACTAACAGCACATAAATATTTATGAACTATGAATAAAAAAATAGAAAAAAAGCACTCTATGGTCTCAATGGTGCTTTGGGGCGCATATAATAATTGAAATAAAAGCGGACAGAAAGATTAAGACTTTTCTGGGGAACAAAGTCAAACATTTTCTGGTGTCTGTTGCTTAGAATATAAATGTATTTTTATATGAGCTTGACTTGAATAAAATTCACTGATATTAGTAATTTATTCTATCTATCTATCTATCTATCTATCTATCTATCTATCTATCTATCTATCTATCTATCTATCTATCTATCTATC
>JBAMHX010000020.1:9801078-9814062 GCA_037177515.1 Pseudomugil tenellus
CTATCTATCTATCTATCTATCTATCTATCTATCTATCTATCTATCTATCTATCTATCTATCTATCTATCTATCAATCGATCGTTTGGAGCATGAATGTTTAAAAAAGAGTCTTAATTAGTTTGATATATGTGGCTTTATATCTCATCTTTCTTATTTCAATCTATATGCACACCAAGCAATCAGAATAGTTGATACAGTGTTATCTGAAAATAATGCATTTTGAAGAGCAAGTGTCAGGAACAGTGGGAGTCAGATCATTGCAAAGCAATTGTTGCACACTGGGAGAAAGATGCTTAGTCTAGTTTTAATAATGGCAAAATACTTATATGCGTTAAAATATTTCATCGGACTCGGACTTTGCTTTGCTTCATGAATTCAAAAGGTCAAAAAATGAAAAAAGCAAGACTTTTTGTAAGTTCTATAAGATATATAATATAGATAAATAAAGAATCTAATAACTAACACACATCAGTCAGATTTAAATAAACAGGTGTAAAAATCTGTATACAAATATTTTTAAATAACATATTTACAGTGAGTTGAATTATTTATTTACAGTGTCAACTTTATGGGCTCTGTCAGAAACCTTTGTGCAACTAGGTCAGGAATACATCCATTATACTCACTATTACTCTCCATTTCTGGCACAATATGTTTATATGTATGTATGTTTTAATGTGTGAGGGGGTGTTTTGATGGAAGAGAGCAGGGGATTCATATTCTTGGATGCTACTGCTCATTATGCAGCTCAGATAGACACTTTGCATGGCATGGTTTATGCTTAGAAATAATAACAGTAACGTCTGTAATGACACGTATATGATCTAATGATACACTGTGGAACACAAAATAAGTAATGAAACACATTGCTTAAACTTTCTAGCACTCCAAGATTGATTGCATGTGAAATGAAACTTGACATGTAAAGTAATGACAGATCAAGATCATTTATTTAGTGATTAGTGTTCTTTGACCATGAACTCCTAATGTTGGACAAACTGATACCACAGCTGCACGATAAAGAGGGAATTCTTCACATTACATTCATGAAAAGTGAGCACAAAGAACAGAAACAAGCTGTTTGCGTGTATTCTCCTTAAAATGTTTCTTCCATCTGTGAATCTATAACAAGATTATCACATGCTAAGTGATTTTCAAAAGCTCCTTTCAGACAGAATAAATAAAAAGATGTCCTCCTCAAGATGTGCAAATGCACTACAATCATAACAAATGTTGTGTTTTGTGGTGCCTCTCAAATTGCGAAGGAAAAGTCAGGGGCAGCTCAATTTCTACATGAGAAACATCCCTGATTAAATGTTTGCTAATGTAACATGGAATAGATCCAGGCCTTTATGTGTGCTGATTAGATAAGCGGCGAAGCCAGGAAGGTGCATCAGCCTATTAATGATGTTGAAGAGCATATTTATAGCCTTCTACCTTCAGCCTACACACATCAACAAGCTGGTGGTGATGAGCATGATGGCTTAAATTATTTTTTCATATGCTCAAACACTACATACTTGTATGTTTCCCTCATTATTGATGAACATATCATCTGCAACAGTAATAAATAATGTCACAGCAGTTTATATTTATAGGCCATGGGTATTATCATATCTTAAAAGGAGGCATACTCATAATTTATTACAGGATAAAAATGATTATTACATTGGGACTTTTAAGGAAGGAAATTTATGGTAGACTCCTGAGACACAAGCTTACATTAGGTGGGCTAGGAGGAACCAATAAATAACGCTTTATGAGTTCCCATAATACATATTGTTATATCTATACACATGTGATGTAGATATAAATATTATTTTAAGCTGGAAAAACAACAACTCTTCTGACACCACTAAATGACATAAACAGGTTCTAGCTACACAGCATTTGGTGAAATGGCAAAAACGATCAAATACATGATGATATGAGCACAATGGAACTCAAGAGGTTAGGAAACTTGTGTTATAAAAGAATATAAATAATCACCTCAGCCATTGGTGTGATTGTGTTCGTCTTGCGAGAGCCAATTCGAAACTTGGCAGCCTTGTAGATCTTCCAGTAAACAAAGAGAACCACACAGAGTGGAAGGTAAAACGCTCCAAATGTAGAGAAGATGGTATAGGATGGTTCCTGGCTCACCTGGCACTTCATCCCCTCTGAGTATGTCTCCCCCCAGCCGAAGAGAGGTGACAAGGATATGATGGAGGATAACAGCCAAGTAAGTGCAATCATCACATTGGAGATCTTTTTTCGAGTCTTGAGTGTGTACTCCAGGTGCCTGGTAATAGACCAGTAGCGGTCCAAAGCAATGGCTGTCACATTCCAGATGCTGGCTGTGCAGCAGAGCACATCAAACGAGATCCAAACCTGACACAGTACTCGACCAAGTTTCCACAGTCGTCCGTTGAGCTCATGAACCAGGCTGAGTGGCATTACCAGTGCGGCCACCATCACGTCTGAAATGGCCATGGACGCCACCAGGTTGTGGGGCACTCGGTGGAATGTTCTCACTCTAAGGATGGTCACCAGCACCAGCAAGTTCCACACAAATGTGGCTACTGCCAACATTGCCAGTAAAGTCAGAGTGAGCACGCTGAAAACAGAGAAGGGTCTGTAGATGTTTCCCCCGTAGTCGTAGCCGTCCAAAGCCCCACTGAAGTTGGCTGTCAGTGCGCTGGTGTTGCTGTACGTCATGGTAGCTGCTCACGGCCCTACAGCCAAGGGCCAAGACATTTCAGAGACAGTGTCTACTGACAGCTGATGCATTCTGCAGCAGGAGAAGGTAAGAAAAAGAAGCATTGACTTAATGTGATGTATTAACAACACAAACGCAGGGTTAATAATTTAATAGTTGTGAAATTGGTTAGTTTGCTTTTATATACCAGCATTTAAATGCAGCACATCGTTGTGTCACTGACAAGAGGTGTAGTTTAGTGATTTGCTTGTGAAACTAAAAAGCCCTTCAGCTTCTCATTTCAGCTGTCAAGCAACCTGCCTACAACTTTCGAGTGCAATTTCATCTGCTGTTAAAATGGCTCAAATGTACTCGGAAACATCTCTAGTTCAGTAAAAAGTCCATAAATATTCAGTTTCATCATCCCACTGCCATCCTTTCATTTGCATCCAAGTCAGACCTCTGTTACAAAATGAGCCGTTTTCAGTGGAGCATTTATTGTAGATTCATTTTGAAATATCAAATTTTCCTATCACATAGAGAGATTGCTCTTCAAAATCTGTTATATGTCAAGTTTTTTGTTATTACAAACGAATGGATCTGTCTTCCGTTTAATAAAAACATCTATATACAACTCTTTCAGACCAAGAACACTATAAACACTGCAGAAACAATGGCTCTCATATCATGGGGCACTTTTACATTCACTGAGTTTCATATTTGCTAAGACAATCTCATTACAACTGGAGGACATATGCGAAAGATTAAATAATGTCAAGATATGTGGATTTATGTTGACTCAAATGCAGCACTGAAAGGTGGGAGGAAGACCGGTGATGGGATTAAGACTTTAATAACAAGAACTGAAGAACTAACACGGACCAAACAGAGGAAACACAACAATGATCAGGCCGTGTAAAAAGGAAACCAAAGGATATATATAATCCACACACACACAGGAAAAAATATAAAGAACAAGAAAAGCCAGTCAACAAATCAAACCAGATGAATTAATAAGCAGGAAGCAAAAAGCAAACCAACAACACAAGGAGGAATAAGACGGAAAAAAGACATAAATGTCCTTCCTGTCTTATAAGCATGACAACACTACAAAAACCACAATATTGAGACCATGATAATTAGTGGATTTCAACATGAATAACTAAATTGAAATCAAAAGCTCACACAAATATTAGCCCAGCATTAGAAATTCATAGTTTTTTTTATCATAACATATCATCAGCATTAATAAAGGAGCATTAATAAATTCATGCACAGTCATCGAAAGCTGTGCCTGATTTACATATCTCAAAAGAATCCTTATTTAAAATCTGAATAATGACTCATTATTTTAATATCTATTCTTTAAAAATTACCTGGTTAAACATATTCTTACTTCACATCATTAGTGACATTGAGGAGATCTGATATCACTTGATCAGGTTCCTGCAGGAACTTTGTTCATAATGAAAGAAATGAATGCATTTGCAGGCAAGATGACTTATTCACTAAGATTAATGTTTTTGGCCGTCTGTCACCTTTCTCATTTACTATTCAAGAATTTACTTTGTGAATTAGATGCTTGAACTGGTCCTTATTTTTTTGTGCTTTGCAAAGAATGAGCTGAATGAATTGAAGACGAATGACGGATGCAGAAATGTATTTAAAATTTTAGCTAAAATAAATAGTAAGTAGAAACAGTAAACTGTTTTTCATTGTTCAGTTATAATAGAGTTTGTAAAAAGCTTGAGTGACTATGTGAATGTACTCTTTTTTTGCTTTTTCGCCATTTGCATGGACGCAATGACTAATAAAAGCAACATGGAAAGAACTTCAGAGCTAAAATACGAGAGTACTCCTGACATTCTTTATGATTTGTTTATCCACCTATTTGGTCCCTTTCAGTCATCTAATCAACAAGGCCTGACGGGTCCAAACAACAGAAACCATGCCTCAATCACCTGCTGAAAGTAAATGACATCTGACACTGTCTCTTAACATCACAATCTTTACTCTCTAATCAAAGGATTCAGCCAAGCACACACCAATAAACCCTGAGCTTCTTCTGCTGCCTGCTCTCATTGACAAGCCTAATAACAAGCTATGAAACTGGACTATTATGAAGGGAAGAGGCAATAAACTGTGCAGCATTCAGACAACCAGTCCTGTAATATCATTCCTGACATCACAGATCAGATTTATTGACAAGCAGTTGTCCCTTGATATGTGAAAGGCAAACATGCAAGATGAAAACACATATGGAAATATGCAAATGGTGGATTAGGCAGACAGTGGTAGTCAGACCTTAATAGGAAAAACCACTGGTTTGAAAGGATGAGAACTGAACATATTACGTGATACTGGGAAAAACTATCAATCTCAGTTAACACGAATGGTTTGTGATTAAGGTGGAAATAAATTTAACTGTGAGATATATTAATGATCAGAGCTGCAAAAAGATTACAATTTATTTATGTTATCTGAATAGATGAGCAAAAATCCTTCATCAGTAGTTTGAACCTTTTCTGAGCTTCATGTGAGTTTTGCATTAGAACCACTTTGCACCAAAAATAATATAAAAATAGTTCATGTTTTTCTTTGCTTTTGCTTTGTGGCTGCTTTCTAGATTTGCCAGCAATTTTCTCAAAATCATTTTCCATTATAATAATTGTGTTATTTTCCCCATTTAATCATAAAGTCTATCTCTTCTGTTTTTGTTGTATCATCAGCCTGCAAACTTCCAACAGTGCTTTGTCAGCGGCAGACCCAGGTAAAAAGTAGCTTTGACATCTTAATTTCATTTAATTTTGGATCCAAAAACACGGTCACAGCCAGCCTTGTGATTAAAACTGCAGGAGTGTGAATGGCATTCTCTCTATGTAAAGCTCTTCATTATCGGAGGGTTGTATGCTCAGCTGTTGCACAATTTCCTCTGAGGAGAGGTTCTCTGAGGCTGACATTTGCTGGTGAACAAGGGGGGAGGATATGCAGATGTGTCTTCTGAGTTGTGTAGAAATCACAAAGCAACATGAAGAAAACCTTTGCACTGGGGACTGATTCACTTGAGCGCTCACCAGTTCGAGTATGTCATCTTTGGTTCGGCAGAGCAGGTTTGCAGAGCAATGCTGTCTCTGTTTTTGCAACCATATTTAGAGCATGGTTTATTTTCAACTAAGGAAGAAAAAATGAGCATGCAAGTGCTTAAAAAATTGAATTAACTGTTGAACTGTTTTTAAAGACATTTAACACGTGCACAGCTTTACAGTTTGTGGAATTACCGAGTATAGCTCACTTTTCCCCCGCGGGTTTATATCAGCTGATAGATATAACAAAGACACTTGTTACACTCCTGCATCTCAGAAAAGCACCCTCACTTTTAAACCTCACAGGAATCAGAAAAAATAGAGAAAAACAAAACAAAACAAGGCAAAGCAAAATATAACCCTTGGGCGGTCATCTGTACATAATACTCACCCCCTCAACGAAAACACACAAAGTGGTCCTGCGCGAGAAGCTCTCTGTTCTGTGTCGATCGCTCCATCGAAATTCACTTGGCTGATCTTTCAGTGGAGTGGCTGAACCGCTCAGAGACGATGGAAGCAGAAATACACCTCGCGCTGAAGATACCAAGCCGCTGGAAGGAACCACGCAGCTTTATGAGGGGGGACCTGGCTGCAACACGATCCACGCTGTGTTTTCTGGGCGTGAGGGACATTTGTGAGTGTTTCTGGCGTACACTTCAGGTAAAACAGGAATTATACTTTTTAGTTCGCACGGAGCGCGATGGAAGAGAGTTTATTTGATTTGTTAAGATGTTTGTTGAGCTTATGTGAAAAAAAATCCAACCTTCTAATTAGTCTTTCTATGCAGGGAGGAGAGGTTGCTGAAGGAGCACGGCTCCTGCTGCTTTAGGCCTATGATTGATTATCCTTCCGTACCACCAACCATGAAACTCAGTGGTGTTTTGTCTATCAAAACCCAGCATGATGAGACCTTACTTAGCAAAAAGTACTAACTTCTCTAAGTGTTTTATTTTTCCTTCTTTTTCTACATGCTTAATGAAATTCAGGGTCGCAGGGAAGCTGGAACCTGTCCCACTAATTAGCAGGCAAGAGGCAGGGTACACCCTGGACAGGTCGCCAGTTCCTAGCAGGGCCAACACAGAGACAAACAACCACCCACGCACTTATTCATTCCTAAAGTGACCAGTTAACCCAACACGTATGTATTTGAACGGTGGGAGGAAGCCGGAGTACTCGGAGAGAGCCCACAGATACATATGCAAACTTAGGACAACTGCTGTTCAAACCAAGCCGAGGCTCCTACCAAGCTTCTTGCATTTAGGCCAGTGCTATAAACCACTGTGCAGGCAGTGTTTTCTTTTAATTTTATTCTATCTTGGTTCAATTTGATTTATTTGTTTGTTTTTTAGGACTAATTTTTGACAAACAACATCAAAAGGGCCGCTTTTTTGCAGTAGTCACTGCAGTTAGTATTTGTTCCTGACTTTGCAAAACTTTCCCAGCTCCTTGAGCCTGGATGAGGTCTGATGGTACACACCAAACTCTTACTTTGGTACAGAAAGTAAAATTTCAGTCTCATGAGGTTACTTTCATGCATTTTAAAAGCCTAGGTCTCAGGAGAGCACATTTTGTAATTTTCCAGCAGATAATGGTCCAACCAATAGCCCCTTTGGAGCTTTCCAGCTTTGCTGCCTCTCTGATAAAGAGTTTAGGTTTGGTGAACAGCTTTATTTAGGAAGATTTGTTATCTTGACAAGGAATTTAAAGAAATAAAACTAGGTCATTTTTTGCATCTCTGGAATTTTGTCATTGACCTGTTTGGAGAAATCCGTGGTCTTCAAGTTTTCATCTATTTGTTGATGCCTCTTATTCAGTGGCATTGGAGACCCTGGGACCCTTTAAAGCACAGTTATTTAGTGAGATCACTGCATGTAGCTGGACCTCATTTAATCAGTTATGTACTTCTGATGTTAATTGCACCGCTAGATCTTGTTTCATTGCAAGGCGATTTAATACCTCAAATAATCCAATTCCAATGTGTGAACAGAGTAAGCTTGCTCTGTACAAATTATAATGCAACTGGACTTTTGTTTATCCAGTGGGACACGGTGAACATGTTTCTGAATTTAGTGATAGCATAATAAATTGCATTAGAACACAAATTACTGGCAGATATTCTGGCCAACAATCTGTGAAACATCTGTTTCATGGAGGGTTTCATTTTAGAAGCAAAATGAGTTTTCTTGTAGCCCATGCCAATAACAATCCTGCAGCTTTATGCACGAATACATGGTCAGACGATATTGCTGCTACAAAATAGGATTCTTATCAAGTTTTATAATGTCAGACTGTTGTTGTAAGCGATCCATCTGTCTATAAATGTTAAATAACAAGAGATCAGAGCAGAGCCCTGACAAACATATCAAGTTCAGATTATAATTGTACTCTAACAGCTGTGGTTTCAGCACCATGGTCAGTGCCAAGAGCTGCATGGCCATTAACCCTTATAAAAAAAATGCCTTTTTTTCTCTTTTATTTCTACACATCCTACATGAAGTCAATACATTTACACTTGGACTGGATTTAATCAAAACACATTATCCACCACCTTTGCTTCGGAGTACATGCAGCGTGTTTATAAAGCACTTCAACACTTCTTTCTAATCCATGGGATTTCTTTGAGACAAAAGAGGGTCTGCTAACTAACCATGAAATATGCAGCTACAGACATGCAGAGCATGCTGCATTTTTATCACATTATTCCCTCCTTGAGGAAAGCATTTAAGTAGCTTTAGTGGCATCCCTTCACACCGCATCCCCACTCCATCTCCTCTATCCCTCCTCGTGCTTTGACTCGTTCATATAGGTAATGTTGAAAATCAAATCGGCTTAAGTGTTGTTACTTGACTGTTTTGCTAAACGGAATCTTGCTAATAAAAAAAAAACATAATTGAGGTGTTGTTGGTGGAAAACCACACTGTCCTGTTTGAAGCACCTTTTGCTTATGTTGTTTATGAAAAAGGAAACATCACACCTCCTGATCTGTTTCCTCATCCCAGGCATTAAGACGATTTCTGCAGGCACATCCCTTAGGATCACGTTCCTGACCTTCCTCTGCTGCACTTGCTCACCTCTATAAATTTCCAGCCAGTTAACATTATTATGAGCAGAATGTAATGTTGTCAGTAACTCTAATGTTAAATTGTAGCTTCAGAAAAATGATCACAATGAAAACATGAGACAGTCTCGGGTCAGGGGCTTCACTAGCAAATGACCTTCATAAATTCTAGTGTTGGCACTGACTTTCTGACATACGGTTATTGTGAAAAGAGGAGCTGGGAGTAATAGCAGGTAAACTCAAAGTTACACATCATCGTGCCTTCTATTTGTTACCGCAAGGTCACATGTCAGAAGAGAAACTGCTGAGTAGGGGCAGTGCCTTGATTTATCGAATCTGGCAGAAAGGTAATTGGTTCAAGTGGAGCTTCCCACCACCATAGTAACAAGTACATGATCTGTTTATATAAAACGTAGTGCTTTACACATACATGCATATATAAATGTAAATGTGTGTGTATTTATTGTGCTATAACATATAGAAATTTACTAAATGTTAACCTGTTCTTTTCCTTATTCTGCAGATAAGCTGATTCTGTCAAACTCCCTGTCCTTGATACTTAATGGCATGTAGCCACATTCAGTCTAATTACAGCTTCAGTGGATGTCAGTAGCTGGGAGAGCTGGAGCAGGTTCAGACAGGCAAGGTGTTAGGCTGCGATGTGCTGAGGGAAGCAGTAGTGGATGAAGGAAAAAAGAGGTGATTCAATAAATTAGGAAGATGGAGGAGTAGAAGTCCTCTTTGACAGGCTGCTTTGGTAGAATACACCAGGAACAGAAATGCTTGTACATGAATGATGCTTTAAACTTAAACTTGTTTACTCATTTAAAATAAATATTTGTTGAATTTGTGTATCTACTGGATGCTTTGCAGAATTTATAAAGATTCTAAATGCTGCACACTGTCTCTGACCTAACCATCTGTGTATTCCAAGAAAACACAGTATACCTGTTTACATCCCCAATGAGACAACCTGTATTGAATTTCACGATATTTGGATTTATGGTTTCACCACCAGGTGGCGCATTATGCACGAAAAATTTTATTTTTAGCGATATCTCTGGAACTATTTCTCTCATTGACCTCAAATCAAGTGCAAATAAAAGGCCATGACCTCAAGATGCATCATGTCCTAACCTAATGTCTGGCTGGTTCAAAGTTCTGACACCAGTTTTGTGATCGAACACGGATACCTTTATATGTTCGTATAGTGTCTATTTAAGGATTGGGGAATAGGAAGATTGGACATTCAGGGATTTAACCCTAGTCATTGCTTACAACAGCATAGGCCTTGTTTAATTGATATGTTATATTAATATACTAAATATTACTGTCAATATTTAATATTTGAAAAGCTTGTTGTTATTCTCACACTATGCTCATGCATGTCTGTAACCTCCTTACTTCTCTCCCAGGACAGATCCTATTTATTCTCAATGTTCGCCTGATTTATGAGGCACAAGTATGCATTCTTTGTTTGAGATGGCTTGCATCATAGGCAGACATTATGCAAATGTATTTCATGGTGTTGTAGCAACCTGCTACAATATCTCAGACACACAGCCAGGGTGTACCTTAGCAATTACAAGGCACCAGTGACTGTTATATTAACTGACCAGAATAAACATGCTGAGCTCAGAGGGGAACCATACTGGGGCAAAATCACAGACTCTAAATCATACTTGCATTTCAAACTGGTCTGGGACTTTTTTTTATTTCTTGTTAGTCTTTATTTACTCAGGTCTTATACCTTACCCATGTTTATATACATAGATTTTTAATGAGAGATATAATTTAGTCAGTGGAAGAAAGAAATGTTTTTATCACCACAATGTTCATACGTATTCATTACAAGCATCATATTGCACACAATGATACATGGAGTTAATTTGCTTCCAGGTGAGAACATTCTGGTAGGAATATTATTATGACTGCTCACGAAAGCTGTTGGTTAATTAAAGTTGCGACAGATAAAGCTGAACAGTCAATTTTTCATCACATTGACACTGAAAACAGATACTAAGAGATTCTTTCCTGAGGTTGAAAAGATCAATGTTGACAAGTTAGGCTAAAAAAGTTTCAGCTACAGACAAGTGTTTTAGACAAGTCAGGAGAACTATTTTCTGTAGGAGGAAATAATCCTCTTTGGAATAAACTGAGCTTTGCAACTTCATAACACATGAAGCTGCACCATGTAAGAGAGTGAGGAGCAGGAAAGACCCAAAACTCATACAAATCCATTACCTCATCATACCATTATTGAAAAAATCGCTTTTGAAATATAAATTTAAATTATGCTTGTAATTTAATTGTTTTCATTGTGGGTTTGTTGTTTCTTGTGTTTTATCTCAGGGTGCTGCATTATATCATTTTATTGTATTCCAGTTTATTGACATAAATTTTAGGGTATCTCTTATGTGTTGCGTTTTTACTGCTTTTACATCAGTTATGTTAGCTCATGAAAATGTAGCTGAGTGTTGCTATCACAACATAAATCTTTATAAAGATCCCTGGATGAAAAAGTGAAAAGAAATCTCACAGTGATTTAAACAGAAAAACATTTAATACACACAATTTTATTACTTGTTTTGATTCTTTACCTTCTTGCTTCACACTTAATATTGATATACTTGTTTTTTATCACCATGGGGATCCAGTTGTTGTACAGACTTGAAACATGGAGGCCAGAGGTGTCCATATTGTATAGCTGTCACACTGATGAATTACTTTGACCTCCATGTGGTGCTGTGAACATGCCAGGAATGAAAACAATGTTGCAACACTACATTGCACTAGAATTTGAAGCTACCTAGTAGAACAAAGCTTATTACATAATTTGTTCTCAATTATTATTCAAAATAATGCAGGTACAAGAGAGAGTGTTAGCTCGAGGCTATGTGATGTCTTCTTGTAAATATTCCTGTTTAACACCTGGCTATCTGGTACTTATTTATTCACGACTTTGCACAAATCATTCTAAATGAATCTGACACAAACATGCTTTTGCAATGTATTCTTAAGGGAATCTGTCTGAAATAATCGTAGATCAAAGTGCAGAAAGTGAAAGGTTAGACCTGATGATTACTTTCAACAAAAGTAAGTCTGGGGAGGCATGGTCTGAAGAAGGTCAGGAAGTGCTTTGTTGGAGGAAGAACAGGCAGGGAGAGTTCCTAAAGGGGATAAAGACTGTGCATATTAGCCAAAAGTGAAAATTTAAAAAAGGTCAAAGAAAATAATACAGAATACTGTGTGGAAGACCTCAGTATACACTTTAAAGCTTGGGTAGAACTGACAGGTGTAATGTAAGCACATCTAATTAATTGTGCTTCAAAACAGAGGTTTTGGCTATTGCTGCTCTGAAGCAATTGGTTCAGTGCCAAGTATATCAGCATAGATTTCAGCAATCTTCTAAGGGAAGCAATTGTTTCTCACTAATCTGTGAAGAGTAATAAGGTCATTTGCAAATAATTGTGAGTCTGTCATGCTAAAGTGAAAAAGATTATTCACTAATCTAATACAGTCATGACTGTCTTTCCAAGAGTTCCACCAATCAATATGCTCCAAAGTCAGACTAGGGAGTGCAAAATTAACTACAATAAAACAGAAAAAAGTACACTCAGACCTCAGGTTTCAGTTAGCATGTTAGACTTTTAGGTTTTACTCAACTATTATTCTTTGTTAAATTGTTTTCTCCAAATAAAAAGCTTATTTTCTCTTTATCTTGATATAACAAGGACCATTTTTATAATAACAGGATTATTTACCGAGTTATCCAAAGAAAATTTTTCCTCTCAAGACAACAAGATGAATAGTGCATTATACCTGATTTCATTGATCAAACTAGACCCCATGACAGCTGGGAAGGTGCTGCAGCTATGAAAGAATTCTACAGTATTCTTCACTTAGTAAAGAGGAAAACTGACACTTCTGTTCATATAGTTTTTTACACAGTACGTGTATACCGTCTGACATAGGCAGATAACAAAAACTGAGATCCAGGAATTCAACATGGGTTATGGTTCCATGAACTTACTTGCTGTCACAATCTGGACTTTTTGGATTGGTTTCCTGTGTAGAGGAATTTCATTTATTAGCTTAATTACCTTGCTCTTAATTAATGTCTAGCTGAAAGGTCTGACTATAAGGCTCCTAAACTGATGTCATT
>JBAMHX010000020.1:9814505-9832298 GCA_037177515.1 Pseudomugil tenellus
AACTGTACCAGACACAAGGATGTATGACGTACATTGTACGCCATAACAATATGGAACCAGAAAATTCCACAACAATAGGAATTGTGAATATTTGGTCACCTAATAGCATAAAGGAAAAATAATAAATATTTAACACGTCTTTTCATTTCGAAACGAACCTATTTAAAATTGTATCAAGTCAATAATAATATGAATGTTCCCCTTGAATTCATGAATATGGCATCTAACTGAAATAACAGTCAGCATAAAGTGTTTTTAAAGAATCAAGAGTTTACAGTGGGAATTATTCCATAAATTAATCTCTCATGTTTATCTTTTTAGGGTGGTGCCGATGCTACTTGGATGTGAATTCAAGCAGCACCTCATTATAGCTGGATGATGAAGACGCATGCATTTTTTTCAAACAGTTCTGACATGACTGGACCAGAAAACCAGACTACTGCCAGAAAATGTCTTAAATGATTAGTCTTTTTATTAATTGAAAGGGCAGCCTGTACAGGAAAACATCAAGACTAATTAAATCATTTTAATTTAATTATTCTTACACAAAAGTGTATAATTGAAATAGTTAATGAATTGCTTAAGTTCCTTTAACTGGAAATTGTCTAATTTCAGATGTAATGTGTGAAGTGATCCCCTGACTCACCTTTTGGGTGAATAGCCTGAGGTGCTGCCCTAAATTAATCAAGCTCAAGGTCATATGACATGGAAGTCTGAGAGGAACCATCCATCTGCTCCTCCTAGAGACCATCCAACACAAAACAGGCTGAAGCTTCATCTATCTTTTACACTGCATTACATTTTTATACGAAATTATACAATAACTCATTTAAAATAATTTGCTGCAGCCAAGAAGCTCATTTAAACTACACATTGGGTTTAATGCACATTGCTTCTGGTCAGGGCTTAATAACTTCTCTCCATTTTGGCTATTTTGATTAAGTTCTCCTCTTACAATCCTCCATAATAAGAAGAAATAGAGCCTGCTGATCTGCAAAAGCACACACAGCCATAGGACACACACCTCAGTGTAGCTTGTGTCATCACATCTGATCTCAGGCACCAACTAATGTATTGGGACCACTTGTGCAACAGTATGAAGGGCACTTTAATCTGTAATTTGCTGCAATCATACACCCTGGACCTTTGGGGTACAGTGAATGATATACTTGAAATTGATCCCTTTTCCAACATGATATAGGAAGCCACCATCTCATTTTGCCTTCCTGAGCCAGGATTAATATTAAGTCACCAGTAATACCTTTAATAATAGAAGGTGTCTTCTTATTCTGTGGACACCAGCAAAAGCTTTCTGCAAGCAATTAAAAGGAGTCAGTAGTTGTCAAACTGTGCGTTTCTATACTTATTCTACAGTGGGTATTTAATTACTGGCGACATAACCAAGAGCATTAATTTAAAATAGCAGGATTCAGCCTACATAATCAAAACAGCATTTACAATACACTTGTTCAGCTAATATTTCAATTCACATGGAAATGGTGTTTGTGTTTCCTCACCTTCAAACTTTTTAATAATTCTCTCTCATTTTGGTGTGTTTTTTTGTCTCTGACATTTGAGTTATGTTTCATGCAGCTTAGTTTCAAAGACAAGAAAGACCAATGCTCATGGGGAAGTATTGTTTTTGACTAAATTTGGTTTGCTGATTATTTCACAGAGAAGTTGTTTGGTTGTAAATTATGAAAACACTTTTATAAACCAGGAGTTTAAATGTCTGCTTGATCTACAGTTCTTTAAATTTTAATCTAAAGAAAATATGCAAATTCTGTATTGTGCATATTGATTGCATATTGAGTATACAGCATGTGTAAAGGTTAAAAGGATCATATAAGTAGATTGACATTTTAACAAACAAAATACTTGTATTGCAGCTGCTTAGCACAAACCTTGCAGGGATTCGGGATAATGACGGGGAGTTGCTCAGTATGGCTTCCATGAGAGAACAAATTGGCTAAATGGCACCAATTATGTTGTACTAACTGAACCAGCTCAAAAAATGTTTAAAGGTTTTAAAAGTTGCTACGCGGCAGTTTGCTTTCTGGGATCATTGTAGAGAAGTTACTAGTTTGTGTAACTTTGGAACCAGATTTTAGGCACAGTTGTGGAACAGCTAACCAGTTCTGCAACCTTTCCATGGTCTTGAAGGAGACATGGAAGTTTGCCCATTAACCCAGTCTACATGTATTTTGTGGATGGCATTCAAGCATGTCTCCAAGAGACTCCTGCAGTGGAGTATGAGCCCCTTTGTCCTGGTTCAAGGATGTTGCACATAGCTATTATGGACAGGATTTTTAGGCACAGCTGACATGTTGAGAAGATCCAGTTTGGTGCTCTCGGGGTTGGATCTCTGCTTTTTTTAGATAATGTGGTTCAGTTGTTGCAGCTATTTGGTTAGGATGCCACCTGCTTGCTTTTCCTGTGTTCTGTCCATCTTCCACCAGGAGAGAAGATCTGGGACATACTGGAGGGATTACATGTTTAGGCTGAACTGGGAACACATCAGGATCCACCAGGGAGACATTCAGGCTTCCCTGCTTACACAGCTGTCCCTGCGATATAACCACCGATTCACTGCAAGATAGTAGAAATGGATCCAGCTGTGCAGACTGATCATTCACTCATACATTATGCCATAAAATACAAACAAGTATACTTTCAAAATATTTGAGACCATATTATTTTTAGCTGTTCATCATAGCTATAAACATGTTGCATTGAATTATATTTCTATCCTTTCGCATCAGTAATAAACCACCAGAGAGCCACGTTCTGTATAATTATTTTCCACCTTAATTACAACTGTAAATTAAAGTCTATACTTTTTGATTAATATCAACATGCTCCTTGTTGGTTTGCCTGCGTCCTCAAAGACAGCTGCCAATGCTCATCTGCACTGACAGCAGAAAAGTGTATCTACTAATTAACCAGATCTAGTGTAGAAAATAAAAGCTTTAAATGCAAAATTAGCAAAGAAATAATTATTCCTACAGATTTCACACTTTGGTATCTACTGTCCCTATATCTGGACTGGGTGGGTTTGTTTTAAATATGGAGCAAAAGGAGTCAGGGATTACCAACTAATTAGTGTATGTTCGTCATGGGATTAATTAATTCAGAGCATTTACATATATTCTAATTGTTTCAGTAAGCTAATTGGCATCACCGTGCCACAGTTGCAATATTGAGGACTGTGGAAGTTTGTTTGCTCCTAGCAAAACCAAATATGCCAACCTTGTGCATGCTGTTGTTGCCCCATTAACTGTTTTGAAATGCTAACACCACAGCATGCATGCAAACTAAAAGTCATTTATTCAAAGTGGTTCATCACAGCCTTGGTTTTGGTTCAATATGTATTATGTCTAATTAGTGTGATGTTGCATTTAGCATTTTAAAACTTTTTCAACTATAATATTACAGAAAAAAATTAAATGGATCATCTGAAATCCCTTTGATCATTATTTAGTTAATGACAAAAAAACACTATAGAGGTAAGAAAATGGAGTCAGGCTTCCTTGTTTTAAGCAGATTGCAAAGCAAATTCATTGTTTCTGTTGCCATTCTATATCCCTCTTGGGTTCAGAATTGTAAAAATACATGTTTTACTTTGACTGAATGTAAATAAACAATTAATAATTAACCAACTTTGAGGACTGCATTTCTTTAGTGTAAATCTTAATTTTAATCTAAAATCTTTTTCCTCTGAACCATATTTGAACAATAATGTTTTTTTCTATTTTTATTACTGTAAAAACTTTTATTATGTCTAAAATGTTTTTACTTTACTGTAACTTTGAGCTTTTAAGCAATCTTTTATCATTCTGTTATATATTAAGAAAATGTCATGAACACAGTAAAAACTAATATTAATTTGAAATTCTGAATCATAATTTATAAGGAGAAAATTAAAGATGTCTTAATTTTTTTGCAGCACAAATATCAACATTAGCATAAGTGTTTGTTATTTTGTGTTTTTGCATTTTTTTAAATCAACCTCATTGGACTTTCTGCTTCTTTCTGGTTTTTCTTTAGTTAACAAATATAATCATAAATATAAACCTCACTCATCTGCTTTTTCACTCTTGACCTGTTAACATCCTCTACCTCTATTAGTTACACTAGTTGTTAAACGTAGAACACATGTTTAGGATTTGCTTAAATTTTCAGACAAAAGCCATTGTTAATGACTGATTAGAAAATTCATCACTTGTACCTCCTTGTGGTATTTTACGCTGTACAGTGTCTCTTATCATGTATGTTAATGCAATGGACAAAATAATTAAATGTAGTGCAGTCCACTGTTCTAACACCATGACCTCAACAATGAAAAAAATGAAGATTTTTAAAAGTAGAAATGATGGCTGGGTTTCTGCTCCAAACTTGTTATAAATATGCCTAACTAATAATTGCTCATTTAACAAGTTAAGACATGGTAAAAAGATAAGTTTGCTTATTTGAGATGAAATAAGTCCAGGCAACTAATTATTACATGGAAGTGCTTTACAGCATTTATTACAACTGTAATTTAAAAAAAGGCATAGAGATAGTATAAGAATATAGTTTAAAAACAGCAATTTAACATTTAATACTTTTATCATTTCATCACATTAAATGTAAGTTATTTTTTCCCACCTGGAAGCCACCTCTTGTTGACATCAGATAAGTCTTTTTTTTATAGAGATTTTAGCTGAACAGCTCTTTGTTCAAGCAGAACACTGTTAAACATTTCAATATGGAATATAAGATCTGCCAAAACAGTGTACAAGTTAATGACCTTAATCACCAATTTGAGATTTAGATTTCTTCCAGCTGCACGCTGGTTTGTTGAGTCCAAATTGTGAAATCATTTAAAATGTTAGAGGTTGGAGGAGGTGTATGGTGGAATGGATTGCACTTTGACCTAAATGCAAGCAGGTTGCTGGTTCGAGTTTCAGCCGAGGAGGAAACCAAACACGGGTCTTATTCTATGGAGTTTGCATGGTTTCCTCATGGATATGTATAGTATTCCAGCTTCTGTGTGTTAGGTGGATTAGTCCCTCTAAATTCTCCCTGAGACTAAATGCTTGTTTGTTTTTTGTGTTGGCCCAGCAATAAACTGGTGTACCCTTCTAATAGCTGGGATCGGCTCCAGCCCCCCATGACCCTGAATTGGACTAACCAGTACAGAAAATGAATGAATGAAGATAAATGCTCATCTGTGCAGCCAACCATGCTTCAGTATTCTATGCTAATTTAGCTGTACCCTGAACAGGAGGGGGGTGAATGTGAGGTTAACTTGGCACAAGGTAAGTCTTCTTTTTTGTCCAACCCAATCTCTTTTCTCCACATAATTATATGAATTCAATTAATTGGGATTTCTCATTTGCATATCTAGGTTATTTCTCTTATGGACGAAGAGGTCTTTGGAGAATACAGAAACAATTACAAGGCTGCCAGACAGTAAAATACCTCTATTTCTTGCCACACGTCTGCCTTTTCCACCCTGTGTTTTACTCTAGGGAAAATGTGGCCTCAGAGGGAGGCTGTGATAATACAGCGATGCAGTGCTGCAAGAGTTCCATGAAGCTATTTAATGGACTTCACTTAACATCTTAAATTACTTGTAGGTGTTTGCAATTTATTTTCCATGGAAAGAAAGGAGAAAATGTGACCTTAAAATGAGGCTGATGAAGGGAAATCAGAATTTGCACTTATTCTTTGTAGTTTTTACTTCTTAAAGAAAACTGAGAAAAAGATTACTTCTGCATTATGAACATACTATAGAAAGCCAAAGCCCTATTTAATCATTTAGGTTATTATACCTGATTATCACAGGTAGGCAAAACAACCAATTTAGAAGAAAGTTATATAGAAAGATTTCCTATTATTTTACATGTTTTTTTAATAAGACTCTTCTGAATGTAAACTTACAACACGTATTGGTTTCATACTATTAATTTTCTTGACCTAAATACAAAAAATACAATGATTTTATAGAATTTATTCCCTACACAGAAATTAAAAATTTTCTGTAGTCTGCATTAAAGACAAATGTGTATGTTCTAAAAGATTCCTAGCAATGGTAATTCTCCCAGTGTTTTTTTTATTTGGTTATAAACACGTTTAATATAGCTGATTTAATTAGTCATAGTGTCACAGGAAGTCTTAGTTCTTTCTTTCTTTCTTTGGTCCAATCAACATGAAATGTACATTTTTCTAAACATAGTAAGGTTGCTGGTATCTTTAACAGCACATACAGGACAAAGACACTGGTGTCTATCTACATGGAACAAAATGCCAAAACTGTTAGGATGCACTGAAAGAGGGATGGACTCAAATGCAGGTACACTGGTTTTAATGTTCAAACCAAAGAGCCAAAAGGGCGGAGGAACAAAACTAAAGGTGACCGCCAAAAGAGCGGGTGCTGGAAGGGTCCACAGCGAAGGAACAAGGGTGGCTAATACAGGAGACGCGCCAGGAAGTCAGGAGGTTGCAGTGGAGTGCAGGAGACAAACTTCACAGGAGACGAGGAATGCTGCTGACACGCCGGGGAGCCAGGAGGAAAGGCTGGAGCCAGGGAGTCCAGGTAAGTATGGCAAGGAACTGGCACTGAGTGGAGAGTGGAGATGGGTTAAGAAGGTTTGGAGATGAGCTGAGTGGAAGCAGGTGTGATAATCACACAGGTGAGAGTGATTACTGGAACTGCAGGCTCTGACTCTCAGCTCTACCCTCTACAGCAAGCCCGACGTGCCTAAAAAGGGTGGAAAGAAACCAAAAAACAAAAACACACAAGCACCATAACACTGCCCAACCAGCCGCCACACAACAAAAACAGTCAAGGTGTAAAAATGTTTAAATGTATTGATAACATTTCTTTTCTGTTGCAAACCTCCAAATGTTCAATGGGATGAGAACTTACTCAGTTCTTGTGTGAAACACATAAAATGACCTTCACAAAATGAAACAAACACAGAAACCTAATATATGCATGAGGCAATTTATGTGATAAACGGTATCATCTGGCAGGATTTCCAGCTTTCGCTATAGCCCCCAAAAATATTCTGAACTCACAAAAAAAATCACATTAAATAAGGTTTTATTTAATTATAACACAGTATGAGGCATGACTTAAATGAATCTAGTTGTTGCATCATTTCTACAGGCCACATTCTGCATGAATGAGTAGCCAGAGTTTCCTAAAGAATAATGTACATGAGACTATCTTTAGTGATTTATAAATGGAATGCTGTGCAGCTGTCTCTTTTTACACTGACCCTGAGAGCGAATCAGCTCTGCAACAGGAATCTGGAGGTAATCTTGTGCAGAATTTTCTCTGAATGAGACAGTCAAATAAATTGCCATTGTGACTCCACAATCAGGGTTAAAGGCATTCACCCAGCACAATGAGATACTTTTGCAAGCTGATATCTGCCTGAGCGTGAACACCTAAACAACACTTCATCAACTGCAGAGGGAAAGAAAACTGCACCTACATTTGTAAGTTATTCAGCCATTTATAATAAAATATCCAGGAAATATAAAAACATAACAAAAAAAACAATGATTTTTCTTTTCAAATTTTTCTAATTTTCTCAGTGATTAAAATCACACTGCCATAGACACACTCATATCCATGTTTTTATTTTCCTTTGCTTTCACATGATACTCATGTGAAAGCACAGTTATGTGTCCTTATCAAAGGTCATGCAGCTCTTCCTCACAGCCAATGGGCATGTTTGATATTCTATTTTTTAAGTGTTTCAAGACAGAGGGTCCTCATAAACTTGAGCATGTGTCATAATTGCTGCGGTACAACGTCACAGACAAGGAAAAGCAGGGAGAGTGATTCATGGAGGTTTTCTTTGCTGTTTTTCTCTGATTCATTTGGAAGATCTGTCCGCTATATCATGCTGAGCAAATTTATTCTGTCAAGAGGATCTATATGTATATAACTTGTATATAAATTTCCTCTTGACAATTTGTATTCTTTATTTTTCCCACTGGGGAGCCGCCAGCGGACCCAGAGAGCACCCACCGGACCCAGAGAGCACCCACCTATCACATGTACAGTCAGGGGAGGAAGATCCCAGGCCCTCCCATCCAGGCCAACAAAGGGAGCGCCATCCCATTCCCTCAGGTGCACACAACCATCCCCAACCCCAGACCCCCCATGCACACCCCAGCATCCTCTCCCAGCAACCCCTCCGCACACCACTAACCCACACATGCAACCCAACACTTCCCTATACACACTTATCAGACCACTCTACCTTACATACTCACACTCACAGCCCCCACACACGTGCACACCCACCAACACACGCAACTCCAGACATACACAGCCACACAAACCCACCCACAACATTCCTGCACAACAGACACACACGACTAATCCCCCACCACCATTCCCCTGGTCTCAGGGCTACAACTAAGTACCAGAAGACGGGCAAACCCCTTCCCCAGCGGCAGACCAGTCCGGCCCAGAACCCCTGCCCGGCGCTGGCTGACACCCCAATCTCCAAGGGAGGACAGCGCGCCCCAGAGCCCAGAACCCAGCGCCCAGCCCACCCCGGCCACCCGCCACAGGCCCAACGACAACCGCCCAGGCCCTCACCAGCGGCCCTGCCCCTCCGCTACAGGGCAGCACCAACCACTGACCCCTTCACTCCACCACCCAGATTTGACACAGAGCTGCCTCAGTGGCAAGGCAGCCAAGACCCCCATCCAGACAACTGCCATGTGCCAACAACCCCATGGACCTCAAACCGACCCCTAAACCACAGAGCAAGGAGGGTACACTCCTCCACCAGGACTAAGTGATGGAGCTAATCACAGGGGACCAGAGGGAGTGAAATTCAGCTAATTGGTCCTTTGAAGAGGCAGACATTGTCTCAATACTGATGTGATCTAATAAGAGATTTCTAAACTTCTGGGTGCAAAGATTCTGTTTAGTTTTTCCAATTTAAAAGGATAGTTTTTTTTGCGATACATAAGATAGTGAGGATTAAATTTGAAGAGATTAACTTGGTGTTAATTTCTCTCAAATCACCTAGTAGGCACATTGTGGGGCTTGCAGGGATATTACATTTAAACCATTGTGATTAATTTTACATACATAAAGCCAGAATCTGTGAACAGGTGGACAAGACCACAAGGTGTGAAAATAGCTGTCAACCGTGTTCTCAGTGCAATGTGAACAGATGTTTAATTGTGACAGACCTATTCTGAACATCCTATGTCCTGGTTCAATTTTGAGTTCAATGGAAATGGAGATTTCATGTATCTCAGAGATCTAAAATTGAAGATTTCAAAAACAGTGTGAGCCACAATGGTTACACTCTATTTGTTTAGATTGCTTTTATTTGGTTTTATCAATAGAGTCCATTTATAACTTTGTGCATAGCATGTGAAAAAAAAATTGCACCATGGTGCCATCTCCTGGAACAACACATGTGTGATTACCGTTTTTTTTTTCTAACGTGAGATATGTATATGCTGCCTCCCTTTGGTGGCTGTTATAAAGTGCACAATGTGACAGAAATACCTGTATTTTCAAATTAGTTAGTGTGGTTCAAAGTGGTCATTGTAAACACATTTTCATCATGCGGTACATAAAACTGCTAGCTTTTATCAGCAGAATCAGTTGAGAGGTTTTTGTTTGCCTTCCACGTGACACACAGTCTCACAGCCATCAAATTTCCGGTATGCGTCCTCAGCAAGAGATTTTCTTGAATTTTCCATGCATCCACATGCAGAGAGCAAATGGAGGAAGCTCATGATTGTTATCAGGAGCATCAGGACCCCTAAAGGTAAAAGAGGTCAGTCAAAATGATATGAATATAGATTATTGCAGCATGGTATAGGTTTGTATTGGCATCTTACCACAGATGGCTGTGTTTACGGAGAGATCTTGGACACGATAGCTACCAGTAAGCATTGCACCCAGGCCCATAATGAGAATGACATAAATGCTAAATGTGTGGTGCATGTACTTGAACAGGAAGCTCTGCAGGATGAACCTGAGGAGAGGAACATGCACAAGCGGAATCGTTCAATACCTCTGCTTTGCAAACCAAAGTTAAACGTGAAATTGGATCTACAGTAGTTTTCCTTACCAGATGATGATGCATAAGGAGATAATGGAGAGGGTGATAGTGCTGGCCAATGGATCTGACACACCATTGCTGTACTTGAGCACTATGCCAAGACCCACCACACTATCTAACAGAGACCACCAAGCAAACATTGCTAACCCATTCTGGGTCTGCAATGAATGATAAAGCATTGAAACAAATGACAAGAATACCATTCCCTAAACCTCCTTTACTGCTATTGATTACAATTTTAGTATGGTAATTACTTGATAAATAAACGGCCTCACCAGATAATGTGTCCATGAGATCACAGTGTTGTTGTTAACAGCCAGCCAGGCTTTGTGCTTATGAAGCCCAGAGTAGGACATACAGAGCATGTAGAAGCTGTTGACTGGTAGAATCCACTTGAACAACACGGCTCCAAGTATGTAGCTGAAAAAAGCAGCAAGCAGCATTCATTTAATTTGTTTTATATCTCACGAGTGTCATGTGATAAGACAACTGCAAACAACTTACTGCTTGTCCCACATTAACATGCTGTTTATTCTTGTGATGTTAACTGCAACCCACATCAGATAGAACACTGGAGGGTGGATTTCTGGATTGCAAGACTCAGGGCCAAGTACATTCCTGCAGATTAACAAAACAATTTTGTCATTAGATGCTTTGGTAAACCATATTTTTTGTATTTGAAGTCCACGTAACATTACCTTCTAAAGAGGCTGATAACTGCATAAGAAAGCCAAGCTAAGGACCACAAATCAATCATAATCCAGAAATTCTCAGACCACCAGTCCATGGTCACCTCCAACTGGAAAGTCTCTGACACATTCCTGAATGATGTCTGAAAAAGAGCTGAGGGCCCAAACAAAGATGATTGAACTGTGGTCAGGATATAAAAAAAACTCTCAAATATATAGCTGAAACATTAGTTAATGTTGAATTAATTTGAGTGAATTATACACTCTGTTGAAAACATTGTAAAGAACATTAACACCTATTTTGATGTAAGAGATAATCATAGCAGAGTTACAGAGTTTATTCTGTTTGCCTGTTTTTAAATATGGCTAAATCAGCTCCAGTGGCGTCTATTGAACTTCACAGCTGGCAAAAACAACACTGCTTGATACCAACAAGGCAGGAAGAATTAAATGGTAAAACATCCACATCTGTGTCACTATGACTTACACAGGTTCATTGCTGTGACATTTTTATTCTAACTTTCATATTCTGTCTTCCAAAACTCTCAAATCCACAAATAAAATCCCTGTTAAG
Organism: Pseudomugil tenellus; assembly: GCA_037177515.1. Taxonomy (NCBI): domain Eukaryota; kingdom Metazoa; phylum Chordata; class Actinopteri; order Atheriniformes; family Pseudomugilidae; genus Pseudomugil; species Pseudomugil tenellus. The sequence goes on from JBAMHX010000020.1 coordinate 9,825,869, forward strand.
TCAAATCACTCACCATTTGGCACGATGCCTTCCTTTGTGAAAATAAAGAAGATTTCTGTAATCACCTGAGTGATGACTGCCAAAATGATGCTTCCAGCATGTATCGCTAAATGGAATCTGTTATTTGTTGAGAGAGACATTTTCAAAGTCGCCATAATGTCCTGACTAAACCTCAAAAAAGTGTGTGTCAGTCCAGGATCTTGTACATTGGACTTTGGATCGTTGCATGTCCTGCACAATTTTATGATCTTACACCTGTAGTGTCCTGTAATCCGTAAAGAGGCGTGTTACTGCATGTTTCTGCATGAGTAAAAAGAAAGAAAATTTGTCAAAACTCTGGAAAGAAGCAAGAAAAATAAATGCAGACAAGCCTTTTGTATTTTTTTCTACTCATGTTATTTTAAATGCTTAAGTAAACTCAACAAAAAAAAGATAAATGCTTTTAGCATATATAAAGTTGCTACAGGAAACAACATGAGTTAATATTTTCTTGTGGCTCCTTAAGCCATGTAATGTCCTACATTCTACCGGTTGTAAGAAACCAACTTTGAAAGTTTTGTCACTTTTATTGCTGAGAACACAACTTATCTCTCTTATCTTTTTATCTCTCAGGTAATCTCCACTTATTCTCCCTCTGCATGAGGTGGTGGTAAAAAGCCATCTTAATCAGTCTAATATAGTGTCAGATGGTGCATCCATCAGGTCACCTTTCATGGGTCACTTGAATTGATCATAAATTTTGATCATGGAATTTGACCTCACGTACAATCATCATAAAAAATCTTAATCAGTCTGCAAACTGTATAGTCTCACAAAACTCTTTAAGTCATTGGTTAATGAGCAACAAACATTATTTTTTTTAATAATATATTAGTTCACATGAATATTTTTACACCAAAGATGATTATGTTGCTAATTGTGCTGTTTCAAAAAAAAAATATGTGGTTAAAAACCATATAATAAATGTGCGATAGTGGAAAATGAAACGTATGCAGTTTTCTACAGTCAGAGGGGGTTCCACAAGGTATTTTATCCAGTTTGTAACAATTGATATACCAGTAAAAGACAATCTTTGTGAACAACATCATGTTTTCATTTTTGCTTGATATAGTTAAGTGGTTTCAGTATGTGACAGTGAGTCTAGATAGCAAGCAGCCGAGTTTATCTGTCACTAAGATATAAGGATGCTTTGTTGAAAAAGTAGCATTCATGAAAAATGATGAAGTTAGTCTATACAGCATTAGTGGTGCCTTCACAGATGTGCAAGTGACCCATACATTGTTCATAAAGGTGCCCGGATGTAAGGATCTGAAAGAAAAATAAATAAATTGATCACAGATCACTGGACAGTTTTCTATTTTACTTTTAGTTCATCTGAATTGTTTTTAATGATATCTCATCCTTTTTTCTTTACTGACATAGTTTTTATATATATGTAAGTATAGTAAATCTGTTTCCACCTCATTAATATCTAGTAGCGGCATTGGTCTTGTGTATGAGATATGAAAAATTAGCAGTCTGAACCAAAATCATTGCATACCATATATTTTGATGTGTTATAATTTATTTTACATTATATGAAGTTGTTATTTATATCCTGAAATTTCAAGATGACTTGTTTCAATTCTTTAAAAAACATAACATATGTACATTTTCTTTTTAAAATTGTGGCATGCCTATATTTTGCATCCCACAAATCTGTCATCAAAGTTATATTTCTGAACTATAACATGTTGAAATTATTTTAAAGAGTAAAAAGAGGTGGCTTTACCCCATCTGACACTATATTATAGATTGGTCAGTTAATATATATAGCGTTTTTCCAATTATTCTAACCTCTCAAAGACCTTTACACTACACAATCCAATTATACAGACACATACCTTGATAGACACACACAAGGGGTTCAGTGTTTTGCCCAACTACACTTAGGCATGTAGTTAGGGGAAATCTGTAATCGAGTCACAGACCATCCAGTTGAAAGACAACGGATCTTATGCCGGGGCCAGAGCTGCTTAGGGCCATTTTTCATCTTTTTATTTCAATGTCAGTTGCTTAGAGTTAGACATAAAGAAATTAAGTGAATTTAATATCAAATGAATCATGGTTATGGTTTGACATCACATTTGTGGGGAAAAAGGCATATGATCAGGGTCCTTATCAATGTGGATTTTTTGTAATGTGGAGAGATATATGACATAATAAATGAAAAACATTGAAAATCATTACTTTTGTTTCCTTTATTGAATTAAAATAAGATTTTTAGTTTAACCTTATTTCTGTTACATTATTCAAGGCAAAATAATTTTAGAGTCTGCGGAGTCAATTAGTTTTTTTTAATGGCCATATTCTTTCAAATTTTCTTTTAAATAACATGAATGACAACCTTACAAATCTGGTGGTAAAAAAAACTAACAAACAAGCAAAAAATCAGTATGCTATCTGTGAACAATATCTACTTTATTTATAGGAAGAACCTTAGTTGTGTCAGAGATATTTCCACTGGGGACATGCTGAGTGCACTGTCTTTATAAAGTGGCTGCTTGTGATGCCTCCATGCCACAAGGGCTATGCGTATCACAAACAAGACGCAAGAAATAGCCAGGATCGAAGCTGCAGACGGAAGAAGAGATTAAACATCAGAATACAAACAAATAAACTGTGGATCGTAGTATTTAACCAGCCAAAGTTCAATAAGTAAAGATGTAGAATGGCAATTTTCCAAACCTGCAAAGATGTACGTTTGACAACCAGGAGATGTAGAGTTGCTCAGGATGCCTGCCAACCACAAGATTACCACAGGATAGATGGTCAGAATGTAACGCACTTGTTTGTCAAAGTAGAAGTTCTCTAAAAGAAACCTAGGAACAAAAAGAGGCAAAAGACATATTTCATCACTTTATGTTTTCAGACAAGAAGCAGCAACAGTGGCAAAAAAATGAAACAGCAGGGAATGCATCTCACCAGGCTAACAGCTCCATCAGAAGCAGCAGTAGGGACAGCCTTGCACAGTCCCATGCTGCCATTGTTGTCTGATACTGTAAGTATATTGTCAGGTTCCCCAGGGTGGAAAGAGTCCCCCATGTTGCATATACTGCCATTCCATTTTGCACCTGATTCAACACAATGAAAGCAAGCTTTACTGTTGAGAAAACAGAAATATTATGTGATCTGGTGCTCAAGTTTACTGGCTGTTGACACTCTTATTTTAAGTTTATTATTCTTTCATTGTCCATTTAGGAAATTAGAGATGTTCTCGTTTGACAGATCAAAATACAATGAGTGATTTATCAAATACATTTTTTTCTATTCAGTTATTCTACAACATGGTCACAACATAAATGTAGTTGTACTTTTTAAAAAATGAACTTGCTGCCTAAGAAGGCAGCAAATAACATTGATCATTTCAAAAGAAACCCCAATACTTGTGACTTTAGTAGGGCTTGTAAATAAATGTTTATCTATTTTCTAAATATTTTACAAATATTATTTTAATTTAATTTAATTTTTGTGCACTTTTTTATATTAGCTTTATCATCTTTATTTATCAATGTTGAGATTTTTCCTGATGCTCTCCACACAAGCCTAGTTTGGATGAGAAAGCCACAATTACCTGAAAAACCATCATTATTATTACAATAGTATGTTTTTATTTTATTGTGTATCATTCTTTTTTATTTTACCTGACTGTCAAGACTCAACATATTAGAAAATCAAAAGGCATCCTGCATTGTGGTCACAAAAGATAGCTAATAGAATTAAATTGTAATCAAAGAGTATTTTCTTTTACCTCAGTGTATAAACAATAATGAATTCACCTCCAAATTGATAGGAGAGGGAAATAAAAAAGCAGGCAGCAAGTAGCTGTAAGACATGTCTTTTTTATAGGTTTAAATGGTTTGACAGGAAAAGAATAAGTCTTTCCTGATTATGCTGATTTAGAAAAAAAGTAGAGAAACAATGACACTACATATGTGAAACAGTGGTATTGTCATTACATTGCAAATATAGCATTGCCTGGACTATTTATTGTACATTTTTATGGCATAAAATGAGCCAAAAAGGGATTGCTTAAGTATTTTAGTATGGAAACTTAAAATGTAGCATAGCTCCTGCCTAAATGAACATTTGATTGGAAATGTAGTTTTACATACTTTTAATGAGGAGAAAATACATTTACTGCTACACAGATGCTGGTGTGTCCAACTACCATAAAGCATGTTTTATGCACATTAAACATGACAGCTGCAACACAAGGAACTGATAAGCAATCATATAGCTTTAACTTATACATTATTTGACTTCTTCCGACCGTTTAACCTCACAAACAGTCCATTTTCACACAGACTGTTTAGAGCCAGAAAGATGAGCTACTTTACTGCAGTTTTACTCTTTGAATATGGGAGATTGAGTAGCTTTCGGCTCAGTGGTATGCCTATTTAGCGTCAGAGAGCATCTTCAGGCTAAACTGGGAAATGGAATGTTATTCACAAATGTATTAAATGTGACTGGAAAGTAGAATGACATTTCTTAACAGTGCCTACTTCCTTCATGCTACATGTTTGAATGGTCAGTATGATGCTTAAAATGAAGACTATGAGAATATGTTGTTCTCATCTGGGAAAAGATAAACAGATGTTCATAAGCACCCTGAACAAGTAAGTTGATAGTCTTGTTTTCAGGATGTGTGAATTTATTACTGTCGTTAACAAGCTTTTACTCATTGTACTTCCACCCCTGTAAATATGAGTGTAAAAAACATATGATTAGCAGTACATAACATAACACTATGTTCATGGCTTTTACCAGTATTCTGAAGAACCAGATGTCAAAGTTGTGATATTTGTTCAACCAAGCTCCATAAATCTTCAGTCCAAGGCAGGAAAAAAACAGGATCATGTAACTAGTGATTGTAATTAATGCTGATGTTACAAACACAGGCAGCAACAACCTATGTAGACAAAAACAGACACATGAAGTGACAGAAATAAAAGTAAACCCAAAAACAACTGATATTGTTTTGAGACTAAATATACATGTTGAGTTAGTGCACTTACTCTCTGTCATACAAAATCAACCAGGTAATGTTCAAGCAAAGATTGATGATAGTTATGACATGAAATCCATAAGGCAGCACTGCAGGCGTGGTGTACATCCAGTCATAAGCATTCCTGTGGGAAACAAGGATAATATTGTTAGATTTAGGAGGTATAATACACCACAGCAAACAAAGTGTGCCTATGGGGAAATAATCTGCCTCTTTCATACGAAGTTAGAGCAATCTGCAAATTGTGAAGAGAAAATCACGGCAAAGAGAAGGGCTAAATTGCCTCAGGATAAGGTGATTTCCTACTTTCATTGATGCAAGTGGGTGAGATAAAAGTATTAAGAAACACAGACACGCTGCTGCAGGGGGATGTAGCAATAAAGCTCCCATGTAAATGATGTGTGAAAGTAGGGTGAATGGTACTTACCTTCTGCAGAGTCCAGCCAAAAAGTATATAAACATGGCAAAAATCCAAAAATAAATGAAATCCCACACAAAAAACGTCCACAGAGCAGGAGTTATGGATGTCATATACTTGAGTGTCACTTCCTCTGTGTGTTGCTTGAACAAACCTGCATTGAGAGTTTGTTATTTACTCTATGTCATCGTTTAGAAATTCAACAAATGATTTGATGTAGCAGAAAAATATTCACCCAAACTATGTCCAAATCCTGACAGAAAGTTGAATATAATTGCAGCTATTAAGGTAAACAATCCAACAAACATGAGAACTACACGGGCTATGTTGTGGTTTCCCATGATAATACTCAGAATGTAAAATTCCACAAGCGAATGTTACAACAAAATAAAAAAGAAAACAAATTAAAGTAACAAAATCCCGAATCTCCACTTTTACATCGTTCTTCAGTTATCTGGTCTTAAATAACAGATGTTGCTGAGTGCCAATAGTTCAGGAAAAATGAATGACAACTCATCCTGTCCTTTTTATGACCCAGCACTTAGCATCTGTTATCTTCCCCTATCATAAATAGTTTGCTGTTTCGTTGTTAAGAGCAGGGTAAAGAGTAAAGACTAGCTTGTGAAAAGAGAAAAAACAGAACAAGTCATGGATGGATGATTGTGACACAGAGTAGGTTCGGAGGATAATGAAATCTGTTCCTATGTAAAGATACTGTAAATGTATTTATTACAACCCTCGCTCTTTTGATGGCTGAAACTTTCTCTCCAAACTGGCAGCCTAATACTTGGTGAATGGATTGTAAAGTGTGAAACAAATGGATCTCACCTCTCAACAAATCTGTTTTATTGATCTAACTTAATTGGTTATTCTTTAGTTAAGTTTTAGTGCTTTGAAGTTAAGCTAGCTAGTTTGAAGTTTAGTGAAAATGGAATATTATTACAAATCAGGTCAACAACATCACA
>JBAMHX010000020.1:9839436-9860049 GCA_037177515.1 Pseudomugil tenellus
GATCTAATAATTTCTTTCTACAGTTGTTACATACATTTAGTTTAGGTTTCTATTTATTTTGTAGTTTTCTTGTTTTGCCCTGTGTTTCTGTTTTAGGTTGCTCTTTTCGTTAGTTCACCTGATTCTCGATAAGTTCTGCATATTTAGCGTCCTGGGTTTTATGTTTAAGTTGCTGGTTCATTTGTTGTTGTTATAATCATAGTTTAAAGTGTGCCTTTGTTATTGTCTATTTCTGGAATAAAACTCAAAACGGTTTATTTGCACCCTGACTGCCTCCTACCTCCTCCATCCTGTACTCTGTTAGGATGTGTGTGGTTTCTGGAACCAGGAAGGAGCAGACAGCAGGTTAGCAGAAAAGCTACTAACAGGTTTATTAGTTTACTACAAAGTCCTTTGAAGAGTCACTGGCAGAATGCGGAGGTGGTATTGTAGAAGTGGGTTTGGAAATGGCTGGAGGAAGCGCTTTCCTGAGACACCATTGAAGTCCTTGCAGTGATTTAACAACCTGGCAGAATGGATGGCAGTCTTGCTCTTTTAGTAGGCCAGCTACTCCACCTAGCCGGAGGTGAGTGGCATCTTTTATTAACCACCAGGTGAGTGGAATCTGCAATAAGCCGTCCTACCACCACTGACCAGAAGGATCTTTAAAAACAAAAACAAAACATGAACAAAGCAGAAACCAATATCCTCGCTTCCATACCTTTCCACCACCTTCCCAGCTGTCATAAAAAACATATCTGAAACATTCCTCCTTCACCAGAATATCTATTGCATCTAGGTTGCGATATAATGCTGCATGTTCATAACTTTTCATGTTTTTGCAGTATATCTCATATTAATGTGATTACTAACACTAAGATTCCACACACATGTAAATATTCTTGACGGATGACGGATGGATTCAGGCAGACACTACTTTGAGTTGAAAGGTGGCAGAGCAAAAATAGCTGAATCAATAGCTCTGCACTTTACCTTCATTTTTATCATCCAATTAGGAAAAATCTTTCTATCTTTTCATCTCTCCAGGAGATTGTCAGAGATTGTCTTTTAAAGAGCATTGAATCTGTCCTGGTCGCTTATAGTTTCCTATTATCTTTTCTTGAGTAACTTCAGACTGTGTTGGCATACATTGTGTAAAGTTTCTGTGTGGGAAATCATTTGCACATTTGTTGACATACATATTTTAGCTGAATGTCCTATTCTGTAAGTATGCTTTATTCTCATTTCCTATATTTAAACTATGTTAAACCCACATTATTTTCCATCATGTTAAGTTTGGGATGGAGAGCACACATTTTCTAATTTAATTTAGTTTGCTTAACAAAATTATACAAAACCAAACTGGACTAAAAGGTAAATGGGGCTGAATAAAATGTTTGACATGAGAAAAAATGTCAACAGTTTCCTAATAAAGGTTAAAAAATAAGCGGGTAGACAGATGTGTTAGCATAGTTTAACCATGGCTGCTGCTGATGGGTGTAGAGCAGTGATCCTTTATCTGACACCTTGGTGTCAAGCTTTCCTTTTACAAACTAACATTTAAAAACACATGTCTGCCTGGAGCAGCTTGTCTCTCATCCACTAACCTTCTTTCTTTCCATCCTGCATGATTTACTTTCATACAACCCCCCCGAATCCCATCCCTGCTCTTTCATCTCTGAATCCAATACTGTCAGAGCTATAAACTCCCAACGGCATGAGTGCATGGTGGTTTAGTGACATTGTTAGAGTATCGGTGCTGCCTAATTCCAAGCAAGGTTTGCATCAGTGTGTTTCTCACACAGACATTTTCTTTTCCTGGAACAAACCTCAATTTTCGTTGCTCTTACAAACTGATGTGCTAATAGCCATACCATGTCTTATTCTAAAACAGTGAACTGAATGGTGCTGCCCTTCAAATACATACTGTATAATATGCCTACAATGCATCATTAATTAAAGTTTCTGTCAGCAAAGAACCAACATATTCCTCCCTTTTTTGATGACTTTTGGTTGATATACATTTTTTACTTTTGCATCTCTTGAGATTGAAAGCGGATAGCGTTTAAAATCACATAGTTGAACAAGCTCTCCTGTGCTTATGTTTAAATGATTCATGGTAGCAAGATGTATTATTCTCTCTTTGACTGGATTGGAGAATGAAGAGAAGTGCTAATGAATATGACACATGCTGACATTTTATCAAGGTCAAAGTCTTTATTAAATGTGAGGGAAGTTACTCTGACACCTGTCACTTCAGGTGGGCCAGAGTCAGAGAAAAGACAGACACAGAGGGCAGAGAGCAGGAAAGGGAAAGGAAAGCAATGCAGTGAAGCAAAGATAATGCAGTCTCTGTTTGGCTCTCTCAGCACCTTCTACCTGTCAGTGAACAGTTCAAGCAGGAATTGCTCCTGTCTGTCCCTACCAAAAGGACATGGCAGCTACACGGTGACAGAAAGTAAAGACACAATGCTTCAGTGCAAGTATTAAGAGCTCAATCCCAGGAGCGGGAATTTCTTTCACAGAAATCCAAAGCTCTGCTGTGATGAAAGCCCGCGAGAATGTATGAAGCATGCACTGCCAAGGAAGTGCACTGGCTTTTAAAGAGACCTAGGTGTCTTCAAAACATAAAGGTCAATTCTTTAAATTGTGCTGAAGCTGTTCATCTACAGCAGTCTCCTCTCCTGTCTAAATATCTAAACCAGCAGCCCCAAAAGGCACCATGCTTTTACTAATCCTAAAGCTGACAAACTTGCTTTTCACGGGTATTGAATCTCTTGTTGAGGAGTATATTAGTAATAACAAAAATGAAGTCATGCTGTCACAGTAGCTCAAATGTAAGCACAGAAACCAAAACCGTGAGAGCAAAAAAACACATGGGCCTGATATTTGTTCATGCTTGATGCTGATTTACAGTGGTGTGTACAGCACTGCTGCTAATTATATCCAAATAAACAAAATTAATTTTTTATACACTGCTTAGAGATAAAAGCTTTAATGTTTAGCTATTGTGTTAGATATAAGGCAGAATTAAAAGATGTATGTACTTCGCATTTTTTTAACTATGAAGGAAAATGCTGACACATTGTCTTTGAATTATTATAATTATTTTGTTATTTTAAACCATCTAATTGTTTCCTTTACTACTAGTTTTTATAAAAGAAATGAAGAAGAATAAGTGCAGCATCATAAAATAAATAGTAAAGTAAATAAGACAATCAACCTCTTTAGTTTGAGTTTAATTCTTTGAATTTTTTCTAATTCGTATTTAATTTATTTATTGTTCAGTTTTTTCCCATTTTTCAGAACTAATACAGAAAGACCCCAGTGTTGTGGCCTCAAGGGTAAAAGAAGACTAATCAATAAACCGTGCTCTTTCTTGCTCATCCTCTGCAAGAAAAAGATGACCGCAGTAACATTCTCTCTTGCGCTGTTCAATATTTAATGCTTCCCCATGAATTTCTTTTGTAAAGTTTAGGCAAGTGTGAAAAGCACATGTCCCTAAGAGGGAAAGGAAGTAGTAAAGACAGATGGTTCACTCCTGTTATATAAACGAGAGCAATGGGAAAAGTTTGACTGTTACTTCTTCTGTTCAGGACAACTAACCGTGGAGTGTACCAACTGAAGAGGGAGAGGTAAAACAGAATCTATCCCTTCTTGTCTGCTTGATCTACATGATTACGCTCAGATATAAAGACTCAGTGTTAAAGCAGCTTGTTTTTTGGGGACTGAAGTGTTGAAAATGTCAGATAAATCATAATTTGTTCACTGTCATCTAGCTGTTATTTGTATATGTGAGTGAAGTGCTAAAAATATATATTTAAGCCATATTGAGTTAATATTAACTTTTGTGTAAAGTGTAATTTCCCATTTGCATGAAAAAACTGAATCAGTCTCATCACATACAGTTGTATGCCAACAATAAACATATTCTCCACATATTCTCTGAGCAGTATGGTAATGTGAAGTCAGAATTTCCAGGGCTTGTATTCTTTTTATTTTCAAAACCTCATGGAAAAACTCATTGTGCATTCCGCCCCCCCACCTTTGAATTATTCAGCTTCAGTCCCATTTCTATTCTTAGTACTTTTACTAGTGTTTGGATAGCTGTGGAAAAAATATCTTAGCACACAGAGTATGAAAAAATCCTATTTTTATAGCTTTTCTTAAAAAAAAAAAAAAAAAACTATTTTTCTGTTCTTTAATTTTAATGTTGTGGTTAAGGTTCAAGTACTTACATGACTCGTTGCATTGAATCATAACTTGGGTGAATAAATGATCGACAACACATGAGTATACAGCAATTTTGATACAAATGTTTACACATCACTTTACATCTGGAGTTAATTTACTTTACTTCTGTATTAAATCAAGCCAGAAGCAACAGAGTCTTTGAGGAAACATCAAAGGTTTACCGATATCCCTCCGGGCCTTTTCACGTGCATTGATTGAAAATGCTGGGTGGGAATGTGCTTACAGCCTCCTATCCGGTCAGTCTTTTTTCATCTAGCTGCACCTCTGAGCTAAGAGCTGCTAATGTTTCAAGTATAAAATTGTTATTCAAAGTAAAGTAGCAGGAGAAGCATGCTCAATACTGAAACTTGGGGATATACTGTGTACTGCTTCCACCACTATGCTGCCACATGCACACTTTGATTTTGCTTTTTTAATTCAGATGTTGCAGCTTTACAGCTTTTATAATTCCAGCAACATTCTACATGCAATATTCATAACTGCAAACAAAGCAGTCTTTTGAATGTTATTTGATGTTTTGGTCTTATTTTCAGACACACTTGTTATGATTTGCACTGTTACAAGGCTGTCACTGCATAAGGAGAATATTTAATTATGTAAAGTTATTATTCTTTACATGAATGTGGCATCTGCCACCATCAATAATTTGATTAAACCAGTTAATTAAAATATGAGCCTTTTGTTAACATATGTAAGCACACTGTTAATGTGTTTGTATATTGAATTATAAAGATACTTACCTCAACAAGCAAGGGATAAATTGTTTTGTATGAAACTAGCAAAGACTGATTTAATAGTAAGTGCAATTAAGGAGAAATCTAAGAGTTACCTTGCACTTTCTGTCATATGTCATATGTTTGCAAAGCTCTTATGGTATGAATTATTAATAAATAGCTGGCTGTTGCATGCTGAGTCTGATGAGAAGGTAAAACCTGGGCTGGATTGTCCAGTACATGGGATTCCCAAATGAAAAGCAGCATGTCACTCTCATGAGCACTGTGACTCATAGAGAGATGTGCTGTTAGGTTTATCCACAGTTTTACACAGTTTCAGTGTATTACATCTCACATATAAGTCTAAGGAGTCTCAGAATTCTCATTATCCTGAGCTGCATTCTTCCCAACCCTAAACCACATGATATTTATTGATGTGTGAAGTAGCATCTCTGATGTACTGTACACACAGGATGCTGTGACAAACTTGGGCCCCCAAGAGACTGACTATATCAACATAAGATCCCTTAAAGACACCAAATTCAAACAATCTTAAAATAATTCACACACACAAAACACAATGTTCTCTCCATCTTCCTGTGTGTGCTTAGCTGAGCGTCTTAAAGGAAAGCTCACAATGATTTACTGCAGCCAGCTTTGGATGGGAGTTTTGTTTTCCCTCAAGACAAAATTAGTCATCACACTGGGATCAGGCAGGATTAAATCATTACACTGACAATTAATGTCAACGGGAGACAAATCTTAGCAATCTTGACAGCTGAAATGAGTTTGATACAAGAAGGAAAGTGTACAAATTCATGTCAGCTCAGTTAATTCATAATGATTCACCAATAAAACAAATAATCAATCTTTGATTAATATAAAGAGCAAGTGTAGCAATTCTTTGTAGCTTTAAAAAAATTCTCTTGGTTGCATAATATTGAATATATTAATTTACTCCACCATCAATGCCAACAATAGTGGATTTCTAATTGTTTCGAAATATTTCACAAATCACACAATAATTACTCAGCAAATAATTTCTTATGCTGTATCACATTCAAACAGAGACCTTGCTTCATAGTCTACATGCATAATTGATTTGGTTAAAACTGATCATTTAAAACCGATTCTAGCATCCAATTAGTCTGCAGAAAGGCCTAGTGCCAGTACTGCTGCTCCAATTACCAGGGCTGAGCTATTGAAATATACAGTATAATCTTTTATTATACCTTCATTTTTTGGCAGGCAAAAGACTGGGCTGTTTTGTTAGTTCTGGATCTTTCCCATTAGAGCAGCCTCCTGATATTCATCAATATCACTGCTTGAGTGAAACAGAGATTGACAAGAGAAGTCTGCTTGGTGTAACTATGGGCATCGTGTGACACAACCACTGTGTGACTGGATTCATTGCAGAGAAATCAGCTAATATTTCTGATGTTACTAGAAATAAAGGTTTCAATTTAAATAATGTCTTTGGATGAATTTATGAAATGATTACTAATTTTATACTTATATTACTATGAGATATAAAAGAAATGGAAATCATTAATGTTTAATACAGACTGATGAGTCACAGTTGACCTTGGAAACAGAAGATGGCAAACAAGGTAACCACAAGGCCCTTTAATAGTTGTAACAGATCCGAGCAGCTTATCACGTGATATTCATCTTGATGGATATGCCCAACTATCATAGAATTGCCAGATTTTTTGTTCTTTTAATAAAGACATTTTTAAAAAACTTGACTAAATAGATGATTAAAAAGAATTGAAGTAGCTTAATTTCTTTTGTGTTGGAGCTGAATTGTCACATATTTTGCCAAAGGTTGGTTGCAATACTTTAAAAGAGGAGACACGGTACTCAAATTTATTTTATCTGTTGTATTTTTTATCCTCTCACAACAACAAAAACAACAAAACTGCAATTTTCCTAGAGTCATATTTTATATAAAAATAATAATAATGATCTTTAAAAAGCAACAATGTGCATCTTTTAATCACAGATAATCAATCCCAGACAAAAACCCAGAAAAAAGATAGCCCCAAATGTAAACAAGTAGTATTTGAGTAATACATTTGTAAAATAAAACTGGAATTACTGGGTATCTCAGATTTTAGTTGCAATATTTGTTTTATCTTGAATGGGAAATTGAGGATAATAAATTATCTTTAACATGTGTATCCTTGACTATTAATGTGTAAACAAATGAACAAAAAATAAAATAACAGCATCATTACTTCCAGGGTTTAATTAATATTAATAACTGATACTTTTATATAAAATGTCAGTGCTACTTCAGTAAATAACAGAACAAAATAATCAGAAATAAATTTAAGACATAAATACCATACATGAGGTACAAAGTACAGAGGAAAAAAGCCTTTACTCAAACTAGCTTGCCAATAACTGTGTTCAAATTCCCACATCCACTCGCTTATTCCCAGAGAGTTGCTTTCTGAGGACCAGTGGACTCATTACCATCATTAAAGAACACTTTCAGATATTAACTACAGTCACTTTCTCAGTACCCTAGGCTTTGTTTGTTTGTTTTTTACGCTCAGTTAAACACACTAAGTCAATACAATGATGCATTTCTGTAAAGAACCATCTGTTCTAACACAAATGTATGACTTGATGTCTGTGCTGTCATTTTCTGCTCTGTTTACATCAACAATATGAAATTTATCTAATTATTTTTGAGCTACAATTTAGCATCAGCCTTGTGGGTTATGCTTTTAAGCTTATAATTTAATAATAAATAATAATAAAAATAATTGAAGTTAAGAAATTACCTTTAGGATTGTCTTAGATTTTCTTCCCAAAAACATTTCCGTAGCCTGCTTTTAGTTATCTAAAAGTTATATATTTTTTTAGTTATCTTTTAGTTATCTAAAAGTAGGCTACCCCTGAAAGATCTCAGTACCTATCACCATTTACCTAATTGATCTATTAGTTATATCAAATCATGCTTGCACTGCATGTCTCAGAATATGTATTGGTAGTATACCTACTTGTGTGGTATTAATAAATTAAATGCACCCCTAGCATAAATATTGGAAAAGCTATTTTATTGTTAAATATCAGAAATAAACTGAAAATTTCTCTTAATGAAAAATATGATTTAATTTAAGCAAAAATATTTGTGTTCATTTAAAATATTTATTGCATTTTAGGAGCCTATAGCCTCCTGGGCTTATTTTAATTTAATTTATTTCACACAAACTGATGCAACGCATAAGCATAAGCTACTCAGTAGCTTACAGTGGCTACTGGTTTCTCCTAAATGCTGTGCAGAATTGACAACAATCCATTCCGATTATCCAGGAATCCAGAAAGCAGAATCCATGTCGGACTTTGCATTTCCCCTTCATGTGAAGCGCCGTTTCAGTTGTTCAGTGATGCTTCTGCAGCCCACAGACAGAGCGATACAGGAAGATACTACAGTCTGTGGGACCTTACAATCTAAGTGACGTCCTATCATCAATCCCTGTTCGAAATTATTTCAAAGGCAGCAGTTTCAGTGGAATTGAAAGGATTACTATCGATGCGACTGTCGGACACTTCGCTGTGTTGAAAAGGTAGGAGGCTAATGCGCAAACTGTTCTCTCGTTTCTTTCATTATGCAGTCTGTTTGCACTTATGTGTTATCCTAAAGCGAACATCTCTTTTATGAAAACATGTTCCTACAGCTGCTTTTTTTTTAAAAAAAGGAAATAGTTCTGAACACATTTTTTGTGATTTTGCATGACTGCATTGATAGTTAAGATTCCCATTTCACAACTTTCTCATAATTCCCTAAAGATATTAAGTTATTCTGCTCACGAAAGTTAGATGACTGTGTGTTCCCAGTTGGCACGATGACAGTCGTCCCTGCCACTTGCCATCTAAGTGATAATGAGTCAAGAGTAAATACCCAATCACCCAATCCGTGCGCTTTGACGGAAGACCCGCGTCTGCAATTGCGTACTTGGCATTGTAATGCGAGCACAAGCTTGTGAATTCCCCCTTTTTTTGCGCAGTAACCATATTTTTTGTCCTTTATTTGCATTTATTAAATCAGAAAAGGCTTTTGCCACGTGTAGCTATAGCCAGAGTTATCCACATCATCCCACACCAGAGCTTTCAGATTGTATTTTGGCCACATCTTCACTGAACCCTTTCAAGCTCTTCTACATATTAGAGACTACGTGCAATCTTCCCATATCTATGTCTAAGTTATTCATCCTCTTTGGTCACTCAGTCTCCTTGGAAATTATTGCCGCATGAGATGTTAACTGCTGTCTCTTGTATGCACTAATGTGTGATTCCAGTCATTAAAACACTGCCTCTAGTAGTACAGCATAAAAAACAACATTACATCTGTGAGTTATTCTCTAGACTAACTCCAGCTGTGATATGAATGGATCATTTCTCTGATCTAAATGCACAACCATTCTGTCTAGGAGAATAAAGCTGTGTTAATGACTCCTCGTGGATGAAAATTATATGCTATTAGAATAAACCCGGTAATTAGGCTTGTGTGTGAAGGGGCACAGAGCCAGGTGGGAGAAAATACGTTTTGGTGCTGTTCTGGTTCCAGGAGGTAAAATAAAACCTTGGGATGACAAGAATCAAGGATAAGAGGTCAAGGAAATATGGTGAAATCATTAGTGACCTGCTGAATTGATTTAAGCTCTAAGAAAACGCAGAAATGGGAAACTAATAAAGGCAGCTAGTAGGTTTGAGGCATTATGCAAAAAATATATTTTTTTCTTTTTTTTACAATTCCTTTTCTGTTATCGATACGTTTCCATTTCTACCTAAAGGAAAAAAGTGCAAGGCAGACATTTTTGTAAGCACACGCTCTTATCTCAAAGAAGCAGCGAGCAATTCAACAATCTGTTGATCTTCCTCTGCTGCCCGGGTGACTTCTGTAAAGAACAAACGAGCATGCTTTTCTTATTATTCACAAGGCCACAGCATCTGCTCCCCCTCCCATCTGATCCATTAGAGACCCTCTGCATCTTACTAATATCACTGCAGATGCCTTATAGTATATACTGTGAAGATATTGGTCTTCATCTGGCTGATAATGACAGACTGTGATGAAGTCTAATCTCAGTGTTTGGGCTTCAGTTTATTATTTATTCTTTATTTTCCTTATTTGTGTGTTTTTTTTCATTTTCCCCCCTTAATTTTCATCATCAATAAATTATGACAATACTTATTTGAAAATATTTAGTAACCACCATCTTTGTTTCTCAACAGCTAACCGTGCTCCTTTGCTTTTGTTGTAGATTAGTTGAAAAATAGTAAAATATGCTCAGGTACAAAAACATGTACACATTACCTTAGTGAACTGTCTATTATTAGGAATACTTTTAGGGGAGGTAAGAACCATTTATTTAAAAATCTCTATTTTTTACACTATTTTAAACCTAGTATTTTTGTCCTAATTTTGCAAATTCACTTGCCCAAATGATGTGTTGGTGCAGACTGTTCAAAGTGGCCTTGTTTCCGAGTCGCACTGTTAGAAATTATCTTTCAAGCGAGAGAACCTTGAAATTAACATGAAATTATGAAAAAACAAAAGCCATCAAACGTTATAGGACCAGAGGGCAGAAAAGATGCTATGAGTATAATTTGCACAAATAATGCTTTCCAACATCCCAAGGGTTAGAATAAAGATAAGAGATAACAATTCCAAAGAAGATTTCGCAGAGCACAGTGACGACCCTCATACTCCACCCACAGGTTTTATAGAGGAAGGGCAGAAGTCTCAGTTGTGTCGTAATGATTGTTATGTATGACAGCAATGATGAGTCAGCTATAGCTGCGTTCTCTGATGTGCTGTAGATCCAGGCTATGTTCTTCTCTTTGCTGAATTTTAATTACGCTGCACTGTTGAGCATTGCTGAGCACTGTCAGGTCCCACTATGTCTTGTTGTTTTTCTGTGGTTTGCTTGAACAGGACACTTTGTATTTCCAGGATTTCTTTTTAGCAATGTGAAGACTTACAATTTTGACTGGACTCTCAAAGTCCTTCCGTTCTAGTCGTGTAATCGCAAACTTGTGACTATCCGTAGACTGGGGCCCCAGTTCCAGAAAGGAAAGCTGTAGCTACATAACTCAGCTTTGTTCAGTTATTTAGTTATGTTTATCTTCACCAAGTTCTTTACAAGCTCTGCTAAAAAGATTAAAAATAATATTATAAAAAAAGAGCAGTGAACTTAATCATCTGTTAGTTGGGTTATTAAATTTAGTGGTTGTTGAGCACTCCAAAGAATGGCTCTAAAATTCATCCATCCATTTTTTTAACCACTTCATCCAATGCAGTGTCACATTTAGCTGGAGTCAATCCCAGCAGTCATTGGGTGAGAGGCAGGTACATCCTGGACAGGTCGCCAGTCCATCACAGAGAGACGAACAAACAGACAAACAACTCGGCACACTCACATTTACTCCTAAGGACAATTTAGCACGTGGTTCTAAATTGATCCCTGAAATACTATATGCAGATGCTGTTTCATGTTCATTTGTCAGAAACGGTCAGTTTGCTGATGAATTCAATTAAACCTTGGGTCAGACCTGATACAGCAATATCAGCCTGCCTCTGAACCCTGCAACAGAGTAGATTGCTCTTACTTATTCATGTCACTTTGCTGGAAATGAAGGATTGCTGTGCATGCTGCAGCTTTTAAGTCACAGCTACTGAGTATCTAAGGAACATTGTTTAGCGTTGTGGCTTCCTTTTACGTCCACATCAGGTCATACTACAGTCTATCCTTCTGGTTGTATTTCTCTTAGTGCTGGTGGTGTATATCTCCAGACACATTTAAACACATCATATCTTACAGGATGGATCATCAGTATGTGGTTTTGCTTTTATGTTTATTCTGTGGAGAATGTTAATAGAAGTATCCCTATTTTTGTCTTTTCAACTACAAAGATCATATTTAACGCATGCAGAATGCTCGATTGAAATCCATCAATGTTAAAGTTTACATTTTTTCTTTGCAAAAGACACTAAGACCTTTTTTGATGATATGACGGGATACTTTAGATGTGCATTTGACAGGGGACAGTGTCAGAACAAGTGGAAAAGCAACAAGAAAGAAAAAGAGAGACATATTTGTGTGCCTTCCAGCTACTGGAGCTTGCTCCAACTGTGAAAGGCCACTGCCATTGTTGGGTAACATAATCCACCAGGGAGGCCTTAGGCCAGACACTGAGGAGGAATGCCTATGCACACCCTCTCCTAAATGCAGATCTCTTCCAGTGCTGGTATCAGCTGCTGAATGCTAAGCAATTTTCAAACGTTATGGACTGCGATAGAGCACGCTACACATATTGTTGTGAAGCTGAACAAAATGTCTCCGCTGTCCGCCTGACTTGTTTAAGCAGTTTTATTGTTAGTGCAAGGTTCTGATATTCTATATACAAATAGCTCCTCTAGGAAAAGTCATTGTAGAGATAAATCTGTCAGAATGCTTTAATGAAGTATTCTGGGGTGCACAGTCACCTCTAGCACTGATGCCTTTAATAATGTACCTGTGAGAAGTAAATTTACGGGTAAAGTGACTCACAATGGATTTTATATGGACTTAAACCCAGAACTGAATCTTTGGTATTTAATAAGTGAGCCTTAGGTTGCATGCATACATGCTTATATCAAACATGTACACACAGTAGTGCTCTGCAGTGTAATTTAATGTGATTATGGAAACCTCAGCAGCAGGTTATCAAGCTGTTGTATAATAAGAGTTTGTTTGCTCCAGAGCTCCAATTATTAGTCATTAAGTCCTCTGATGATCAGCAGGAATTTAAACTACAAATATCACATGCATAATTTCAAAGAAGCAGTAAGTATCTGGCTTGAACTAGTCAGTTTCCTCATTAAATTTCTAGAACCTGGTTTTATAATGTGGAACAGACCATTGAAGTTTTATTTTACAAAAGAGAAAAAAAACTCTCTTAGCACTAACTTTGTGTGTAAGAGAAATGAACGTATTTGGTATAGCTCTCATGGTGTGTTTATTTTTAAACAGAGTTCAGCAGGAGATCTGCAGGCATTCAGATATTAGGTAGAAAAATTGAATGGAACTGAAAAACGGATACATACAGAAGTGTACTCCCATCTGCCTGATGAAATAGAATTGGAGTCATATCATGTTAAAATGTGAGAGTTTATTGTAAAAATGTGAATCTTATTACATTATAAGATGATGTGTTTTGTTGTGAAAATGTGAAAAATAAACCATATTTGTCTTTGAATGAGAAAGCTGTGTATGCAGTAGACCAGAGAAATGTCTAAATTACCAAATGGAACTTGAGTTATTCTTTATAGGAGAGATTGTGGTGGTGAAGCTTGGAAGATGCTGTGAGAAACCAGTTAGGTCTTCATGTTTGCAGCTTAACGTTCCCAATCCCAGCAGTGCATTTAGCCCATATATTTTTACTTTTAGTTTTCAGAATAAACCAAGGCTATAGATGTAAACACTGGTACATGTTAACCAACAACACCATCTCATTGCACGCAGGCAGGTGATATGTGTTGTTCATGTCCCACACCTGTGTGTATAATAATAAATCAGAGTAGAATAAAAAAAAGAAATATTTCAGCTTGATGAGAATAGTTTCCATTGAATGTACATTTCTCCAATACTGCTAGGTTCCAACAACATGTACATACAGTACTTTAAAATTTATCACATTGTAACACGTTACCTTTTAAATTTTTCTTTAAATTTTTCTTTCAATTTGATGACAGCTTTAAGCTTATATAATTATGTACAGATACAAAAAGAAAAACAAAACATCCATTGCACAGTATCACACGCTTTGTTGGTATGTATCTACATAACATCCTGGTAAAACTGAATATATTTTCAAGTCCAAAACATCCAAAGTAGTCTTAATTATAGAAAAAGGATGGATGGATGTTTTACCTAGTCTCAAAAATCCTGTACTCTAATTACTTTGTAATATCTTATATCAATTTAACAGAAAAATCCCATTTTACATATAAGCTACATATATAACTGCTTAATTTAAATATTCACCCATGCCATCCATAACATTTCTCCAGAATTGAGTGAGAATACTTTAAATACAATTTATTGTAACTTTCCATTCATTTCACTCACTTTCATATTTTTGAGATACATGGTGCCTTTTCTTGCTTCACAAGAGTTGGGTTTTAATGTAAAAATAAGAATATGTGTTAATGAAATAACTTCATGAAATATGGTGTTGGCATAGTTAAAATACACACACCTATATATAAAAAATAACATACCACTGAAATGCCAATATGCTAACGTGTGTACCAACATTGTGGATTTTTCTAAACAGGATTTCTTTCTCTAAGTCCAAACAATGAAATCTAGAAAGCCAGTAGCCGTGTTTATGCTAATGTCTTTGAACCCCAGTCTGCCAGCATATGTACACAGTAAAGCCAAGGACTCATTTGCATGCATGTTGAAGCTTTGGATGGCTTGTCTACTAGACTGACAGTAATGAGAGGAGATTGACGCTTCTTTTGAAAATATTTCATAAATATCTTACTGTCTTGGCTGAAAATGCTAAAGATTATGGTATCAATGAAAAATTAAAGATAATCCTGATTAGAGGCTAAGCTATTAGTGCCTAAAGCAACAGTGTGTTACAAGCCACATTTTTATTTTGCCTATTATTTGACAAATAATAGAGCACTTTTTATATCTAATGAATGCCAAATGGAGCCATTTCAGATATGTTCAGTGATAGAAATGAAATGAAATCTTAAAGGAAATCTCATTACAATTTCTTGGTATCAGCATAGCTTTTGATATTTTTCTCTGAAAGATGCAATTTAATATGTGCATCTTTCTTGTCCCCTTCAATTAAATCATTTTATTGAGAATAATGTTTTAATGGAAACCATCGCATTACATTGAGCCAGGCAAAGCTGCTCAAAGACTTCAATCTGGATTTACTAATCTGAGCAAATAAGAGTGTGATTGCAAATTATAAACTACACCAGTGGGAGTGCCCACTTCCCCTGGTGAGGGCCTAAAGCTGTGCTGAGTGACAAATTCAACTGCTACCAGCTCATTTTTATAATGACCAAAACATTTGAAAAGAAACAACTCAAATCAAGTTTCTCAAACAAACAGGTCTACTGATAAGGAATAAAATGAATGCAGGCGCAGTTTGTTTGTTGTTACACAATACCAATGTGAATGCCATAAGAAAATAAATATTTATTTATGCTTTTCCACTGCTTATCAATTACATGGAGCCAAATATAAATAAAAAGGAAAACCCTTTGGATTAAACTCATAATAAACACACTGTTCACTCAGAAAAATCCTATTTTTTATTCCAGAAAAATGAAAGCAAGTGAAACTAAACCTGTTGGTATGTCGTTGCATTCTCACCATTTGCTAATATTATGTTGCTCTGCATTCCACAATTGTTATGCCAGATAGTTCAACAGGTTGACTAAACTCCCCATGTACTATATAGAGGCTGTAGTTTCTGGACAGAGTTGGCTTGAGTTCAGATCATAGCCTGTGGCGCTTTACTCCATGTCATCCCCATCTCCCTCTGTCCTCTAAAATACAACTGAAGTGATGCAGAGACACATAAATAGTTTATTGAACTCAATAGCCGATTTGAAGTAAAACAAAATATATGCAGATTAAACTAGCAATACTCTTTAGTTGTGATGTCTAAAGCAGTTTTAATCATCATAAGCCAGTATTTTTATTTTACCTTCAGTGATTTTTTTTATTTTGTTTTATATAATATAGTTTTCTCTGTCTCTTAGTAGATCTGGCTTCTTTTACTATTTGCCTTGTAAAGGTTTTCCTCCTTCCCCTCTGGATTAGGTATATCCCTGTTACTCACCGAGTTTGTTGTGAGGATTGGCTGATTGGATCAGAGAGGGCTTCTCTCGACCTGCTAGCATGCCTCCATGCCACAGCTCACCGTGGTGTATGGTAGCAGCTGGCCTGACCGCCTCTCACTAGCTGTGACAGAAGAATGATGATGATGATGAATCAGACGCGTGACAGAGATCGCAGCTATGACCGCTCTGAGATGCTGGGTGACTGTCACGTACGCAAGTCTGCGATCACTTACATCCATCAAACTTTAAGCTCATAGACATGTGAATTCACCAGCTTGGTACATATTTTCACTGTTCAGTCAAGGAAAGCTTTATGTTTTATTTGTTTGTGTAAAAATAAACTCCCTTGCTGCCCAATACCTTTATTGTTTGATTGAAACTCACGGGTCATTTAATTGCCTTTGTGTCTGTTTTGTTGTGTATTTGAAAACCAGGAATGTGGTGAAGTTCAGACTATCACATACCAAAACGGTGAAGAAAGCACATGAACCATTTTGGTATGTGAAAGTCTGACCGCGTCTCAATGCAAAGCAATGAGATTTGTTTAAGCGACCATTATACCAGATAAGCTTCACAAAATACACTTTAAATGTAATAATTTATTTGTAGTGCCAGTTTTAGAGATATGTAATAAGTAGAAGAGGCAATTTCAACAATCAGTATTTTAACATAGTAGTGCAACTTTTGACTGATTCAATCACATTAGAATTGAGTGTTTTAAGGTTTTATTGAGCTCATCTCAAAACTGACAATAACATTTTCTTTATATTGTGTCCTGAATGTTGTAAAAAATGAATCTAATACTCTAACCACAGTTTTCTTTATGAGGTTATGTATTTATTTTAAAGCTTATGTGTCTGTTTTGATCTTATTATTAAGAACAAAAGAGTGGGAGACAGTCTGGGGTGATTCTGACTATCTGAGGGGGTTGAAACAGTCGTGTTGGATCCATAATGGCATCAATTCAGAATGAAAGGCCTTCCATGTTCTTGATTTTAATTTAGAGGGAGTCTATCAAGCATACTAACACTCCTCCCAGTAGAAGGCACTCTATAGGGTGCTTTTCCTGCAGTGAAATGTTGAACTGCTCATTGCCCTTCAGTGGCATCTTACAGTGCTTATAACTCCACATCCTCCTCTTTGCATCTTCATTTTAACATTTAGAATTCAAGTAATGTGATTAACATGAGCTTAGATCCATTACTCATTATTTAGTTACAATTTGTACCTCTCCAATTGTTCATGTAAAGTGTATGAATACTACATACAGTAATCTTGATACGGCTCCACGAATGATAGGATTAGTTTGGATTAGCAAGACTAACATCACATGACAGCAATCATGTTGGAAAAATATTTATCCTCTCATTTATGTGACTGCAATGTTGCGACACATCTGGTGCTTAAATAATTGATAAAGAAAGGAAGTAGGGGCGTCGATGTAATCATAACAAGCGCTGTAGTTTTTATACAGGGCCCTTGAACAGTGGAGTGTCCATGTAAGGGAAGGCAGGGCCCTAAAACTGTGCCAGATTTCATTTCACGCTCTGCAGAGCACAGCCTCTGAGATGGTGACATTTACATGGCCCTCTATACCACCGCTAGTTGCCGCTGGCCCAAGGCACTGGCTAAATCAGGCACAAGGGCCAATGAATGAGGAGGCTATACGAGCAGGAGAAGGAGGAGATGACTAATGTGCTGTGCGATGGAGGTGCATAACGCCATATGACACTGGTGATGGACATACATCACATCATAGTTTTTCTCATTTTTAGAGTCCTTCCTTTGGAGTTAGATTTACTATATGATATTTATTAATCTTGCAAAGATAATCTGTCGCCTTTGACTAAAACCTTTGTTAATGGTAATGGTTGCTTTATGCAAACTTAACTCCTGCAAACACATTATAGCAGTTCATTTAGGAAAAGCCATTATACAAATAAATACGTGCAGCACTAATGTTGAATGAGTTTATGAGTGGAGGGGAGTCTGTTGTTCATTTTGTTAGACCAGCTTTTCCAGGGATTATCTACTACTAAGACAAACTGTTCATCTCTTGACCAAAAGGTCATCGTAATTTCAATGCTGACAGAACCCTTCTGTCCTACTTCACTATGCTTCTATATCTCACCGATGTTGCAGTCTTTCCAGCAGAGCGTAGTAAGCTCCCTACTTGCTATTTTTTCTCTTTTTTTTTTCTCTTTTCCTTTTAATGACTTTCTCCTCCTGAGAGTTTCCCCAGTAGGTTGAAGTAAACATGCAAAGTAGCTGCAACAGTTGAAACGATTTTGGCTGCAGTCAAGGAAAATGTGGCTAAAGGAGAGTCTTTCTTTTTTTGGAATCATTGCTTCATGCTTTCACAGGTTTTACAGGAAGCTCTTTAAATTGTATAAAGAAAGTGCCCAAGTGACTTGTATAGTAATTACACAGGGCGACACATGCTTTATCCTCAGAAAAGTAGTGACTTTGAAGCCATGTTGACACAAAATCTTTCCTCCTTTTAGCCTCAAAACTCTTACTTGTTTTTGCTGTATAGCAAGAAACTTTGCAAAAATGGCTTGTAGCTTGAATGCACCAATGAGTCAGTGTGTATTGATTTAAGTGTTTCCAACTCAAAAAAGTTGTTTAAGATATTTAAGTTAGGTTAATTATTTCGTATCACATGAAATGTGAGGCCGTGACTATTTTGGCCATGTAATCACATGTAATAAGGAACGAGGCAGATGGACGATCAGTATTGCTACCACAGTCTTGCTAGTGTGTTCATCATCAGTACAACTGTCAAGCAGATGAGTGTGTACTTCTTGTCCATTACAAAGCGGTAAATCCAGCTATGGTGCATACTAACTGCCATAATAAGGCGGTAACAAAGTTAAGGAATCATTAGTGAGCATGTGTCCCAGTGGGAAGGCGAGGGAAAGCAAGCTTGGGGAGGCTACAGCATGACAGATGGTAGCTGTATGTGTGTGTCAGTGTGTGAATGAGTGAATGCTTGTTGTTAGTGCTCAGGGTTGTTTTTGTAAGAAAACAAGTCAAAGGAGACCCAAATATGGTAATCTACTTGAAGATACTGATGGCAGCAGGGCTTTGAAATGTTGAAGGATGGTCTCATATTGGTATGACTCATAAGGAAGGTCGGCTTTGATAGCAGTGTAATTTCAGTCTTGTTTACAGATTGAAAGATTATTCGTTTGTAAACATGTTACGGTCTATAAAAAAATGTTCTCAGGTTTGTGTACCATTAAAAAATAGAATAGTTGTGTTCCTGTCTGAAAAGTATTTATTCCTGTAAAGTTTTTCTTTATTATTTTATTCAATATGTGTCAGTATGGCCATAAAATATGTCAAGGAAATGGGGCGAAATAAATGCAATTCCTTGTGTGTTCAGCCAATGTGTTCCACACTGGCTGCAAAGGAGAGAAAAAGTGGAAGCAAAAGGAAGGAGAGCTTGAAACTATGGTGCAAAGCCAAAACATGACTGATGCCAAGGTGCCAGGCATGAGAGGAAGTGGGAGAGGAATAAATGATAAAGAGGGAAAGACCTCTTAGTCTAATAAGCAACATGAATGAATGCTAATGAACTGAGCCCTATTTAAGACCAGTCATCCAAAGTGTTCCTCGATTAAATGTTTCTTTTTTTCTTCTTTTTTTCTACACAGCAATTTTTCAGAGTTATTAAATATATTTTTCTGCATTCACGAGAGGCAATTTTCCTTAATTTATTTCATGATTGTAACCTGAAGCACAAACTTAAAAATAGTTCACTTGACGTAATGAACCACAATAAGTAAGCTCTGACCATTTTCCGACCTACGTCATGCACGTTTACTCACTGTTAGTCATTTCACACCCACAGGAAGAAGACAGCATTGGTCAAACTTAGATACACATGAAATCTTATTTTGGCTTTTGTTGTGTTCACTGGGTCCTCCAATGCAGCATAAATTTAAAAAAATTAATATTTTTAAATTTCTCCACAAGATCTGCAGTGCTTGCACACAGAAAATATTGGGATTTATGATGAAAAATAAGATGTAATTGAGGTTTTTTCCATTGTTTTTCTTTATTGCACTTTACCATATAGTTTTCACAATAAAGCTGAATTTTTTCTTTTCTTTTTCTCTTTTGTGGCATTTCAGAAATCATCTTTACAAGCTTAAATTGTCCTGCCAAGTGAGTGATAGAGAACACAGCCTTGTTCCAAATGTTCAACCTGCAGATGGGCCAATAGGAAAATCATTAGTCACGTTCATTTTGGCATGTCTCCTTTGTTGTCCACATTCATTCTGTTATGACAGAAGATTGTCTACATTTATTAGTAGTTTACATTTATTTATTAGTATTTATTAGTTTATTATTAGTTTATTATTAATCAGTGGGGGGCAATTTAAAAATGAAAAAAAGCACAGAAATCTTTGCACGTGTGACACGGAGAGGTCTTTGCTAATTGAGCACAAAATGAACAGACAGCTGGAGGTCAGGCATCAGGCTGGCTCTGTAGGCTGTGTGATGGGACTGCGGTGGAATTAGCTGACTTCTCGTCCTGTTATTGGTTGCCATTTTTTCAGGTCACCATTCTCGTTGAGCTTTTTCAGGGACATGCCATATTTAGTATAGATAATCTAGATATACAGTACATAATAAATGTGATTTTTGGATTGAATTCGAGCAGATTTTGATCAAAATATGTTTTGGCTGAAAATGAACAAGGATGTGTTTATGTGTGTGTGTGTGTGTGTGTGTGTGTGTGTGTGTGTGTGTGTGTGTGTGTGTGTGTGTGTGTGTGTGTGT
>JBAMHX010000020.1:9860149-9887309 GCA_037177515.1 Pseudomugil tenellus
TGTGTGTGTGTGTGTGTGTGTGTGTGTGAGAGAGAGAGAGAGAGAGAGAGAGAGAGAGAGAGAGAGAGAGAGAGAGAAGTAGAGGAATAGAGAGCGAGATGGCAAGACAAAAACCAGGAGAGAGAAAGATGAATGAATGTTCCTGACTGACATACTAGCAGCTTGGAGAAATGACTTCAGCACCACGGACAGCGTTGTGTGCTTTGTGCATATCACAATGCTCCTTTATCTGTATCGCTAAACTCCATCTGTTCCCACCCACTCACACACACACTGAGGTTCAAATGCGAATGTTCATTTCTAGATTAATGACTGCTGCAGTGCAGCACAGTACAAGTTTTCCTGAGAATCACAGGTATGCTATCTACAAAAGGAAACAAGCTTAATTTAGCATTACATGTTTTTTAATCAGCTTTTTTCATAGCTGGCTTAACATCTTACAAATTCCGCAGGTAATTGGAGAAAACAGTTACAAGCACCTGTATAATTGTATTTTCCTTTCTTATTATATACAGAAAGGGGAAAACAGAGATGTTCATTTTAGTTAATCACCGATTGTGATATTTGTAGCAGTTACTTCTTAATATTTTTGGCTTCACACCCCTTACATGAAAGGATGTTTGTCTCATTTTTAACCACTGGTGCGTAATAGCTGCCAGTATTTTTGCAAATGCGTTTGTCAGGTTTTTTGTGGTTGAGTTTGTGAAAAACTCAATGCCTAGTTGCTTAGATGAAATGGAACCAACCACTCACAGACCTGTCAGTGTTGAGACAGTCTGGGGACATGTTGCATTGTGTTTCATCTGCACTGTACTTGAACATGCATTTCCATTTCACTTACTTTCCAGACTGCATTCAAGCCCTCACTTCATTGTATTTTATAGTCTAGAAAAGACAGACATGGCCTATATTATATTTTTAAAAGCCTTGGTCTTCTTTGAAATGTTTGCTTCATGCTCATCTTTACACATCAAAAGAAGGAGAAAGCTGAAAATACAGAAAGACATCTTTTCACTCACTAATTTGTGATCAGAAAGCAAATCAACTAATTGCTTTGTCCCTTTCTTGCAATGAGATGTATCAAATGCATTATGGATGGCAGGCAAAGCCTCTGTAGCATGATTAGAAAGTTTTGGAGAAGAGAAATCTGTTTTTTTCCTTCTCCTTTCTTTCTTCCACACTGCTAGAGAGACAGGCAGTGAAAGCCGGCATGTTGAAAGCATGAAATACTGGCATCTGTGAGGACACCCAAATCTCCTTGCTGGTTCTGCCAGAGAGAGAAATGAGTGCACAGGCAGCAGAAAATGGCTTAGTCAGGGTCATCACTAGCCAATAGCTTTAGAGAACTGTGACAAACCAGGGCATTTTCTCAGGCTCCAATAAACTAAGCAAGAAAAGATCTTCATGACACTTCTTTGCCAGCAAACACTTTTCTCATGCTCTCCACCAGCCAAAATACACTTTAAGGAGCAATTTATTTAACAATAGGTCATTTGATCATCATGTTTATGAAACAAAATTAATAATATAAAAAGAAATGTACCTGTCTCAAAAACAGAATGCAAGCTGTGCTGTGCAGCTACAGCTTCCTTCCATTTTACAGAAGCTTTGTTTGTACTTGTTGTATGTTGTATTTTTAGTAAATCCATTGTCTTTTATGAACCATGACATGTAGCATGTGTTCCTTGTGGCAAAATGTAATTGCTTAAACCAAACCAGCATAAAGAACTGCAGTGACTGGTATGATTCCTGAAAGGACACTAATTTCAATGGTGCTACAGTGATTTATACCTTGTTATAAAAGGTATGAAAATATTTATTAAATGTGTTTGTCTTGGTCATATCAAGTAAATCCTGATTTAATGTTGTTAAAATGCCACATTAAAAAGGAGCAAGTCTGAACTCAAACTAAGTCATAATTTATTTTGTTAAAGGTTGGTTTACATTCCTCTTTTCCATTCAGTTGTGACTATTGGGTCAGTGACGTACACAAGAGATGTACTTCCTGCCTCATACAGTATGGTTGGTCTATAAAGCATCTGTGCATACCTGATTAAACTTTAATATACTTTAGAATCCAATACTAAACACGCCACATTTGTCTATCTGTTTGTGTTATTCCATTGCTTTAAGAATATAAGCAATTTTCATTAACTTTGCAATGCATAGGCAAACCAGCGCTTACGCAGCTAAGCGCGACAGATACACAGCCATGCATTCACATGCACAGAAACAAACACACTTGATGATGTCATTTGTATAATCTGATGGAATCTGGGCCAGCTTTGATGATGAGACAGCCGGAGGGATGAGCAGTCACTGTCATAATGATTTGGTGTGTAGGAGGGGGAGGTATATGAAAAGGAGGGGCATTTCTATGTCTGTGCATTTTTTTTTCTTTTTCAATGGGAAGAGTTGTCATGTAACACAGCTTCCAAGCCTTTTCAGTACAGCCTTTGCTTTTATTGCTGGTTTCTATGCCGTACTACTATAAGAGTCAGTGTACCTAAATATTGTCAAATGCCAGGCAAATTTAGGCAGTTTGATGAGAAAATATAAAACGCCATGCAATAAATTTTTGGAACAAATCCTGTTAAAATTACAGCAGGCTTTCAGACATCCCAATTAAGCGTTTGCTCACTGCCAAACATGAATAAATATAGTTTTAACACTCATGATAATAAAGGGCTTCAGTTTTTTAACAGCAAATGAAGACGCTGATGTCTGTGAATGATTAAAATAGTGAAAAAGCAAAAGCATTGTACTCATGAAAAACTAACCACGTCAAATGTTTTTGCAGTAACCTGTGGAACAAAGTGTCTGCCTGCAGCAATACAGCTATCTAATGATCAATATTTGTCTATTGATGTCTTTGCTGGGCCAATATGAGGAAGACCACACCATACTGATCTGTCAACATCCTCAGATTGCTCCAGGCAAATGTCAATAAGACTGATTAGCTCACTGGTGTGAAAGATTCCAGACAAGATGTTGTACAGTTGGGTATACTGTACATATTGTTGTTGTTTAATAAGAAGTAACTTCTCATGTGAATATTTGCATTGTTTTATCTTCAACCTTTAGGTGAGTTGCTTTATTAAGAAGCTGCTTTTTTATTATTATTAGAATGATCACTCATAGATTTGATCAGATTTTACTAGTTTTGTCATTATCATAGGTCATTTACCTAAAAGAATAAACGGTGGAGTCTTGCATTATGTTTTTTTTTCATGTTTACTGATTTTATTAGTTTCTATTTATATTCATTAATTTACACATATCTGTCTATGTTTGTGTACTTTATGATGCTTGATGCAGCTGAGTGGGCATGCAAACATGTTTTCAGTGTGATAGTACTGTAGGCTGTAAGGCCATCAGATTCTCCTCAGGTAATGACACTTAGTACAGACTCTGTCTAATGATATAACCACCACACTTGCTGCCAGCTATAACCTGCTCCTGACCCATGTTGACTTCTCTCCCTGGTACTCCAGCTCAGCCGGGTCTGTGCAAACAGAGTTATGTATTGTGTTGTCATTATTGAAATGGATCTATTTTGCATAAAGTTATGATATAAAAGTTTTAAGCCCAAATGCAGAAGCTGTGCATATAAAAAGTTGACAAGCAATGATGTTGCATGCATCATTGCTGTTCCCACATGCATTAAGAGAAGCCAGGTGCTGATAATCTAGGGGGAGCACTATAAAAGTGGAATTTTTTTTCAGTTTGCATCCAGAATCTAGGTGTGTGTCAACATAATGCCAGGAAGGAAAGATATTTCTGTTGATCTTAGAAAGACCACTTTTGCTGCCAGAATTCCAGAACAGTGCTGTTTGTCAGCAATCACATCATTTATCCATATTTGCTAACATCCAGCATGTGTTTTACACTCGCGTGCAATCACAGGCATGTAATACAATACACTGGATATGTTTTCTTGTAGAAATACACTTTTAATTTCAGAAATAAATTCACATAATCCTCTATCTCTTTAAGAGGTCCAAGCATCTTTCATCACAGTGAGCCATGTTTTTTTCATTAGCCTCTCTTATGTAAGTTCAATCCCACGCTGCATTAACTGTATAACTCAGACTGTTGTTAACAATTACACTTAAGATAACAAGCTAATGTGAGATGGCATGTAGTGTACACACTGATTTAAAAACTATATGCTTCTTATGGGATTTCTTCCAAGAACTTCAGTGTTAAATGGAATTTTTTTTTTTTAAAAATGGGTGTGTTTATATGACTCCTTT
This sequence comes from Pseudomugil tenellus, assembly GCA_037177515.1. Classification (NCBI taxonomy): domain Eukaryota; kingdom Metazoa; phylum Chordata; class Actinopteri; order Atheriniformes; family Pseudomugilidae; genus Pseudomugil; species Pseudomugil tenellus. The sequence continues at coordinate 9,864,406 of JBAMHX010000020.1, forward strand.
ATTTCTCCACTAGTGTGAAACTGCCTTTTATTTATCTGGTTGCTGGATGCAGTAAAGGTTCAGGAGATGTCAGCACAGCAGTGCCTTGAATTTCAAAGAGGAGTGTGCTCATCAGCAGTGCAACATTAGTTCAGGTGTTTTGATCTTGTCCGAGAATGATCTGATTATTATTTTCTATTTATTGCCAAAGCCCAAACCCTTTTAGTCTATTTGAAGCTTTATTGATTTTTTCTTTTTGTTTTATAAAAATTATTCTGAGGGTAAAATTTGTGTCTGGGTTATCAAGGCTACAAACCAACAACTAATGGATTCATGAAATGGCTTTGTTCCAGACCCAGGAGAATATGCTGTAAAAAGGGTCACAGTTGACACACTGGAATGGGAGGTGATGTCTGATAATCCTCATTTAAATCCTCCCTTATTATAATAATAATCCTCCCTTATTATAATAATTAAATGATTGTTTGAGAAACACAGGTGTTCATCGTTGCCCATTATGATGTGCTTTGGCTAAAACCCATTTGAAAAAGTGAATACAGAGTTGCATATGGACCTCTTGAGTTCTCTTTTAATAGATTATCTATTACAGTTCTAGATTATGGACTAAAAATAGAATTAAGTGAACTGATTACAGGCATGCATCAGAGTAAACTTCAGATCATTGCCAAGTAATTTGCAATTTAAGAACAAAAGGAAATGAACAACCTCCTGAGCGAGAGTTGATTGCTTTTTCTTTCTTTATTTATGATATGTATTTATTATGAAAAAGTAGCAAAGATTCTTCGGTTGCTGACTTTTCTTTCTTCGGAATATTAATCATTACATTGTAAATAGTTATTTGTGCCCTGTATTAATCACAGCCAATGCTACTCTTGATATTCAGTTCATCCAATCTGTTAAAGAGCTGATCATACTGTGACTAAATGGTTTTTTTTTAATTAATCAATTTCTTATTAAAGAAATGTGTTAGGGAAGGACCAATGAATAAGAAAATTTATGCATATGTGCAGCTAAAATGGTGACTCTTTGGTGGTGTGTTTGGCAAAATAAGGGTTCGTGTGAGTTGAATGAAAGGTAAGAGCTATTGTGGTGCCCAAGCATGAAAATTATGCCTTAAGCAAAATGAGTTACTGTACAAAGACATGTGCAAGCTAGTACAAACACTATGCAAACAATGTTGCATAACTGTGACAGTTTATCATGATGAAAAAACAGATCTTTATGTTTTATTAATCTGCTTGGTTGATAGCATTGTGCAGGGCTCTTTAAATGAGGCAAAAATATGAGTCATATTTAAATATCAGTACCTTCACTGAGAAAGTGGATGTTAGTGTTGAATGCAGGATTATGCAAATGAATCAATAATGATTAACAAGAACAACACTGATGGCTTTTCTCAGTTAAAAGGTTGGTTTTGCTCTCCCCTTACTTTCTAGATTATTCTGTTTAAAAATTGGGTATTTAAAATATTTGTGTGGCTTATATTTACCCTTTTAAAATGTATATCTGTGTTTAGGATAAAAAGACATATTTAAAACAGTCAGTCCTAAAGCATTTTATGCTCTATTAGGTTATATGAAGCCAGGCAGAGATGACTTGTCAGTGCAATCTCAGAGAATTCTGATTATATGCTATCATGTACTTCAGCCAAACAAATTGCTATTCAAAGAGTGTTTGTATATTCAAAACTGACTATCGAGCAAAACAGCACAGCTATATTCCCTGCGTAAAGAAACACTCATTTTCATGCTCTCCTGTTTGTCACATGAGAATTGGCTTTCTCAGAATCTGGACATCTGTCTGGAGAATTTCACACAGACTGTGTTTTGTGTCCAACAATTTCTCTGTTTTGTGTTTTTGTCTAATCTGTTGTTCTTTTGTTGGTCCTCTGGACTGTGCAGTGATTCTGTCTCTCAGCAGTCATTCAACTAAGTCACTCAGTATTCGGTGTGGATGACATACACTTGACTTGGTGATGTTATACCCTTCATAAAAACACATGCCGTCAAACCAGCTGGGAGGTCTTGGCCAAAAAAAAAAACTATACAAATGGTAGTTTGAGCAGCATGACTACCAATATGTGTCTCTTCATGTCAACTCAGCCTTTAGTCTTAGTGTAATTATAAAATAAGTCAGCTGAGTGAGTTTTCATTGCTTTCCCTTAAAAGAATTAACTCTGCAGGCCAGCTCACATCAGTAGTGTAACACCAAGCTCTGATTGTAATAGATTAAGATAAATAAGAGGGAAAAGGGTGACTTCATTGTATTAGAACTCCAAATTCTCTTGTAGATGCATCATAGTAAATAAAATAGGAGGCAGTGCAGAAACATGCACTTTAGAGCCGTAATTAGAATCAATGATGTCATGGTTGATTAACAAACTGTGGCTTGGGAAAGTTTTGGTTAAGCTTAAGAAAAAGCTATGATTGCTAGTCAGCCTGGCAGGGTGTCAACTGTGTGGCCTGCATGACGAATTTATTAAATATAAAAATGACATCAAAAAAATTTTCTAGCTGTAATTTCTCATTTGTGTACCATGAATAGGGGAATTCAGTGTAATGTCTGATCAATGAATCAACTCAACATCATTTCCCAAATACAATATTTGACACCTCTTTCCCAAATGTTTAAATTCTAAAACATTAACAAATTAGATATGTGATTTTTAGGTCTTATTCTTACTTCACATTTTACTTACTTAAATACTTTTCAGTATTTTGAACTTCAACCATAAAAGTGTTGTAATAAAAGTAGTGCAAATTGGAAAACTCTTATTGTAATATTTTTCTATAAAATAACAATAGTTATAGCAATTATATATGTGCAGTTGAAAATATTTCTAAAATGTAATTTTACCTGTATAGTTATACAAATATATCCATTAATATGTTATGAAAAAGTATTAAAAATGCTTATATTAAAAACTAAAATTAATATGTAATTGTGGGAAAAGTTAAATAAATGTAAATATCTTTATGATACACTTCTCTGCACTAAAACAGAAGGAAAAAAAAGGTTTCAATATTTATAGGCCATCATGCCAGTAATATTCGGACAATTGTTCTTAATGTGGTCTCTGAACGTAAATGAGTTTGACACCTTTAAAATGCACACATGTAGGTAATGCAGGGTTAATTGTCCTCTTTCAGTAATATGCAATGGCCTAACAATCTACAAAGTGATCAGACAATTGCTGAAGAGGATAGAGGATGCATTCAGCTGCTTGGAGAGTATAATGTACTCTTAATATCTCAGTAATAGGGACTTGAGGACACGGCAGTTTTTCAGACTCCCTGAGGAGAACAACACAATGGGGGGCTCTTCCAATAATGTCATTTCATCAAGGGCTGTCTTACTTTTTGCTTTTGCTGCAATGCTGACGTGACTTACTCTAATACACAACAATAGACAAGTGGGTATCTGAATACATTTTCTCTTTCACACATGAAGCATAATAAAACATTCACAGTGCTTTGTAATAAATCTTTTAAAGTTAAAATCTGTAACTTTATCCCTTTCATTCTGGAAAATGTGTTTTCTCAGTTTTCATAGAATAAAAAATAGGGCTAGACTTTATCACTTAATATACTAACAAATGCATTCTACAAGTTCCCAGGATGCTTAGTCAAAATAATTTTAGTTAAATAGGGTTGTTGTGCTTAATGTGAGAAATTTGTGAAGATTCTGCCTGAATAAAGTCTATCTGCGGCATAAAATCTAGAATCATTCTGCTTATACACAGTGAGTCAAGATAAACACACAATCAAGAAATAGCTGATCAGGACTAATAGTCACATAAATTATGCCAGGTTCAGATTATTTTTGGGTGTGTTGTTTCACACTTATTGACTTTCACAGCAAACTGGAATCCTTCCGCACACAAATAATTCCTTCAGAAAGGTAGCTCTGTTTGCCAGAAATTTTAATTAGGAGCATCAACACATGGAAATACGCCTACTAAAATCACAGTTTTCTTAGTAATTTGGAGGCAAAAGCAAACAAAGAAAAATAACACAAGGAAATAAATGGAGTTTATTGGTAGAATAACAAGCTTGAGCAATCATTAAGATCAAATTCTAATGTACATCTTTACAGAGGTACATTTGTACATGAAGTACCACTATACAAATGAAAAGTCACGTTACTAACTTCTTTTGACTTTTCTTGCACCTTTTTTTATGGTTAAAAGTGCTTCAAACCCAAGCCCCTTTGTTTCTACTGAAGGCATTTGTTTAAGAATATCTTCTATCTTTTGCTTGACACAAATGGACTGGTGACCTGTCTGGGAGGTTCCATGGATCCCACCCCCCACCCCCCGATCCTAAATTATGTTATGGGGTACAGAAAACGATTGAATGAAGGACAAAAAAAGAAGATGTATGTTTGGGCAATTATTTTTCTCCTTTTTTTAATCATCTGGTTTTGAATCATAAATCACTGAAAGCTTGATCTTTAAAATAAGGAAGGATCTTGCTTCTGCGGAATGAGTGAAACAGTTTAATGTGTGGGCTGTGGCCCCCAAATGCACCCAAATCTCTTGTAATATTCTTCTATTGGTATCCAGTCTTGTTTTGAGTTGCTTGGTGGATTGGATGATTGCATACACTGCAATGCCAAAGAAAAAACTGCATATATTGGCCATTTTTATACTTTATTCATTTTACACGGTCAGGAACCTCAGTAACACGTGGAAGAGCCATTCACAACCACAATAGCTTGGCACCATCTCCTCATAGTGGTCATCTGGTCACATATGCTGTAAGACTGCATCCTCAGGTCAGAATTGTTGAAGCTTAATCAGTTTGGTTGTGCTGATCACTTTGTGTTGAGGTCTGAACTTATGTCGGGTCATTGCATCCTCACCTCTTTCAAATTATGGAGTTACTTATGGAGTTATGGAGCCTAGCTCTGTGGGGAGTTTTGCCAGATTGAGGAAATTAGGTCCCAGCTCAAAAAATTGGATCACTGCTGACTCCTCACTCCAATATGTCTATCATTTACGTATCAGTCAGACATCTCTGATCGGCACACAGCTGACAGCATGTGAATCTCAAAACAAGACTTAATACCAAATGAAAATGAACACAAGAGATTTTGGCACATTAGCTGTCTTGCTCACTCCATAGTTGCACCATTCTTACAAATGATACATTGTTGTAAAGGTGACTAATCTTTTTTTTTTTTTTTTTTTTTTTTTTGCAATTTATAAGACCAGTCGCTATTACCAAAGGGCAGAAATAATTGCTTTCTTTTTCCTGTTGAAATGATATTATTTTCCTTTCTTTTTTTTCTTTTCAAAATAAATTATTTTTTAAAGCTGGTAATTACTTAAGTATTTCTCCATTATGAGTGCATAATTTAATGTTTTATAAGCTATTCTGCATGAAATTACCTCAGTTTGAACATTGGAAGAGAACCCAACTATTTAGACCTTAAACAGCTACAATCCTCACTAGTATGAAATCTGAATATTATGTTATGCAGCCACTCATCACAGAATGCCAGCAGCTATATTTAACTATCCCAGATTGTTCAGAAGTTGTTTTTCCAATGAAGTAGTTATTATTGTGGGAACCTATACCACCATACTCATCTCTTTCTTTCCGGTTTCTCCTCAGTCTCTTGAATTCAGCAAATATTCTTCTTTCAGCTTTCTTCTTTTCTTTACATTATGAATATTGGTTTTTTTTTTATTCTGTGCTCACAGATTACTCTTTCTCAGATTACTTTTCAATATTCATTAAAATCTGTTAAATGAGGAGGGGGTATATCATAAATACCATTGTCTACCACTCATCCGGGGTCGGTTCATAGGGGCAGCAGCCTAAGCAGGGAAGCCCAGACTTCCCTCTCCCCAGCCACATCTGCCAGCTCATCGGGAGGGATCCCGAGGTGTTCCCAGGCCAGCTGGGACAGACAATCTCTCAAGCGTGTCCTGGGTCTCCCCCAGGGTCTCCTCCCGCAGGGACGTGCCCAGAACACCTCACCAGGGAGACGTCCAGGAGGCATCCTAACCAGATGCACGAGCCACCTCATCTGGCTCCTCTCAATGTGGAGGAGCAGCGGCTCTAATGATAGGCTTCTCACCCTATCTCTAAGGGAGAGCCCAGCCACCCTGCGGAGGAAGCCCATTTCGGTCGCCTGTATTCATGATCTCGGTTCTTTCGGTCACTACCCATAGCTTATGACCATAAGTGAGGGTAGGAGCAAAAATCGACCGGTAAATCGAGAGATGCCTTCTGGCTCAGCTCCTTCTTCACCATGACAGTCCGCATTCCTGCAGATGTCACACCAATCCGTCGGTCGATCTCACGCTCTATCCTTCCCTCACTCGTGAAAAGGCCCTGAGATACTTGAACTTCTCCACTTGGAGAAGGACCTTGTTCCTGATCCGGACAGGATCAGGAACTCCACCCTTTTCTGACTGGGGACCATGGTCCCAGATTTGGAAGTGCTGATTCTCATCCCAGCCGCTTCACACTCGGCTGCGAATCACACAAGCGAGAGCTGGAGTTCACGATCAGATAAAGCCAACAGAATCACATTATCAGACCCGATTCTGAGATCACCAAATCGGATCCCCTCAACATCTCGGCTGTGCCTAGAAATCCTTTCCATATAGGTTAAGAACAGAATCGGTGATAAAGGGCAGCCTTGGCCGAGTGCAACTGTTTTTTTAACTTGTCTTGCCAAGCAATAAAGCAGGCAGAATGATGGTCTGCTTGCTGTGTTGTTGCTGATCAAATTTGCTTTGTCAAAAGGAGCTTTATATGTATTATACAAAGATCTTGATAGTTTGAATTCTTTATTTCTTTTAGCTAAATATTTATTAGAATTTACATGCCATGCTGGACCTGACCAGAAAGGACAGAAAAGGAACAGAAAGGCAGCAAAAAGAAAAGAAAAAGCAGATGGTACAAAAAAACCCCAATCTGACCACTCATACTATACCATCCAACTCTCACCGGAAACAAATCTGACTTGCTGCCGGCAGTGCGGAACAAGCTCTGACACCCGTCATACAGGGACCGGTCATCAGGGGTATCCTATCAAACAAAAATAGAATAAAATAATACAATACAAGAAAAAGTATCATCAGACCATCATTGTCTCACTTGGCATCCTCCTTACCTTTTCTTTCTAGTTCCAATATCTAATTTCTTATGCAGTACTGCAGAGTATTGTGTTACAGGCCTGATACACACACTTTATGTATGACCCACAGTCAATGTAGTTCTAAATACCACAGGATTGTGTCTCTGGGTGAAAAACTCATTGACTGTGTTCTTTTCTTCTGCTGGCATATGTCCAGAGGCTTAAGTCAGTCCATTTTCAACAGGAACTCAAAAATAAATTAAATTATGTCCTGTGCATTGAACCAAAGTTTCTTAATTGGAACAGGATTAGTTCACATTGATTTTGGCTGATTAGAGTCCTAAGCTTGTGTTCCCACTTAATCACCAAGCACCCCCTTCTCTTGAACTACTATTTGCATGCTCCCTTCTCCTCGGCTCATGCCAGGCATTTAGAGCCTGTGGCAGCAATGCTAATTTGCATGAAATCACTGGACTGGACTGTAGTTGGATCTGCTGCTGCAGTACACTTCCCCTTCTGTGGAAACCAGATTTCTTGGTGTTATTTTCACAGCTCTGTCTTGTTGGAGTATGGTAACACTAATGCTCTGCCAAGTCTCGAAAACCTTCTGATAGATCACTAATTCTAAGATCACTGAGCATAGGAAAGTGATTGAGTCAGAGAAGGAGCCAGTACAAGACTGAAAGAGATTGTCTCTTGGGCAATAACATAAGGGCAGGAAGGGACACCGATTATGCATGAAAGAGAACAAAAGAGTGGAAGAGAATGTGAGAAAAAAGATCAGAAATAATGTTCTGGAAGCAAAATGCTTGGAAAGAGCAGAAGAGGGAAGATAAGGGTGACAGTTTGAATGTAGAGGCAAACAGAATTGGTGATGGACTGTAGCTCTTAAAAGACTGTTCTTCAACATTTTCTGCTTTTGACTTTCATAGCTTCGGCCTTGGAGACAAGTCTCTATTGAATGCACTTGATTAAATTTTATTCTATTTTCTTCTTAATTGAAATGGGCGAATGTAGTGTGTTGTTGATGTTTTTGACAAAAATATCAAGTATACCATGACTTAAGCTTTTAAAAAACTACTGAACCATCATGGATTATGTGGGTTTTCAAGTGTAGAACATGCATTCAGGTTGTGTTATCCACTTACTGACATGATGTAATTTTTATTCTAGGGTATTTCTGCTGGTAAGTGTTTCTAATGAAATCTCACCCAGACCGATGTAATACAAGAGAACTGAATGCATATTTTAGTTGTAGAAGCTGTTTTTTTATTCAATCAGAATTTTCAAGAGGAGGTTGAACATTTACAAATCTTGTGTTATCTTTTGTTGTTTTGGATTACAGCTGTTATTGGTTTAGTTGAAGGCATTGAGACTAGTTTAGTTCAGGCAATACCTTTTTTAGGGTCAGGGAAATTGTTCACAAAGACAGAAATCAGGTTTTCTAAACACAGCTTTTTATCTTACAAACTGAATGCTTTGTCCACATTCTGTGATGGGGTGGGAGAGACATCAGGCTATTACTAAGAAATGTCAGTGTGACATGTATCCATGGTTTCAAGAACTGTTAAACGGCACATTTTTTTTCTGGTGACTGGGGTGATCATGTTAGTTGCATTAACAGCAGGTAACATTAACAAGGAAAATGGCAACACATGTTGAGAGTTAAAGCCCACAGAGAGCCATCAGCATCTCATGAGTTGGCCTGTAAGGAGGAAAAATCTGTAGAATAATTTCTGGGTTCCTTTAAATTATTCCAGGATTTCACATTGTTTTTCATTTTATTGGCAGGCTCAGTAGCAGCCACACAGTCAGGAATAGTGTGCCATATGTCTCCTTACTCTTCCACTGCATTCAGCGCTCAGTCCTCCACTCTTGCTGCCAGGTTTCCTTCTCGTATACGTTTATATTTTGTGCCATTTTTTTCATAGTGTCACCCATAATCTGATCTGAAATAAACCGACAATGAGGTAAAAATCTAAAATGGCGAATGAGTATGACAAAATACATTAGATCTCATTTTTGTATTGTTGTCTAATCTTTGCAGAGAGCAGCCAATTACAATACCAATAGAAGGAGTTTGTTTATAATCCCTTGTCCAGAAAAAACATCAGTTTCCTTTATTTCAAATGTTGTATCAGACTATCATTCTGAGATTAGTTAATGCACAATAAAGAATGACAATCCTGATTACCATTTACAGTTGAGTTATTAAACAATGTTTGCAGCCTTTCATGGTTACTGCTTTTGTATCTAGAAATGATTGCAGATGTGCGCCAATATTAACAAAAAAACCCAACAATTGTTAATATTCTCTTTTTTAAATTGTTTATTAACTCTTGCAAATAATGTATTGTTATTAAACTGAATTAAGTTTAATAGACTAAACATACAGTATAACATACAGTATTGTTGTCTGTAAACAAAAGCTTTTCATTTTATGCATCCAGGCATGTCGTGAAGTTGTCTGTATTGATGCTTTTTTCAAAAAAGGAGAAATACTAAAATCAAACAAGAAAGCCTGTCAAAAGGGTCTTGTAACCATGTTTTCTTACTTTTATTCTAAGATAAAAATTACATCATTAGAAATGCCTTTTCCTATAAATATTCAAATCTGCATTCCTTGCACTTACTCAAGCACTCACTGGATACACACACACACAGACAAACACCTGCTTTTTAATAAATGATTACTTGTCATCAGCATGCGCTTGTCACATTGCAGCACTGTGAATTCATTAAGTGCGCCCTTTGGAAGTCTGAGCAACCAGGTGGGGTGCCGTCAACCCCCTTGCCCTCACATCCCATATTTCAATTGCAAATACTGTAGATATCTCAGTGCCCTTGTAAAAAAGAAACATCCACATGAACAACCAAACCCTTGTCTTTAGTGCATCTGTTTCTCTAAGACTCTTTGAATAGATCTGTGTAAGTTTGATTGGAAATTGTTGCAAACCTCAGTGTTATCTGAGGAAAAGGAGAGACATAAGTCTGCAACTGCAGCAGACAAAGATGTTAGTTTAATCACTAACCAATATTTTATTTATTTATTTTTTGTTCAAAATCTGGAATTATTTTAATCACACACAGATTTGGTTGGTTTTATGAATCGGATTTGTGTGTTTTTCTGCAGACAGATGAGATGCTATTAAAGTTCTCATTTGTCGGGGCATCCATGCATTCTGCACCAGCATGGGCTTTAGGATTTCGAGAGATTCAAAGGTTTGGACAGAGGAAATGAGCCTGAAAGTAAAACACTGGAACAGAGGAGCAACACTTCTAGTAGTGTGTTGTGCAGCACAATTTCACAATAACTTTAGATGGTTTAAGACATCATGAAATTTTCCATTTAAGTGTGGGAACATAGCAGAGGAAGGGGAGGGGTTAGACATTTGGTGGATGGCTAAGCTAAATCTAAATCCCTGTCTTTCCTGTCAATAATTCTCAGCTTTTCACAGTCCTTTTAATCCTCTTCCTCACGTAATTCACCTCCATTTGTCACTAGGGTCTGAAAATAAAAATGACAATCAGGCAGAAATGCGCAAACAGTCTGTTCCTTTATGTGTCCATCTATGCGAGTGTAATTTTCAACCATTCCTGATCTTGCTTAAGCTCTTTTGTGCATTTCGCTGTTATGTCTGTTGTCAGATAAGGGATCACACAACAGCTTTTGAGTTGATGTTATGAGCTTTTTGTCCAAAATAAGCATCAACATCAGCTGGTGACTGGTGCGAAGTTGTGCTGCCTTGAAAACATTATAAAGTGTATAGATAATCACTGTTGAAGTATGAATAACGGTTTCTTTTTAATAGATATGTGCTATACTAGTGCAGAGATTATGCATCATGCTGGCCAGGCAGCCAGCCAACTGCTGCTGCTGCAGCTGCTGACTCAGTGCAAGCCTGGCTGGAGCTTGGAGGGTTAATGCAGTGGGGCCATGGGCTGATCCATAGTCCATCCTCATCTGCCAAAACTTCAAAGGATCCCCCAATAGAGTCTAAATCGCCATCTCCTCCGTTTCAGGCTTTGCGGAACACTTCCTTTCGTCCTCCTCTTCCTCCTCCTCAGTGCTCAGGTCAAACTCAGCCTCATCTTTTATGTATCACTTACCTCATTGATTGTGCTTTAATAGATTCATAAATACGATGCAGGCTATTTTCTGAATCACTGTTCTATGAGTATGATGGTTCTTTCTGACAGGAAATTTTTCTCCAATTCGTCCAATTCCCATTTCGTTTCCTCTGTATTTTCTATTTTCCTTCTATTTCCATTTCCTTGCTGTTTCTCTTTGGATTCTCATTCTTATCTCTCATGTGCATTTCGGACTGTAACCTGTCCAAAAGAAGTGGCAGCCATTTCTCCTTTTTTGGTAATCTGTTGAGAGGCACAAAGAAGAATGCATAGATTTAGGTTGACAGGACTCTCCCAGCTCAAATGTCTAAGTTCCATTATTTTATTGGAGAAGAAAAAATATTTTCTTTGTATTTTCTATGTGTGGAAGTACTTAAGCTTGGATATTGTGGGTCAGATATATTCTTGCTATTCATGCTGTTTGCTCAAATATGATTACATATGCTGATCTATGTTTAACAAGTTTTCTTTTAGTCTCTCTGTTTCCTTACCTGTGTTTAAGTGGTGTCTGTGTGTGTTATGATCTCCAGCAGAGTGTGAAATTGATATTCTCCCTCTGAAAAGGTGATATGATTGATGGAGAGAAGAGGACACTGGAGATTTGAAAATGTGTCTTTTACTGAAGTTGCTGTGATTTTTCAATTTAAATCAAATCTTTTGCATAATGATGATGTTAGCAATACTGATAATAGAGTTATGATTATGTGTTTATAAATCGGCAGTATTCATACAGAAAAAATTCTGTATGATGATGTAAAACGATCATGGGTGGTCTCCCCAGAAAGAGGCTGACCTTGTTTTTGGTGGTTTCTACAAAGGTTCATTTCTGAATTTCTTTTCAGTTTAAAGCATAAAAACATAATTTTGATCAAACATAGGAATTGCAGTGAAAAAAAAAAACTTTTGTAAAAAACCTCTCAATGTAACACTGTGTAACAATATGCAAGGATTAGATTTCTCACCTCTGCTCTATTTTTAATTGAACTAGCAAATACACCATATTCAATGTTGCTAAATGTTTACCTCTGTTTTTTGTGAAATCCTTCCAGCGACTGATTTAACACTGGGATAGGCGCTTGTTGCATTTCCCAATTTAAACACTTTCTTGATACCAGTTCAAGAATTAAAAGTGCTTTTACTTGGGCTTGTAGGTTCCACAATGAAATGTTTTCACAGATGGCACTTTTTAGAAGCTTTATTGAGCCTGTGCAGTGATTTCCATTACAGAATCCTGACTGTTTTAAATGCACTATTGCTCAAGGACTCAAAGATATATGCAATCTAGTGCTTTGTTTCAGCCTTGTCTTTTGCATACATTATTTCTGCCAGGCTCTGAGTGGTGAAGGTTGAGAAACATCTTTCTTAAATTATTATATTTGCCCAGCTTTTTTTTTTTTTTTTTTAAAAAAGCCTAATCTGATTTCTTTGTTTTTATACATCACCACATATTATACTCACTTAGCAGCATCATTAGAACTGCAAGGTGAATTAAAATTGGATATAAAACCCAGTTTATTTTTTTATATATCTTTGATAGTGCAAGACAGATATTCTAGTCACGTGGCAAGAAGCTCAAAAGCTTGTTGCATTAAACACATTCATTCTTGGTGCATTGATGATTGTCATATTCTGAAAAACTCCAATTTTGCACATTGGAAGAAATCAAGTTTATATCTGCAGTTTAGTTATTTTGATGATATTTTAGGATTCTGCCCCACTCCATGTTAATGTGCATAGTTGTACGATTTAATTTGAGACTCCCCCGGATCATTATTGCCCTCCTTCTAACCTGTGTGAGTGTGCAAGTCTGTATGCAACCTGTTCCAACTTAGGTCCACCTGGTATAAATCTGACAGACCACCATCTGTTCCGTGCCCCCATATTGAACTACTTGTCACCTTCTCCTTATCACCTTCAAGGAATATGGGGAAATAGATGCTTTTTTAAAAAGCCTAATTTGCAAAGAGCATAAATAATGAATTCAGTTTAATTCAAGCTGTACCTTAGAGCTCAGTGTGTCTTACATAAGTTGTGTTTATATAAGGAAACAAAACAAGATGACAGGCCACTAATATGAGCTTAAGGGAGAGAGAGAGAAAAGGGTAAAAGTGAAGATCTTCTGACTGATTGTCAGCATTAAAAAATCATTGCACAGGGACAAAGACTTGTTTTGTTCTTTCTCCTTGACATGCTACATTCTAGTTGGCATAAATAGGCTTAAAATGAATTCTACACATCTCCTTTTCTTCTTTTTGGAACGTTCGAGAAGACAGCTCCTAGGATCAAAACAAACAAGTCATGCTCTGATTTCACAGCCAAACAAGGTGGAATTTAACTAATTGTGTACAGATTTTAATATTGGTTAATCCAGTCTATCTGCTCATTTAAAATAATTTATGGGTCAATTTAGACAGAAATTGATAAGTATATGTGTCTTATTGAATAGTTGTATTCCACACCATCCGTCACCATTACATCAGGAATTAAACATAATGCAGTCTGAAGTGAGTGCACAAAAGAACAGAGCACCACAACACAGCACACATAGCACTTGGATCAGCATGTTAGCCACAAGGGCGCCGTAACAGTGTTTTGATAAATTCCTAACCACTGATTCCATCTCTATTCAATTCAAGGTGGAGAAATGTGCACACACAGAAGACATGGAGTGTGGAATTAAGGAAAGGAGAAAGAAGATGCCCAAGATGAAACAATAAAGTAAGTAAGCTCCACTCTGTTGACCATTTTCAACACAGATGATCCAAAGATACAGCAGAGTTGAGAAACACCTTGACATACAACATAAACTTTGTTAAGTCGTCACACATAAATCACTTCTGACCTTTCGAGAGCAGTTTTTGTGCAGAAGCCATAACCTTATAGTGCATGCTTAGTTGAAACACATCTGTTAAGGTTGACATGGCAACAGAAGTGAGACGGCGACAAAGGCATCTAAAGGGGGTTTTCCATTATCACATACTCCACCGGCTGGGGAGCGCTCTATTCTGCTGAAATGCTTTTCCATTGCAAATCCAAGTCCAGACGCTCTATAGTGGGAGGGGTTAGGGTTACAGCTAACCCTAACCCTCACCCTCCCTCGGCGCATTTTTTTAGAAAATAACCGATGTCATCTGATAGTGACACAACGCATCAAAACAACACGTATTAATGTATTGTTTAATTTGTATAATAAACAAATTTAAAAAAAAAAAACTTTCGCGGAGATACCACAGAAGAAGACAGAGATCATATGGAAGCAGGTGAAGCATCCTTTTACCTGCTGCTCGGGTTGTGGTTTATAATGAATGATGAGTAATAAACTCAAGGCGCAAATCAGGAGACGTCTAGTCGGGCAAGACAAGACGACCTAGAGAGGAAGTAACCATTACTGTGTACATCGCTGTGTAGTGACATCATTCGCTGCAAGCCAATCAGGCTGCAGACCTCGCGCTACCCGCACGGCCCAACTGGCAGGGCCCGACTACGAAGTAGGTTCAAAAAGTGTACCAATACGGGCCGACAAATTGTAATGGAAACGCTCTGAGGCCGGGTGGACTGATGTAAGGCCGGGTGGACTAGGTCCGTGTGGAAAGACGCCTATAGAGAATTACAGCTGGGACAAGTTAAAATGGTAGGTACAGGAATGATGCAGAAATTAGATGAAAAGGGAGAAAGGTTCTCTGAGGTTTCTGGGGTAAAGTTGTTTTTGTAGTTGCGTAAAGATAACTGGTGACAGAGCAGATGGTGGTGGTGAGATTAACTGTTAAAAAGTGCATAAAATGCCTAATGGCAAGTAAAAGTGCTGAACATGTTTTCTCTGCCAGGCATAAGCTTTAACGCTCTTACAATGTTATGCAGACAACAAACAGAAGGGAGGGCTGTGGATTTTAGAGGACACACACACAAAAAATGAAAACATTAAAAGTATCATCATTATTGTTGGAAATGACACATTATGATAATACATTTATATATTGATTATGTGTGTTTCCCCAAAAAACCCACTGTGAAGGTTGCAAGTGTAAACGAGGGGCAAAAATATGCAAACGGCTGATTATTCCCTGATGTCTATGTAATACTATTATATTCAAGTTACATTGCTTAGCGTCTTTTGCAAAACTGCCAACCCACAAAGTGGCAAAAATGAGAAAATGCTGTGTTTTATTTAAAGTACATGAAGTTGTGAACTGCACTGTCTCTGCCCCAGAACCCTGCAAATCAAGGATCTCTGTATGTGTGTGGATTACAAATTACAAACATCAAATGCAAGTCAGAATTAGAGTTACCTAGTAGTAATAGTATTGCTTTAAATATTCCCTTATAGACTAATCATTCAGCTATTTTAGAAAAGAAAAAGCCGGAACAGTGTGTTCAAGTGTTCCTGAAAAGTATTATTCAGAACATGAAAATTTTATCTATTGACTCTAAATTAGTTTTACAAATGAATAAACTTGCAGATACATTTTAATGAATGACTTCCACAATTATTGTTTTCATATAAATGATCAGAAACCTTCTTTTCACTTTAATCTGCAATAATTTGGTAATATGTCCTTTAATAAAATCTATCAAGTTTACCATTGAGAAATGTATTTTCAGTACTACTCTATTGTCTCAATAAATGCAAAATTACTTTGCAAACTAAATGCCCAACATATCAAAATTAAAGACCACGATTATATAAATGAATAAAGATCACTAAACAGTAATTTCTGTAGAATTTCAAAATTGTACCAGATGAAATAACTAAATGCTGATCAGAATTTGCCGTTTACCAAGAGTCTATATCCTAAAAATACTTCTGAGTAGAGAGAACAGTTGTTTTTCCTATTATTTCCACTATTATTTCCACAATGAGTCTGTGAGTTCAAAAGATTTTAGCAGCTCTCGATACATTAGAGCGGAAAGTGTGTATCTTCATTGAGTAGATAATGCGTAATCACACATGGGATCCCATCTCTTGCTCAGCTCATGTATACAAGCCCGTTGTGAACCCTAAAGCCTGGGGTCTTTGCCAGAAATCTGGATTTACAACAAGTAGGCTGCAGCTTACCATTTGAAAGCATATCATTGCTTTGGTTGGGGTCATTACTGAAGGCTATTTGAAAAGAAGTAATGTTTTTTACCAGCAGACTCTAAGCCTGTGAGTTGTGTTTCAGAGAGAAGGATAGTAGACGATGGATAAATGGGTTGATAGCTAGCGCTGTATCACTTCCTGCCGTAAACCTTTTGAGTATAATCTTTTTTCCAGAATTTTTCTTCTGAATACTAAAATCTTAATGTCACACTGTTAAAGCCCTTCATTTCTTACACCATGCTGCTTTACGTGGAGTTTATAGAGATTAAGAAACTAATCAGATGGAGGTAAATATTTGATACTGGTAACCATGGTGGTAATAGAAAGTGGTTGTATGGAAGGGGTAAAAAACAAGGAAATCTATTCAGGAATGAATGACTGGACATTCAAATTATTATTACTGGATATTATCTTCACCTTATTTTCAACCTTTCAATCTGTCTGTAAGGGCTTTTAACTCTCTGCAGCCTTTGATGCAGCCGATGTTCTGTTGCCAGGAGTTTAGAGCCCCTGGTCCTTTTTTCTTTGTTTATATTGCCTGTAGAATTTGTTACCGACACACAATTTCCCTTAGTTTCTTTACCTCTCCATCAAAGACCTGGAAAGATATTTGGACATGTACCACTTCTCAGCATGACTACTTTCCCACAGTGTGCATTGGTCTAGATCAGTCGTCTCTGCGTCATTTAGAAAATGACTTCGAACTCAACAGCTTGCCTTTTTGGAGATTTGAAAAGCGTGAACATATTACTACTGTTTTGGCATCCTTTCACTGGTTCCCTGTTCATTTATGGACTGATTTTAAAGTTTTACAACTCACTTTTTAAAGTTTCTTTCTCTTTATGAGTCCAAAGATTTTTTAATTCATTTGACCCAATAATAATATGGATAATATGAATGAGTTACAAGTTGCCTATTTTATGAGCTATAATACACAAACAATTCGAGGTCAGGATTACTCAAAAAAACCCTTTTAGACTCTAAAGGTATTAATTTTCAAATATAATCAAAATAGCACAAAATGATTACATACATAAAATATGTTAAATTCATTTTTAAAATAAGTGTTGTCTTCCCTTTGTTTTTTACCTGATTCTTCGCCAGGTTCATGCACTTGAGCCCGCCCAATAATGAATCCTTATAAGAAGTAAACATGCTTCCTTTCTGAACTGCTTTATAGCCAATAGCCATGCATGTTGTAGCTTTATATATTTACTTCTGTGCGTTGAGGTCGGTCATGGTGGTGGTACTTTGAGAGGTCGCTATTTTCTCAGATGGCACACTGTAAAAAGTTATTGTTTAATTAATAATATAGCTTGTGATAAGTAACAAAATGTAAACTACTGGTCCCATAGAGAGACAAAATTACCTTGACCCTGGATCGGTTTGTCAAAGAATGCAACAGGAACATTTCAGCTCTTCTTGTTAAGGATTCATCTATATTCGGATTTATCACTGCATATAAAGTAGCAGTCTGAGACAGTTATGAGCAAATCAGTGCATCAGCTGTCTTCTGAAAACTAGAATAAAATAATCTCTACGAATAAAGTTACCAACATGTCTGACTTAATGGTTCAACATCAACATTATCACCACATCATCCAAAGTGTAAAAACAAAATGTCTTGATGTCACAGCCCAGCATTAAGTCCTTTCTAATATTAAAATGTGTCACATACAGTAAATGTCAGGTTCTTACAAAAATCCACAAGATTAGAACTGAAGTCCAGTTTTTTTCCATGTGGCAGGTCTACACTTTGTCACATTTCACAATATTTCCCAAATTATTATTTTACTCTCAGCAGCCCTTCTTCTCTTATCCCATTAGCATTAACTAGCATAACATAAGCTGATGGCCACATTAAGCTTGACACAACATGGAAACTGAGGTGACACACAGTTTTATGTCAAATTGACAGCTTTTCACCTTAACTCACCAAGCTTTTGTTGAGAAAAAAATCCTTTCTGTTAATATGCCTCACCCACTACGGTCGAATGTACCGATCTTCTGCTCGACCAGGGAATCTATGTAAACTGAAAGGTCTTGAACAGAGGCGATCGTCATAAAATAAAGAGCCCATTAACCTTCTTTTCTGCAGCTGCTGTCAGAACAACCAAGAACAGCACATGTCCCCCCACATTTCCTTGACATTGTTAAGCAATAAGCAAAACCAAGCCAAAAATGACACGATTCTCATCAGAATTACATGATACAGACAAACAAGTGCCACCAAAATGGCGTCCTAGTTCTGGAATTTGCTCATATTAGTTTAAAGAAGACTTGGTAACACTCACCCAGAAATGCCTATCTTTAAACATCTTAATTCATTCATTTATAATGACACATTTTCAAACTTTGATTAAATCCACTTTTTAATACCTTTAAAAGTCTAATAGAAGATTATATCTCTCTTCTCCAGAACTGAGACCCTTTCACTCCAGTTCTCATCTTCACTAATGCCAATGATAACATCTAATAGGCAAAGTTAATGTTGTCTAAAGTAATGTGTGTCACCTCAGTATAGCAGTAAATTGGAAGCCGTTATCAGTGTGTGCCTGAGCAAATTATGAAATGGAAAGCTAATTTAACTTGCTCACTAAGCAGCACATTTTACAGTTCATTTGGCTTCCCATAAAACACTCGACAGAAAATGACGTTTTACATATTTAGCTTTATTTCAAGTTTAAATATATAACTGCCTAAGAAAAACAGAAAAAACGCTTTCAAAGAATGCAAGCTAGGAATTTTACACAATTTATAGAAATACAATTAAATTGTGATGAATACGTAGTAAGATCATAAAAAAGTATTATAAATAACATTCAGTGTCACAATAGAAACTAGTTGTCTGAAAGGAAAAAAATAAAAGTTTTTCTAGATATTTACTAGTATTTAAAGTTTTTTGGAAAATACTGCTTAGACTTAAGAAAACATGCAGTTTTTCATTCTATGTTTTGTCTTTTATCTTAAGGAAATGAACAGAATTTTAAGAACCTTTTTGAGTGAAGATTGTTGAAAAGATGGCCTAAAATATCACGATTTGATGCTATTGCAGGCTGATTTCTAGTTAGAAGATGGCATATAATAAACTAAAATATAGGTTTTAAGGATTCAAAGATTACTAATTAAAAATAATTTTTGTGATCATTGTTCACATGAAAACAACTCACAAACATCTGTTCTCACAGATGTTAGAAATTTCCTGTACAGTCAAAACAGTTCAGTAAAATCCAACAGACAAAAACTTTCTTGCTGCTCTTCAGCAAACCTATAAACACCTTGTTCTTAAAGTTTTCCTATAAACTTAAAGATGCACTGCAGAACTTCTGCAGCTTTTGTCAGACCCACCCCGTATTAACAGCTGTTCAGCGTCTTGCATCCTACCTTTCCTGACAGGTATAGACAGTCTTATCTCCTCTATCTATTTTTTTCTTTCTTCCGCTATTCATTTTCTGTCATTTTTGTGCATTCAAAACTGCTTCTATCTGCATGTGTCGCAGTGCACAAAGCAAACACTTAGCTGCAAGATCTTGCAGCGTCCACCTATTATCTGTTCCATTTCTACAGTAACAGGTGAAATTGATTTAAAATCAGTGTTTTTTCCTAATTGGACAGAATTATGTCCCAGTAGGGACTTTGAGTAACATGGTAACCTGTTTCTTTATTTATTCACTTTTTAGTAGAGTACTTAACATTTTTTCAGTTATCAAAATACCCATGTTATAATGCACAGGGTCCTAAACATGCATCTAGAAAACAAACAACAGACATACTGCATATTTTGATGGTACAAACGCAGTAGACTCCATTAAGTTTGCAATTGCATGTTCTTCCTGTCATTAAGTTCTGATGTGGGAGCAGAGTTTTCTCCTTGTCTGACACCTCCTTTCTGTGTAGACAGCATGTTTGGGTTAAGATCAAATGTACAGGCAGAGCTAGATCATTGCTTCTTAGCCTCCATGTGTGTCCACTGTGTGTGTGCATGGGCTTGTGTCTGTATTTGTGATTGCTTGCCCCATGCATGTGCTTGTCGCAATAGATACGCTTAAACTCATGCAAGAAGACAGCGGGTTAGACACTCCCTCCCTTCCCTTTTGCTCAGTTGTATCTCACTCCTAGATCTGTCAAGCGCCTGTGAATGTGTCCTCGATGTGACATGCACGCCCCCCCTCTTGTGAAGGAGAGGCACAACTCATCAAGCTTTCTTTGACTTTTCACCCAAATACTTTCCATTACCAGTCTGTGACCTTTGCCATCACAACTTAAGCACCAAGCTTTGCAGAGGAGAAGTAAATGTACAATCTCATCAAAACAATTTCAATCCACAGTCATTTCATGATCTATAGGTTTATTTTTGTAGCAGCAAAATATGTTTTATGCATATTTCACATTGTTTTGTTCAGTGGTTTTTTTTAGTTGTTGCAAGTGCATTTATTAAGGGGTGGTATTGACCCTTACTGGTAAAATATGAGTAGAATATTTGCTAGTTTATCTAATGAAAGTTAATAAATTGTACAGTAATAGAAATTTGGTACATATTTAGACTACAGTAGCTGAAAGGATAGTAACACATTAGCTGTGTGCACTTATGGCCAACTCTTTTTTCCTAGCATGTAATTAACTATCGAGTCAGTGGTTTGAGATCACCTGACGTTGTGGCTGCCTCTGGCCATTGTTTGATGCTAATGCTGCCTGGCAGTGCCAAGTGACTACACTGTGCATACTGTACAGTGAATGAGCATGCGCATAACCTGATTCTGTTGTGTCTGCAAGTCACGTAATACTGTGTGTCTCATTCTAAACTAATAAGATTTCCTTTTTGTTTTTAAAGAGAAGAAAGCAAGATGAACAATAAAGCACCTGAATATACATCCAGCTTGTTTTTTATATTGTAATTGTTCATGTTCAGGTTATTTGTGCTGCTCATAGTTAGAAACTTAAAGTTTAGGAAGTTGCCGTCTTTTTATCAGTAACTAGTGTATAAATACAACTGAAAGGCCACAAGAAGGAAGCCAGAGTCAGCCTTACACTGACATAAGTGGTATTAGCGAGATTATCTTATGTGGGTCATGGCCATTGTTGATAAATGAGGGCACAATGTGTTTTGCATCCCCTGCACAGAGATGCTCACATGTGAACGCTCTCTGAGGTTGATTCAGTTATCACTATCACAGTACTATGCTACTTCCACATAGTCCTGATTTTGGTGTCCCAGTTTTTATGGCTCTTAAGAGAGAATATGTTACTGCTCTGTGTGTCTTATCCATACACGGGTATAGTTTGTTTTGTTTTATCTGCATAATGCCTTAACAACTTGTTTGTTAGGAGGACCAGAATAGTGTTGTCGTGTCCCTCTTAAAGAGAAGTTTTTGATAAAAGGCATTTAAAGTCTTCATAGAGGTATAATTGCAATAATTACAAATGAGGAATTAGTCAGGTCAGTTTTTCCTTCATTTGAGTCTTTACAAGTTTTATTTATTCTTTTCTTCTTCTTTTTTTTGTTTTTCCAGAAATTGCACATCTCATTACTATCTCGGTCCCAATTGAAAGTTCTATCCTCTACAAAATGGATGAGACTGTGGTTGATCTTTTCCTATTCATTTTTTTCTGCACACTCTGCAGATTCAAAATATGTGAAGGAGAAAAAACACAGTAGAAATAGCAACCGCTTTCCCTGTCCACACCTATGATGCCAAACAATTGGTACATATGAGTTACCAGTAGCTAGGGTGGAAAATACATTATTTTCCCCCAGAAAATCCATTTGTTTCCATGGCGAGGCTGTCCTTGTCCTTTTTCTTTTTATGGATAGCAGCATTGAACTTTATTAAAAATAAAAAATAAACAAGAAGGAAAATAGTAATTTCTCACACTGTTATATCAAGGATTGTAGAAATGAATTATTTGAAAGGCTCAAATTGACTCATTTTTTTCTTATGGCATTATTATCTTCTTAAATGGCTTTTGAGCAACATTAGTTGTGTTTTGTATAATTCTCCATTTGTATTCAGTCTTTCTGTTCTGCTCTCTTTCTATAAATACAAAATACAAATGATCTTAGTGCAAATTTAGCCATAATCTTAGGGGAAAAAAACCTTTGATGACAACATTTACATTTGTTGCTTGCCAAAAGGAATTGAAACACATCTAAAACTGTCTCTCAAACTGAAATTAAATGTTTTCCTTTGCTAACTTTGTGTTTCTTTAGTATTCGTAACCTATTTTTTTCTTATTAAAACATGCTGTGTGTGTCATTTTATCCTACGTTTGGTTGATTATATTTATAAAAGTATAAGCAATTCCTCTGGGAAACTAAAAGAGTGCATAAAATCAACCTTAATAAAACGTTTCCATATATGTTTGTGATTTTAACATTTAAAATAAAAAGAAGTGATATGAGCTGTCATTGTCCACCTTGATTTCTACTGTATCTGGGATCTATTAACCTTAAGCAATACAAAAAAGCAATCTCAGCTGAGTTATGGCCTTTGTTATGGAGTCAAAGGAAAGTGCCAGAGCTTCTTACTTTAATCTTTTTCATTTTAAAGATCAAGCGATTCCCAACTGAGTTATGAAAAAAGATTAATGTTATATATATATA
>JBAMHX010000020.1:9889960-9903896 GCA_037177515.1 Pseudomugil tenellus
ATATATATATAATATAATATAAAAACACAATTTAATATGGTATTACATCAGGATTAAAGGGTTTTCTATATAATAACGTTCCAAACTGAAGAGTTGAAATATTTGTAGCAAATAATCTACATGAAAAATTAAACTTGGAATTGGTAGGATTAAAGTTAATGTGTTTGAAACGAGGCAATAACATGTATATTAAAACAGGATACTATCATCAAAATATCTAACTAGGAACCTCTGTTGCTGCATTTTTTTCCCTTAAAGTTCTTAAAACAAGCAGCGAGATCTTCAGGGACAAAATGGTTTCTCTGGATGCTAATGGTTTTGTTACTTTGTTTACCTTGGTCAAATAGACCTCATCATCACAGAAATTCTTTGCAGGTCCTAAGCTATAACTCAACACAGTCTCCCCATTTCTCAGAAAACGCTTTGACAGTCAGCCTAATTAGTTTTGCTGTGACAAAAGAGCTGTCTTGTTGAAACCAGGGGCATCAATCCGTCCCTGAAGACATGTGGCTTCCTATTGTAGCTAATGGAAAGAGCATGAAGATGCTGATCGTTTGTCAAAGTACATTTTAAATATGGCTTGACATGCAGATCATGTATTTTGATAAGATGGTAAGCTTCAGTTTAACACTGCAACTCATTAAAATCTCATTAAAAATATGTTAGCAACCATACAATAAATGAAAAAACTGAAACCCTCTCATGTCAGTTTTTTAAAGTTTATAAATCTTTGTATAAAATCTGAGTGTTTATAAGTGAACATCTCCTGATCACAAGATGTGGCATACTGAAAGAGTTTTGTTCCCATCTCTTTTCCACTAAGCATTCATTTATTTTATGAAAAAGGCATCACAAGAAACTTGAATGTTGTCTAGTGAGAGTCTGTAAGAACTGGCTGTCATTCATCATTTAGATACCATTAATATTTATCACAGTAGATCAAAGTTAACGTTTCTCAGGCTCTTCTGGTATCCCTAAAAGCTACTTCTACATAATCTGGAAACACACACATACAAAATAAATAAATAAAAGATACAGACCAAACAAAAGCAGGATATTTTTTCACTTGCGGCAGGTTTGGTCTAACTTAAAAATATTCTTGTTGAGTATCTGAAAGAACAGTTAGGCCTAGAAATATTTGGACAATAAAGCAATTTTCCTGATTTGGGCTCTTTCTGCAATCACATTGTACTTAAAATGAAAACAGTGACAATTGAATTGCGTCTTTCAGGTTTAATGCAAGTGGTTTAATAAATGCTTTAAAGCATTTAGGCATTGTAGCCATTTATATGCAAAGCATCTTCATTTGAGGAGCTCCAAAATAATTGGACAGCTAACAAAATCATAAATAAAAAGTTTATTTCTTATTGCTTTCTTGAGAATCCTTTGCAGTCAATGATCGTCTAATGTCTGGAACCTATGAATGTCACCAAACACTGGATTTACTCTGTTATGATCATTTTCCAACCTTTGTTGCTGCTGTCAGTTTTTGGACCTTTTTTGCCCTGAGTATTATCATAAGAAAATGAAACTCTTCATCTTGTTGTATAAATTTCATATATTAGCTTAATTACCTTGACCTTAGTAAACCATCTGCAAGGCCAGCATCCTTCCATGGGAAATGTTTACACAAGACCTCAGTTTTGTTTGCCATATAATAAAAACAGGCTCCAGATTGACGCACATAACCAAAGTATTTAAACAAAGGTGCCTCTAAGTGACTGGGGAGAATAGTTTCAGACTTCTGTGTGACAACAGATCTCTGGAGGGATTCTCCCCGGGTTATAACCTTGTACTATAACTTTGTACTTGTCTCACTTCTTGTTTTAATGTTTAATGTATGTTCAACTTCTTTTATTCTTCATTATTAAATTTATATTGTTCTCAATCTAAAGAAACCAGTCTCCTTGTCCTTGACAGGAAAAACGCCCATTACAATCTGTTGTGTTGAGTTTTGATGACTGACCAGAATATTGCTTTTTTTTCACCTAAAAAAACTCCTGGTTTTCTTTCACAGTATATTTTGGGTCATTTTCTGTACTGTGACGTGATATTCTATCAACTTTGCTAAATCTGAGCAGAAAATAAATCCCTTTAACATCAGATTTAATCTGATTGCTGTCACATCATCAATAAACACCATGGACCAACTTGATTTGGTGTATTTTGTACTTCTAGTCTTCTTCATACTCTTTTCCTCCCATTATTCTGATACACGTTGATAAAGTAGGCTCTTCCAGAACGATGGATCTGGATGGTTTTTGGTAAAGTCTAACCTAGGCTTTCTATTTGTGAGCTTGAGTAATGGCTTATACCTTTTGCTGAACCCTCTGTATTTACCCTCATGAAGTCTTCTCTTTATGGCTGACTTTGTACTGGTTCACCTACTTTTGGAGAGTGTTCTGCTGTGCTATGAAGAGATTGTTCATCGCTATGGAAACATTTGCTTCTGTTCTTTCCCATGGACATCCTTACCATTTTGAGTTCTCTATCTCATCAGTGTGCCTTTTTCTCTTTCAGAATCTACCATACAGTTGATTAGCTAGCATTTCTGCTATCTGATGGACATTATGATGATCTGTTTCACATTCATTGAAAGCTCCTTTGACTGCATGTTGTGGGTTCACGGCAACAGCTAAATGCCAATGCCACACCTGAATCAACTGCATGCCTTTAGTGATGATGAATTCATGAAGGAATAGCTCCTGAAGCTCATGAAATGGCTTCAAAATTAATTGTCCAATTACTTTTGGTATCTTGAAAAAAAGGCAAGTACATTAAAAGAGTTGCAATTTCTAAACCTTTTTTTCAATTTGTATGTAAATGTCCTCAAATTAAAGCTGACTTTTAAGCCCATGTTGATTAGATAACCCTA
This sequence comes from Pseudomugil tenellus, assembly GCA_037177515.1. Lineage (NCBI taxonomy): Eukaryota > Metazoa > Chordata > Actinopteri > Atheriniformes > Pseudomugilidae > Pseudomugil > Pseudomugil tenellus. Next base: position 9,892,836 of record JBAMHX010000020.1, read on the forward strand.
CCTATGTCTAAGTAAACAGCTAAAATGATTAAACTTGTGTCAGCATGTAAATATATATATGAACCTGACTTTTATACACAATATTAGCCTGCAGACCCCCTGGCACTTATAGCTCAGTAAATACAAGAGGGGTTTAGTTTACTGTCACATTAATTCCTCCACTAAGAAACATGAATAATATTAGTTATTACAGCTTAATTATTTGTTTATTCATTATACAGCACAACAGATTGTTGGGGTTTTATTTAAATTCATTATAATAATCATTTAGGCTAACTTGAAGATTTGTCTTTAGAAAATTGCATCTCTGGCAACCACTACAAATGTCATTTTCAGGTGATTGTCCCTCTCTTCATAGTCTGTGATGTGATGATAACAAAGTTATTTGCAGCACAATTATGTCTCATAACCTGGAAAGATTTAAAACTGCTGTCATTGATTTATATTGACAGCTAGAGTTAAAACACGTTTTAATAAATTATCTTGTCCTAAAAATGTAGGGGAAATGCAATTTTGTATATACGATATAATCAATGGGCACTGAACCATTTGTCATATAAAGGGTATGTCTCACTTTGAATTGACTGGAAGAAAGAGAAAAAAAACAAACACAGAATCTGTTATTACTCCAGATAATGTCACTTTCTACAAAACTTAAACGCACCATTTTTTGGAACTGTGAGGTGTCTGAATAAGGAGATTGAGAACGCACATGCACATTCAAGCTCATCTGTACACACATGCAATCCTATTCTATGTGTGTACTTAATGATTTCTATGCATAGGGATCTGAACACAAACGTTACATATGGGATGTTGCATGCAAAAATGCAATCTGTGTGTAAATATTGATGTGTGTGAGGTTACTTTACTTATCAAATAGCCTAAAATGTGGATTTGGACACACATTTCCAAACTACTCATAAAACTGTTAACAATTTGTAAATTATTTGTCACACATTATTATTGAGTCCCTCCATAACAATAAATGAGCGGCCTCAGAGAAGCTGTGTATAATATTATTTTTATTTTATCTGAAAAGCAGATTTTAGATTTGTTAGCGAGAAAAACTTGAAGTGTTTTATATTGTTGCTGCACAAGTAAAAAAAATAATAGCAATGATGTCTTTGGAAGTTGTGTCTTCCTTCAGTGGACAGTGAAAATGACAAAATCAGGAACATGCTGGTTCACGCAATGCATTTTCAATTTTCAATATGCTTCATGTTAGTTTCCTTTATTGTGGCAGGTTCAAACACATTATCATCAGAGAAATATGATTGATGAAAGAAATCTTCCAAGTGATAAATTATAAAACTAAAAAATAATGGATGAGTACGGTATGGGTCTTTTGGACCACATGCAGAAATGCAGTGAATGAGATGTTTGTCCTTCCTCTCTATCAATGTGGATCTGCCGCAGATTATGTCTTCTGCTAAACTGGTTACATGACCCATTGCAGCTTTACTCAGCATGGAATAAAGTTATGCAACACATTTTGACAAACTATTTAGTATAATATTTAAGACAATAAAATATATTTTCATAATTTAACCATCTTACTAGATTTTTAATGTCTTATGAATTTAAACAATTTAACAAGTACATAATACATATTTTTCTCAGCCCCTTTATAATATATGCAAATCATGGTATTCTGCTTTTATTTCCATTTTATACATCCCAACTTCATTGGAATTGGGGTTGTACACATCATAAGCCTTTTAAAGTGAACATGCCCTTGATATCTTATGGCTATCAAAACCAAATAACATGTATTTTGTATTCTTTAGCTCAATTATTGTTCAAGTTAGAACAGAAAAAAAAATCGAGAAGTGTTTGTTTTAAAAGCTGAAGTTATACATTTATTATCATATATAAACTTCATTTTATGCGTTTCAGAAATGGAATTACCATTTATGTTTTTTGGGTTTTTTTTCTTTTTCTGGAGAGCCATCTAGACATCTGTCTAGTTGTCAGTATGTTAAAAGGTGGCTTATCTGGAGTAAACATAGATACAACAGTTACAAAGGATGTAGCTCATAAAACATCCCTTCAGCTGTCTCTGAGCAAAAGTTAGTTTACCTGACTGACACAGTACAACCAGCAGATCTCCTTGTTGGAAAAACTGCATTGTGCAAGCTAGCAGCATCACAATTCTGCATATTTATGCAGCCTGTCAGGTACACTGTATTTGTATGTTTGTATGTTTATATGTGTGTGTTGCTCCCAGGCAGATAGCCCACATGACCCAACTTCAGTTTTTCAGCTTTAGTGCAGCACTGCAGACAGCTGTGCCACAAACACGCTGCTGTGGATCACCGTGAGCGGCTTTTATTTAGGTCACATTCTGTGCTTCAGTGGCTAACAGAAGGGATCTCTGTCAACTGCAATGAATACCTTTAGTTGGACCCAACCCACTTTGCAGAAACACAGCAAGAAGCGAACACTGTGCACGCATTTACGATATGTAGCATTAATTTAATGTCAGTTTACTCTTGTGGGTGTTTTGAAGACGAGGTTGGAGGTGACCACGATGTTTTCCATTTTCTCATACAATAAAGAGTAGCCTAATATTGGCTTAATTCCCTCCCCAGAGTGATTTAATCCTCTGCTTTAGTACAGACAATGAAATTGCATGAATAATTGAAAAGTTTTTCAATTAATCCCACATCCAGTCCAAGAAGCTAATAATACATTCATGACTATAAATACATCTTGTGTTTGACCCAGCCTATGTCCTGTAGTTGTGTAAAGTTGACTCAATATTTTGCTTACACTTCCTTGTTTCCTTTTATTTGGCTTATCTCTGCCACTACTCTCCACTTTTTCTTTTCTTATTTTTCCCCTGTATATCTATGTCCCATAGTAGTTTTGGTGCTGCATTATAAATCCTAGTAATAAATTGCATGTTGAGGTTCAGTCACACTGCTGTGGTTGTGCTGCACTGTGATGCGTGGGCTCGTATTATTGTCTCGTTATTTTCACCTCCAGTCCATTGCAAACAGTCTGGGTTCAGCAACTAGCCAGCCACATCCCCAGATGGGTACAGAAAGCAGTTAAAGGGTGCTGATGGATGCAATCGCTTTTATGTCACTGTGTGAGGGAAGACTCTTTTATTGTAGTTGCCTCCTCTAAGTCAGAAGCTGTCTTCTGAGTTTTACTGGCCTATTAGTTTGCCTGTAGGAGAACTAAAGGCATTAACGGAAAGTGTACAATCAGGCAGTGATTATTTGTTGTCAGGGTGAATGTGCATGCATGCACACCAAGAAGGGATATTGCATGAGATAAATGAATATCATATATGATTCAAATAGTTCATGCATTGTTGTCTGAAAATACTGGAATAGAAGTTAAGATGACAGGTCTGTATTAGAAGCTCATCAAATAGATTATAACTGAGCAGAGCCTAAACCTCTGCGTAACTACAGCCCATCTTTTTGTTTATTTACTGTGATGTTTCGTTTTTTTAGCATAGCCTTGAACAAATATAGCACACAACCGAGCTAGAAATAGATATGCACTCTTCTTCTTTATATCACTTCTTGTTTTGTGTTTGTCTGACTTTGATTGCCTGTCACTTTTTCACTGACTCTTACCAGACCCATGCAGCGCTGAAATGCACCAGGAAGCTTGAGGACTGATTCAGGTATTGGGGCAACATGTTATGTGGTTTCTATATTTAGAGACTTTTCTTTTAAAGTTTGGAAAGATGAAGAATGAAGAATATATTCAAGTCTTTTCAAAATCTTCAGGTTTTCATCTTGGAATGAATACAAGAATGCATCTTTAACTAATTAGAGCAGATGGAGATCTTAGAATGTGCTTTGAGTGTGCACAGATGTGCAATGCTTCTAATTCTCTTTTCTGTGTCTCTCTTCTTGTTTGTCTGTTTTCTGGCCATGTGCTTCTCTGTAGAGTTAGATTGGGGCCTGTGCCGACTCCTTGCGGCTACAGTTGGATGTTCACGCTGACCTGGCCGCCATGACAATGAAAGGCCTGTCCAGCAGCCGCAGTCATCACACGGTGACCTGTGACCCTTCTTATGACTCCATGACCCTGGGACACTCTGATCGTCGGTCCTACTTCCTCAACCCAGGGGAGGCTCATTCTGCTGACCATCCCTGTTACACCCAGCGGAAAACCTTCCAGACTGAGTGCAGTACCTATCCTGATCTGGCCAGCTGCACCTTCCCTCGCAGACATTACAGTTCCCATCACGAGCTGAAAGAGGAGTGCGGTGCTTTGGTGCCTTACACCGGTCCGGCAGGGAGTAAAGGAAGTGGAGGAAATAACAATCGCATTCCCTCTAACTTGCTGGAGCAGTTTGAGAGCCAAGCGCCGCTGCGGCGTGAAGGCTACCACACGCTACAGTACAAGCGCACCGCTGTAGAGCATCAACGCAGTGACAGCCCTGGCCGAATCCGTCACCTCGTTCACTCTGTCCAGAAGCTTTTCACCAAGTCCCACTCTCTGGAGGGACCATCTGGCTCTGCCGGAGGAGGTAGTGGGAAGATGAATGGCAGCAAATCCAGTCCAGATGATCCTCCGTCGTGCTCTGGCACTCTAAAGCACAGTAAGCGCAGTAAGAGCAAAGACCGCTCCAAGTCGGAGCCCAAAATGCGATCGGCCATATCAGGCTACTGGAGCTCAGATGACACACTTGATCGGGAAGTGTGCCTGTACCATCATCACCAAGGGGGCAGCGGTGGAACTATGCCCTCTGGGGTCATGACTATGGGTCGCCACCCAGATAAATCCCAGTCGCAGTATTTCATGGAGTCGTACAATACCATCAGCGCGCAGTCTCTGAAAACGTCCCGAAGCAACAATGATGTGAAATGCTCAACGTGCTCCAGCAGCAACAGTGGAGTTCTGCCATTAATGGGTCCCTTGGATGGCCAAGTTCAACTAAAGAAGAGCTCCTGGTCTTCTACTTTGACAGTTAGCAGAGCGAGAGAGGTCTACCAGAAGGCCTCAGTCAACCTAGATAAAGCTCTTGTGAAAGCTGAGCAAGGACGCACTTGCCATTTCTTACAGGTAGGACTGTTTCAACAGTGCTACCTCCTGCATGTCATCCTTCATATATCATCCAAGAACAGCTGCTCCTCCATCCTTCAGTTCTTCTGCATGTAATCTACATTCATTTGTGTGTGTGTGTGAGGTAGATATGTTTATCAGAGAAACAGAGCCCCAAAATCCATCATGGCATTCACTTAATAATCCTTTGTGTATTCATAAATCATTTTGATTAAACATCATATTGCATTTGCTCTTCTGTGTTTTTGCCCTCATGCATGGACATGTTTGCAAGTATGTGTACATGTTTGTGCCATTGCACATGGACTATACAATACCGCAGAGATCACACGTGAGATTATGTAGCATTTACTGTACTAGAAATATAATTCAGTAATCTTCTCTTTTTATACTTTGTAAGTTTGAGCATGACTCGGTCTTTATTTTAGAGCAGAGAGGAAAGAAGATTAAAAAAACTTAATCTGGTGAAAAATCGAAAATTCTTACAATACAACTACATTTATCCAGCTGTGGAGATTGTGGTTGTGGGGATCACAGTCACTATATCGTGCTACTGTGGGATCACAGAGACTTGAGCAGACAAAAACTGAAAGAAAACTCGCTAAGCTCAGTGGTAACACACTTGGACAACAAAAGGACACATACACACTGACAAACCGACCGGTCTCATAACTGACATTCTCTGTTTTAGAAGAAAAAAACTGTTTCAGATTACATGAGTTTCCCCAGACTGGTGTTAGCTACAAATATAAGCCTGAGGAGAGAAATGGACAGACAAAAAGCGAAAATAGAGGCAGGAAAATGTTTACATACAAGTGTGTGTACAAGAAGAGAGCAAATAAGGGCAACAGAGGATAGTGAGTGGAGGAAAAGTGAGAGCAAGGGAACATAAAAGACAGAAAGTTCTGTATGGCCATGCATTTTAACAACCTGGAAAACGGAGCAATCAAAGAGGGATGTTGTCACTGCAGCCTGACAACAATTCCTCCAGACTACAAGTTTTTTATCCATTCATTATTTTATTTTATTTTGTTTTATTTGTCTAGAAAGTGTACAGACTACAAGTTTTTTATCCATTCATTATTTTATTTTATTTTGTTTTATTTGTCTAGAAAGTGTGATTTCCTTTGAGTGGCTCTGACAGGGTTGCTTTTAAGCCGCTTTTTCTTCCTGAAGTTTAAAATAAGAGACCTGCTGAAATGAGATCCTATAGTGTCCCTGCATCTTTCACAAGTTAGAAAATCGTAATATCGTACATTTTCTACGGAGTGGACTTGAACTAATACAAAAATTTTAAAAATTACTTTTTTACCATTTTGATTAATTGCAAACAGTTTTTACCAAGTTGCTGACATGGTCTGCACCTGACATACAAGTTCAGTTGTTTCCTAGCTACGCAGGAGTCCACTGAATGATTCTTGTCCCCTTTTTTTCCTCACTATGTATCTCATTTCTTGCACTTCAGAGCTGGTGCCCTAAAAGCCACTCGCATTGGGGCTGCAGTGGTTCTGCTGAACAAAACCCCCTTTGTGGCCCCCTCCCCTCCTCTCCATGCCTGCTGTCTTTGACTCACTCTCTTTTAGATCAGTGCTACGAGATGGCTTTGCCTCCTTTTATTTGCACCATTTTTAGTGCGTGTGAAAAGTCAGGGGAGCAGAGGCCATATTGCAGCACACCTTTTGAAAAACGATTAAATCCCTGCATTTGACATGCAGCTGGCATCACAAGACAGACAAAAGAAGGCCAACGGCATTGTCAAGCTCATGGTATGATCATAGTAGACCTTGCGTTGATACTGTACCGTTACTGCTGAACCTTTTTAGGTCCGCTTGAGGTGCAGATTTGCATGAGAAATGTGGAATAATATTGTAATCTCATCATAAGAGTAGGTGTTTCCAAGTGTGTCAGATTATGTGTGTTTGTTCTTTGTTAAACTAATGTCACACCATCTCTACAGGTACCTCAGGATGACTGGAGTGGTTTCTCTCCACTTGGGAAAGATGATGAGATTCCCTGCCGGCGAATGCGCAGCGGCAGCTACATCAAGGCCATGGCAGAAGAAGATAGTGGTGACTCAGACTGCAGTCCAAAACCCTCGCCCAAGGTCCAGGCAAGACGAGCCAGCTACCTGAAGGCCACACAGCCATCTCTCACAGAGATGACTACACTTAAGTGAGTGTGTGCTAAGAAATAAACAATCATCTTTGTAATTTAATTCGTCCTTTGGGATGATTTGAAAATTTGATCCGATAAATGCCTTCATAAATTTCTTAAAGCAAAAACTGATGTTTTTAAATTACCATAATTATAATATTTCTAATTATAGATGTAATGCATGGAAATTATTAATCCAATTGAGCCTTTTTTAGATAAAAAAAATAATGTATTGCTTGCAAAAGGGTTAGAAAGTAGGACTCTGTTTCCTTACATTTTAGCAATGTTAGAAGATGTTAGAATGTGGAAAGACGATGATGAGGGGAATACTAGGGGAGACTAAATGTTATATGTATATATATATATATATATATATATATATATGCTGCACGGTGGCGAAGTGGTTAGCACTGCAAGCAGGTTGCCGGTTCGATCCCCGGCTCGGGCGGTGGCCTATCTGTGTGTAGTTTGCATGTTCTCCCCGTGTTAACGTGGGTTCTCACCGGCTTCCTCCCACAGTCCAAAGACATGCACCTTGGGGATAGGCTGATTGGAGACTCTAAATTACACTTGAACTGAGAGAATAAATGATGGCTAACTGGAAGATCCTGTAAGTATAGGTTTAGGTAAGTTAGAGGTAAAGGCAATTCCGATTCTGAAGTGCCACACTATTCCAAGTGTTATGAGTTTCCCTGCTGCAGCACACCTGACTCAGATCAATGAGTAATTAGCAAACTTAGGCAGAGTTTCATGTCAAGCTCAGTGCAAGTCTGATGTGTGTCAGGTGTGTTGCAACTGAGACATTCCCAATACTTGCAGGAGTGTGGCTCTCTAGGACCGGAGTTGCCAACCCTGGTTTAGGTTGTGGTTTAGCACAGCAGTTATGCATTTAAGAAAAATAAAGAATTACAATTTTACATATTATCCAAGTTAATTAAAAAAAAAGAAAATCAGCAAGTAGCAAGAGTTAAGAATAATTTCTTTATCATTAGCATGTTATTTGTAGCCAAGCCCCTCATGCCAGAAAATGCTGAGGTCACCATGTAAATGTAAATGTACTGATATTCACATATGTTTTACCTCTAGTTTAGTTTTTATATGGTTACTTCTGTTAAAGAGACAGAATTTTAGACTAAAAGTGGTAGTAACTCGCATCCCTGTCTGCAGTACAGCTTGAGAGGACATGATGTGGCTTAAACCAAGTTCAAACAAGCTTTTAGTGTCATCTGCTGTTTGTATTGCTTTCACTTGTTCATATGTGTCTCGTGATTACAAAGTAAAGGTCATACCACACGTTTATTTTCAGACAAACACCTGAATCATCTGATTGTTATTTGTTAAGCAGTCACAGCGGTGACACAAATGTTAAATGGTTCCCTTTATTTTCTGATTGATACAACATGAAATGTGAGGTTTTTTTGTGACATTCAGTTGTAAATTTGCCCCCTCTTTTGCTGTGAAGAAAAGTTTCTCTAGCTTTATTACAGCCAATATACTTGAGTAAACTTGTCAGAAACATGCAACGGGCATAATGCATAATTTGCATAATTCTTTACAGAAATGGTGAAATAACCAAGGACATGAGTCTCATGTTAAAGCATGCAGCTGTGACTGATTAGCTCTATAATATCCAGAGATGATAAGAACACCAGTGTAAGCTCAGTCATTCTTACTGATGCGCTCAGACACACTAATACACAATCTTACATAAGTACAATAGCACAGCTTGGGGCCCACTAATGAGTTCAGTGTGGCACTGGGAATGCCATCATTATTTGATGGAACTCAGTGAAACAAAAAAAAAAAAAAACACTGCAGTGCTGCACAGTGGAGATAGAGAATGGGGCAGGAGCTGCTGACATCTTGCTTTCACATTGTGTTTTTGAGAGCTGGCAAAAGACTGTTAAACTCTGCAGTGATTGACTAATCAGCTTTGTTTCATAACTCAATCTGTGACTACTCTGTCCATGACTAGCCTGGAACTGATCCTGAAGAATTTGTGCCGTCTAATTATTCTCTCCCAATAATATTCGTCTTAATAACATGCTTGGTACGCAGCACGCATTTGTTTTTGCTTGGACGATTCCTGGCTCATGGATGATTTTTTTTTTTGCCATATATTGATTTGAATAACTTAAAAAGAATTAAAGGAAAAAAAGGTTAAAAAGAAGAGGATTGAGGGAAAGATCAGATAGAGAAAATGAAAGCATAACATAATGAATAAGGAAATAGGAGGAGAAGGACCGGTAAATAAAACATGCAATTGGAACAATTGGAAATGCAGAAAGATGTACTTCAGAAAGCCTTGATTCCTGACCGGCATAGGAAAACTTGTTTATAAATGTCACTTGCTCCACAGAGAGACATCTTTGGAAACAATGACAATCCATCCTCAGGTGGTACTGATTACAAGTGGGATCTACCATTTAAGATTTCACTATAGACATCATTGGTTCTATAATCAGCCTGCAGGGAAATCAAGAAAAGGATGCGGATATGAATAATGATGTGGGTAGATTCTTGCTTGACTTTCTCCCTCCATGTTATCACCCACACTCACAGAATCACAGATATGGATGATTCACATCAAACCCTGAGGTGTGAAATCTGCATCATGGCATGTTTTGTTTGAACCCATTAAAATGTGATTGTGCCAATCTCTGAAAGCATAGAAATGGCAAAATACCAGCAAATAGCTAAAATGTGACATTTTTCGTAACAGAGAAAAATGGAAAACACACTTTAATCAACAAACAGGCTAAATGTTAATAATATCAAGTTAGTCAGAAGAATAATGATGATTTATAGACCCTTGCATGGTGTTGTTAGGCAATAAAAATGTTTTTTTTTTCTTTTTTATATTGTATAATGAGTATGACTATCATTCAGAAATTTTTACTTCCTTACACCTATATTATCAATGACCTTATTAATTATTGAATTTATTCTTTAGGGTGCCTTTGAGCAAAAAGAGTGCAGCGGTAGTTTTTTGTCATGGTTTTATTCTGAATTGATTTAAGTTTTATCTATTAAGTCAAACTATAAGGAGTTCATTCATACTTAATGAACTATTCTGTTTCCAACATTTTGCCTGATATCTGACAAAAATGTTACTTCAGGTGTACAACCCAAATTCAATTCTTTTAACTGAAAGCAAGATATGCAAAATCCAGAATGACAGCTGAACATAAATGCAAGCTTGGTAAATGTCCATTCATATCTGAGTTTGTCTATACCTCCATTTTACCTCTATCTTCCAACGTTTCATCCAAGAATGAATAATCCAGTTTTCCTTCCTGTGGTAGCCACAGTCTATTTTAAGTTGGAAATGCATAATTAAAGCATATCTAAGCTGAGGAAAGAGCGCAGGAGTTGTATACTCTGTGTAAATGGTGAATGTTTTTCATTTTCACTACATCTTAAGCTCTATGCAGGGCCGCTGGGAGCCCATCCCAGCAATATGCAGGCAAGAAGCAGGGTGCACCCTGGACAGGTCACCAGCCAATCACAGAGACAAATAACTATTCATGCTCACACTCATACATCGGGCCAATTTCTATGTACAGAAAGAGGAAGTACCCAGAGAGAAAATGCAAACTCCACGCAGAAGAGCTGCTATTCAGACCTCCAACTGTCAAAGACTCGAACCAGTGACCTTCTTACTGTGTGGCCACAGTGCTAAGCACTACACCATCATGCAGCCCTAGCTAGAAGCTATCATTTATAATTATTTTTGAGAAGATTTTATGTAAAAATCTTTTCACAACTACTGCAAAATGGTGTAATGAAAATAAAACAATGGTACACACACACACAAACACACACACACACACACACACACATATATATATATATATATATATATATATA
>JBAMHX010000020.1:9910256-9921402 GCA_037177515.1 Pseudomugil tenellus
AAAAAAAAAAAACACCCCCCCAAAGAGTTGTACGTGACGGGGGTTCAGATGTGTTCTTTTCCGATTTGGGAAAGAAAGAAAAGGAGGTTCGCGGCCCCCCCCCCCCCCCCCCGAGAGGAAACAAGAGTTAATGAAGACCATCTATCAGGTGAAATGTTATAAGGATTAAAAGCAAGTTTTCAGCTACACAGCTGCTACACCAGATACAGGTTATAGGAAGTCTCTATCTTTCTCTTTCAGTATCTCATGCACTTTATCTAAGCTATGAAAACATCCTGTTTAAAAGTATACCAGGTAAAAAGTTATCATTTTAGCAGCAGAAGCTTCACATTCAGTGAACATCCATTTACACCACCTTAGTCTTAACACGTGTCGTGTTATTACTGGTGATCCAACATTGTGTTTCTGCTTCCATTGATTGGTTTGCAGAGTTGTATATAAGTGATCGTTAGCTCCTTCTGACCTTTGACTTTCACTTTCCACCAACTAAATTGCATAGCCGAATTGGCCGCAACCTATGACCAAACAAATGAGACAGGGGGAAGGAGTTGGAGTGATGTATTGCAAGGTTATGTAGAGGAGCTGTTCACTGTGGTTGGTACTCAAGGTGGAAGATTGCTTCATATTACTGTCATAGTTGTACTACAGCACAATTCATCACTAGCTTAGATCTTCATCTCTCGGCCTTCAGTCACTGTAATTAATTATCTAACTCTTCTTTTTCTGCTCCTGAGGGGAAGCTAGGATTGAAAAAGAAAGGAAGAAAGTTGTATATCAGCTCAATGTGAATACATTTTGCATGTCTCACACATGAGGAAGTTAGATTTGTTCTTATGTAATGTGTTAAGTACAGGTTTAGCAGGGGGGTCATGCACCCTTTAATAAACATTTCCAAGCTATAATTAACAGCTGTGAAAAAAGGGGATTCTTCTTATTTATGTTATGTCCAGTTTTATTCTTTTGCCAGCATTAATTTATTACTCATTTGTGATTTAAATCACAATTTAGATATTTTCATTAGTTGCCATAATTTTGACCAATAAATACAAAAATGTCAGATGCCCTTTGGCTACAGCTTTGATAAAAAATGGCTCAAAATGAAGAACAGATCAAGTGATGACTATAACTATATGAACCGTGCAGTACTGTGCAGTGTGAATGTTTTATTCTCACCTCCTACCTACCATGATGTACAGCATGTACATATAATGGACATGTTACATCTTTGTACATGGGCTTCGTGAAGTGCTACATTCTCATTGCTCACAACTCCAAGTGCAAATTTAGATTGTCCATTAAGAAAAAAGAAAGCTTGCAACTACAAGCTGGGACAATTTGCATTATATAATGTCACATTTATCACAATTTATCAGCCCCCTCTGCCCTCACACACCTGTTTATGGTAACAAGATGTAACCTAAGGTTCAGTCATTTTCTGCCATGTTAACCATCACACCTTTTAGAGCTTGTTTATTGCTGTTGCTCCATGATCCAGAAGACAAGTGCACCCAGAGTCACACATACAAACACTTATGCATACGTTCACACAAAATAGCGCATGTCGCCCAAAAAGTGGGCAGGGAGTCAAGCATTAGAAATGACGATGTTATCGTGGTAAATATTGCATGACGTTTCTGATGGCTGGTTCAGGCACTGGTTCCAGAAAAAACAGCCCACACTTATGGCTTCTGCTCCCATTTATCCCTGCGGCAAACCACCAAAATATCACACATACGGGCAGGAGAGATCCATCAGCTTCTGCTTCTGCTCCTCTCCGGTTCACCGCTGTGCTCCAGCCCATTATTATTGATGATCTTTTTAATCCTGAGGAAGGAGACCGAAGTAAGGGGTTGTCCTTTGATCTCGTCTCTTTGAACGTCAAGTGGCAGTGGCTGCTGTTGCCTCCCTCCATGCCCACTCAAACTGGCACATGCACACACACACACATGCTAACTCTTGCAATCACTTAGATGAATTACTGCTGCTTCAGAGCAACACATTGGCTGAAACATCAGATACTTTGAATAGGTTTAACAAAATCTAAGGCAGATTGAGGAAATCCCTATCAAGTGGTTAACATGAGGATTTTCCTGCCACTAAGCTGTGGCTCCGTCAGCATACGTCACTTAAGTTAACATCCTACATCTTTTTCACTTCGCCTCGTCTTTTCCTTTCTTGGCCTCTGTTGCTTTGAATTGCAGTGTGCAGGTAATGAACTTGTTATTTCACTCAGAAGCACCCTTGACTTTCAATTACAAACAGCCTCCATCCCAATTTTAAGTCAATGTCACGGTTTCTCTTTCTCTAATTCCAGCTTTCAATCACTCTCTGACCTGCTGGTAATTATCCAATTTAATTTTCAATGCATCTTTTTTTCAGAAGTGCTCATAGAGGGGAAAGAGTGGCTCTTCTCTGTCTGCTCTCTGGTACAGATTATAAGGCCATGATTAATTTAATGAGTGTGAAATTTTTACAGCTCTAAACAGAGGAATTGTGTTGCATAAAATACTCCTCAAGTAAGCATTTGAAGCGTGCTTGTACTTCAGATTGCTGATTCTCCTGTCAAACACTTGGCAGAATACTGCTGATGCAGCTCTTGGCACGCTGCATGGAGATGTGGTACCCTGTCTAGAAGCAATGAAAACAAATTGTCCACTATTTTCCTCATTATAAAAAGTTTGATGTAAAGCTAACTAAAAAAAAATAGCATGATCAAAGGAGAAGCAGACATTTATGGCACTTACTATAATGTTGTTAATTATGTTTAAATGTCCCGTTCTTTTTTTAATATTCTCTATTTTATGCGCTCCACTTTTCTTTTTTCTTTTTTTTCCCAAATTCAGTGCAATGTGAAAAAACCTGCTTTGTTCAGGATGTAACCTTAACCTCATAAGACCAGTCTTGCTGCAATGTCTTCAGGCTCCAATGTGCTGAAATAACAGGGTGCTGCTGTGTATTCCCCAGCTCCATTTTTGCAGCTGAGCACTACAAGCCAGAATAAAGGCAGTACAACACTGCCCCCAGGGGCTCAGTGTTACACAGCATTGCACCTCTGCCCTTTCTTCTAAGTGAAGTTGAGTGGGTGGATGGAGAAACTAGCAGACAGCTTGACCTAATTAACAATAACCACTGTCATCACTGGCGTTTCTCCAGGAGTCCCATTCTGAGAGCCAGTGAGAATAAATAACATCGGGTTTTCCAGCGTGCTAAATATAAGCAGCAGGGATCCAGGCCGCCAAAGTCTGGCCGAATCAAGATCAAGACAAGCATTCAACCACATCTCCCCTCACGCCACCAACCAGCCCACGCAAATATCCGAGAGCAAGGCTGAAATTTGTCATGTGTCAGGGTGATTCATATGCTATAAAAGCAAAGAAAAATGCCGCTCCAGGGCTGTCTTGGTGTTCTCTCGTGTTTAGTGATGGTCCCATGTGAAAATGAGTTTGAGAAGGTGAAAAACTCCTGTTAAACTGAACTCTGAGCAATCTTTGTCTGTCCAATGTTGCTGTGAGTTATTTCTGTTAGTGAAGAGAAACCCGAACCTTTACAGTAAAGACTTGTCTGTTGATATAAACTGATAAGTTTAAGGCAAGGTGCAGTATAAAAGTAAATATCCTTTAACTGTCACTGAATTATTGCCATTCTATTTGCCAGATGGCTGTTTCTGCAAATTAGGGCATTGTGCAAAGTGTTCAGCTTCCCCTGATTGCTTTCAAGGAGCAAGACTTCAACATGTTGTATTGGTTATGATCAGTAGTTCTCCAGGATTTCTTAAAGGCTTTCAGATTTTATCTGTGGACAGTTTTGGTCCAGTCTCTGTACCTGAGCATATTAAAAGGTATATATAGATGTTTTCTTTTTTGGATAAAGTAACTTAACTCTGACCTACGAATCACCTAAGAACAACTCAAAGAACAAACCAACATATTTCAGACAATTGAGCAAAGAACCTAATTTTAGTTTATCATATTGTTACTCTTCACCTGTTGAAATGAAAAGTGATTCCAATTTCTTTAGAGACTGAAAAATGACAAAGAAAAAAACATGATACAAATAATAATATATTTTTTAAAAAAACAACATGTCTTGCACCAGTAAGTTGATTTTGAATAAGGTATACACTTTGTATATCTAAGTATGGTTTAAGGTGCATACTTAGAAAGGTTTGAGGAAATTGGATAAACAGGGAACCAAAGAAAAAGTGACTGACTAGCAAAACTATAGCAGATTAACATAATTTGAAAGGGATATTCTTAGCTTAGGAAAAATATATATGTATAGGACCTGGGAGACTCAGCTGGCTCTTTAGTGGATCATTTTAAGTACCATCAGTGCTTACAAAAAAAAAAAAAAAAAACAGAAAAGAATGAAGTACACTAACAAAGCAGTATTAATCCAAAGCCGGAAAGAGGATGTCAACCTTTAAAGAAGAGTTTCTGAATGCCATTCAAAAAAGTTGTGGGTTACTGGTTTATCAGTGCCAAAAAAGGTTTGTGTTTGTTTACAGCTGGTGAGTAAGTCTGGAAATTATACGAACAAATATGGAATTAAGAGATCTCAAATTTGTCAGGTGGTCCAGGTCAATACCCCCTACTTTTTAAAGAACGCATTCTGGTGGTTGAGATGTAATTTTACCTTTTAGTAAGAGTAAACTTTGTGAAGAAAACTAATTTTGGGTGCCAATACAGACTGACACAAAGATTTAGACGTTTTTGTTTAACTGAAAGGCGTCAGGATGCCTCTTTAGGGGGATATCTCGGTAAATGATGTCACTACTTGGCAACACGGACATCTGGGAAGTCAACGAGAACCAGGGGAAAATTTGCACGACGACCGTAAACGGGACTGTCCCACTCTGAATGTGTTCGCTTTAGGGGTGGAGGGGGCCGAGGCGCGTCCACATCCTGACATAAGATCCAAAATCGCCAGCGTGAAACTGATAAAGAAGAGAGGACTACTCCTGTCATCTAAGCTTCCCTAAACCACAGAAAACCGCCGTTTTCATGACTTTACTTCAGTGTTTGTACAACGCGCTGCTCGGCATGTGTGACTACTGGATACGTTTCTGTGAGTAAAAAAAAAAATCCACTGTTTTGTTGCGTCGTCTTCTAAGTGCGGCACTATGACTGGAGTCGAGCACCCAAAGGAACAAACCGGAAGTTAAACTATGATATTTCCGAAGTAAACGTCTGATTGGAATCAGTTAGGAAAGTTTGATTAAACGTGGCAGACAAAAATGAAAATCTCCAATACATTTATACGGCATTGTTTGAGTAGATACTGAGTAGAGGCTAGACATTGATTAGAAACCGTAGATGCAACATGAAAAAAGACGTAGTCACGCATAATATTTGGCAAATGGCGTCAGTGACTTTAACGGTGAAAGCACAGACCGGAAGTTGTGTTTTTATTGCAACTGTTTTAGCGTGAAGACATCAGCCCATCCCATTCTTTCTGCTTATTCATGCTTCACGTAAATGTAAACAGATTATCACAGGGAAAAGAAATAACTATCATCAATAAAATGACCAATCAGAGTTAACATTTTAATTTCTGCATTATATGATTACACAAAATATAGTTGCTTATATTTTGTGATATCTAAAACTGCTAAAATATTATCAGACTTAACTTTCTATAATAGTAACATGTGTGTTACTATTATAGAAAGGATTTCTGCAGCTACAAAGTTTTCATGTGTCTAACTTTCTTGTCTTAAAACTTATTTTCCTCCAAACTGGAAAGGATGTGAGCATGTCAGATTAACTGTTTGCTTTCAGTTTGCATCCATGGAAGCTAGGAAATGCTGATCATCTTCCTGCTCTAAGTTTATTTTAGTACATTTCTCATAGGGAGGGGTGACAGGTGTGGCCTGAAACACATGCACAGCGTATCAATGCAAGCCTCTGCAGGGTCTAGTTATTTAGGTCACTCCAAGAGCCCCTCAGGAATTTAATTTCCCAAGGGTTCATCTCAGTCTTCTGCATCTCCTTAAAGTCTGCATTTGGAGGGCAGAGGAGATAGATGCAAAGCCCCCACAGGCCTTGTGGAAAAGATAAGTGATGTGACACTTACCAGTCCAAAGCCTGCAAGGGTACATGTAGGGCCACTAAACACCCTACTGTTTAACAGATGAGCTGTCTGTGGCCCCTTGTTTCTGTTCAACCATCTGTGTTTTGAGTGAGTCATGGGTACACTTGCTTGCTATGTTGCTTAGATGCTCACCTGTCATCTTTCTGTTTTCTATTTTTAGAAAACGCCTCCTGAGCACAGCATGCTTTGGACGCACACACACTTTACAGTATGCACGTGGCCCTTTTTATCCAGCTAGGCTATAGTCATATGGGATTATGTTACTATGCCTAAATGGCAGAAGGCATCCTGATTATAAGCTGGTTGAGACTCAGCTGTTGACACATTTATACAGAAAGGCCTTTGTCACAGTGACACGTAGTCATTATTATCTCATGAATAAAAACACTGCTAGATAAAGAATGACTTTGAAAACATTGTTTTAATTTTTATGCACACATAATTATCACTGTAATCATAGCACTCATAACTTGGTGTTACTGTGAGTCTAGAAAGAGTGGCTGTTGTTTTTTATGCAGTTTTATCCCAGACTCACCCAATATTTTATTTTACGGAGATGATTGTAATGCAGATTAAAAACAACAGAGTACTCTATATACAAAGCTATCAACTGTTAATACTCTTTTCTCTTTAAAAAAGTAAAAAGGTATATTGGCTTTCGATATAAATCCAAGAAATTATCTTTTTTTGCTATAATTTGTGACTCTTGGATCTTTTCTTATTATTCTTATCTAATTTTATTATATTTAATTCATTTTTATGTGTTTTATGTTATTTAGTGTATTCTACAGTACTTTGTGTAGCTAGTGTTAAAGGGTTTTACAAATAAACCAGTTTAATTGCTTATGTTGCTCAGATATTTAACATGAAGACTAAAAGTGGCAAAGTGTGTTTGTACAGCTTTCAGTATGAATGGAGCCTTCAGAAAGGTGTTCAGACGGCAGAAGACGTTTAAGTGTGAAGGACTATTTAAGGGAACTAAATGCAAGTCATTGTGATACCGACTAAAAAAGGAACCGAGCTTCTTCTCAATTTTTCTTAACACATCCTCTTTATTACCCCAAAAAGCTAATTCCATTTATGCCGATCCACCTGACAAGCTAAAAACTGACCAAACAAAACAAAAAGATAAAGATTTAAGGTAAGATCATGGTAGTTAAAGTAACTGGACCTTTTGGAGCTTTACAGACTGGACTGGACTTCTACTTACCAATTATAAGAATATCTATTCTTAACTTTGCTTGTGTGTTTTTCTTACAGCATGTTGAGAATTTGTAAGTAAAAGCTAAATTATTAAAGGATTTGTGAGAACTGAAGTATATTGTGATTGAAAAGGCTTCTCTAGATGAGAGATGTTCATCTGGCCTCATCATTGGAGACAAAAGAGAAATTTTGGTTTTGCTTCCTTTTTTAAAAAATAAAAAACATTAATCTAGACAATACACGATGTGATGTACAGCTATACTGGTGCAAATAAATAAGACTTTGATATAATACCAGGTTATTTCTGATCACTTGGTTTTTTTATCTACAGGTAAAGAGCTAACAAAACAAGTGCGCATTTATGTAGTGTCTAGTTTTTTCTCAATTAATGGAATATTTCTGTTCTATCTATTTTAAGATATAATTTTGGTTTGTTTACTACATAAAGTTTTAGTTTTTGTGGCACAATCTTAGACATGTGACAATTTTATGTGAGTGAAAGTTGTTGAATTTTATAGTAATACATGTTGTATTTTCTCATATTAAAAAAGAGGAGTGAAATAAATAAAAAGGTGACAATATTGAGTGTGAGGCAGATGTGTTGCTTGATCACCACCAGAGGGAGCTGTATTCCTATCTGTAAAGTAGAGCCTGATGATCTGGGCTGATTTATCCTTGCATATGGAGCAGCTGAAGTTTTCTCATGACAGCTCTGTCTCTTATTATTTTTGGCACATTTTCTATATTATCAGCATCGTCACAGAATTTGAGACACATCAGCTTTAAGTCATTACTGACATTCATGCTGTACTTTGTGCATATATGCCTCAGAAACATGGACACGAAACAATGCTGAACAGGAATCCACCTTGAAGCTCTATTCATCCTTCTTGCCTCAGTTACACACAAGCAGACTTAAAATATTCTCCATTTCCTGCTTTGATGTTAATTACAGGGACAGATAAAGCCCTGTCTTAGCTTGCATATGCCTCTGCATGTGGACTACACCTGTGTGTCAGCGGATCAAAGCTGCCACCTTCTAAGGTGGAATTATTATTCAAAGATGGATGTAAATTAAACACCACTCAGGTGTCATCTGTCTTTCCGATTCTCTGCTGCTCTCTTTCTCACACACCTGCGTAATGCTGTCATGCCATATGCTTTGATGGTTGCGAATAGGTGTGTTTGACACGATGCGAAGGGCTGGGTCAAGACATGTGGTGACACACGGGCACATGCATAGCATGAATCTGAGATATAATGGAAAAAAAAACACCATTCTCAGTTGTGGTTGGTAGCTGTGCTTGCTTTTTGAGCATCAGGGTGTGTGTGCACACATGTGATGGTGTCAAAGTGTTTGTGTGTGGCTTCCCCATTTACAGCTGTGGGATCAAGCCCGAACTGGGAGCTCAATGTGGGTAAACTGTGATTTGACTATCTCTCTTCCTGGAGGAGATAAATCCTAGCCATGCTGGTGTGTCAGCCACTCAGTAATTACTTTGTCCTGTCACGACTGTCTGAGAATGCAAGCCAGTGGGAACTTGCACTGTCGCTCTTTCATTGACACTAGCGGAGGGGGAAAAATCCCACTCAGCATCTCTTTTGTACATCTCAGTGGTGGCTTATGAAGTAAGTCAGAAGATAAATAGATCCAGAGGAACAGATTCTACTTCAAAACCTTTTTAAAATCTTTGGGTGTTTTTCTTTAAGAGCTGTGTGGTTGCAGCTAATACTTTCTTTAGTTGTCCTTCTCAACTTACTGTTACACGAACATCGTTTTGACAAAATTAAAAAGTCTGTATGAAATTTCACTAGATGTCACCATAGACACAAGTGCTTTAAAGCACGTTGCTGTATAAATGTATGAAATCTGGGCCAACTTGTCAACTAATGATGCTCTGATGTGTTTTGATTGGAAGTAAGTAGTAATGAATACTCCCCTGTATGAACTTGCTGAATATTTGTACAAGAATGACTGAACCCTTTAATTAATTGTGTGTAATTCTTGTCTTTCCATTACCTGGATCAGCAGTGATTTCCTGACTCTGCATGTTCAAGCGGAACAAAAGTCAAGAGGATATATCTGCAGGACTTAAAGCTTTCCTTCCAATGGCTAGTGGGTGTTTATGTTTACTTACGACTTAATTGGTCCCAGTTTGTTAGGCCCTGGAATGCTTTGATTATAGCCATTGAGGGAGGAAGAGTGGCGTTTGGATATCTTTTGACACAGGAAACGCAAGCAAGAGAGTGTCATTCATTCCTTTCCTCCCGCTCTGGGTTTGAAAAAAAAGTTAAGAAAGAGAGAGAGAGAGGAAGGGGATTAGAGAAGGGCACAGGGAGGAGCTGACAGAGCTACAGCAAACAGTAAAAGAATGGCTGCAGCATTCACCCCTGCTGCCTCCACTCTGCAGTGAGAGCACATACAGCAGCTCCCTGTTAAAATAAAATGAAGAGATCTGTAGTTTAATCACTAGCATGGTGTAAACGGGTAGGATAGTGCTTAGTATCAGGTGGACAGACGCTGTTCTGTCAGGTAGGGACTGTCCCACTCCTCTCTTTTCTGTTTTTCCTGCTTGTGTTTTGGCATCAGAAAGAGCAAAGGAAAAGCAAAGCCCTGAAAGGATTTCCTCAGTGTTGACTGGATGATCCTTGTGGCTCCTGCATGCTAAAGCAGGGCAGGGCCTGCAAACTTAAAGCCTCGGGGAATGAAAAACACAAGAGTGAGTGGGATATATAGCTATACAGCGAAGGGACTGGAGCTTTTGCTGAAGGATAGAAAAAAAAATGTTGTTTTGTCTTTGCTGTCTCGACAAAAATGTTGAAAGTTTTTAGTCTCTTCTTGACAGCTGGAAATTGTGTGGTTGAGAATTCCTATTGCTTTCACTCTGCTGATGGGGAGAGGCTAGGTTGGAGGAACTCTGAGGAATGGTGCATGTCTGTAAGTGGGTGGTTTGGGGCTGAGCAGTGTGGGAGGCAAGGCCCCAGTGCAAATTAAAGACCTCTCTGTAAAAGTCCCAGACTGAGCTACAGTAAAGTGTATAACTGAGTGAGTCTGTGTGCAAGCAGCCGGCGGGTAAGAGACCTAACCCTCCCTCCAATATTTTTTTTTCTTAAACCAGTCATTAAATATAAGCCACAACTCACCCTGGTACATACTGAGAGACGGCAAGAGAGGGAAAGAATGCATCTCCTCTTTATTCAACCTTTCTTAAAGCTTTGCTGCTTCACTAACCAAGTAAAACAGAGAGGAAAGAGGAGGAGGAGGGGAGAGGTTCAAGAGGACTGATCCCACTCAGGTTTTGAAGACACTCACTCAGACCCCTCCCCCATGTAAAGAGTAGAAAGAGGAGAAGGAAGGGGGAGTCTGTCCAGAAGCAGAGAGAGAAAAAAAAGATGAATGGGGAAAGGAATGCAGGAGACAAACGAGTTCTCGGCAGGAGAGTGGGAATGTTGGAGAGACCATTGTTCCTCCCCCATAAGATTCTGCAGGGAGTGGATGTAAACACACAGGAAGAGAAGAAAGAGGGGTGTGAAAAGTCACACCTGAAAGGCAGACAGAACTCTGTTGCATCTTCAGATATTTATATTTATCCTGGTAGCATGCTCTTTGAATGCATGCTGCGCTCATAATCACACAAGCACAAACACGTTGCAAAAGCCTATAGCTGCCATCTCGTCTTTCCCTCTGCCCTCGCCACCTCATTCTACAGGATGTATAGGGTCAGGGGTCAGGATTGTAAACCACAAAAGACAGTATGCACCAGTGTGGTCTGGTTCTTGTTCCATATCCCCCTCACTCTCCATATATATATATATATATATATTTGTCTCCCCTAGTATTCCCCTCATC
>JBAMHX010000020.1:9921463-9945788 GCA_037177515.1 Pseudomugil tenellus
TGAAGGCCTGACGTTTGGTTTTGGGCCCAGATGGCTTAAGTGTGCCTCTGGCAGTGGATTAGGCTGCCAGTGTCTCCTTTCCTCTCCATGTGCATGTGGTCAGGACAAAGAACGTCAAACAGGGGGAAAACGAGAAGGAATGCAAAGGGGGTTGGGGGGGGGGGGGGGGGACATGGGACCAGGCTTGTGAACCAACGCCCAACACTGGTTTTTCACGGCATTCCTGAAAAAGCAAACTCATGCTTGTAAAAGTTGCCTGCCAGCTTTTCTGTTATTTATTTTTTGTCTTGTCATTATATGAATCAAGTTTGGACTTCTTGGGCCTTTTCCAGTCAGTCCCCAGAGAGTTTGCAACATGCAAGCGGAAGCAAAAAGATAGAGTGAACTTTTGACCACATTCTGTTGCATTTATATGTAAATAGCTGCAGCAAGCAGTGATCCTTCATGTAATGACATGACATCGGCTTTGTGTTTCAGCCCTCAAGGCTGATTCCAGTGTGTGTGTGTGTGTGTGTGAACATATCTGGCCTTTTTACTCATGTGTTTGCTGTTTTTGTCAGTGTTCAGTATTCCATGACTTTGACTTTCTGTTTTGCTCGGCTGGAGCTCCACAAGCGGTCAGTTCTGGTGGACAGTCATGTTTTATCACATAGCTGCGTTCACCACTTAGAGACAGTGTGGTGGCAACATGGCTCTTGTTGTTCTGGGTATTTTTAGCTTACCAGACACTGGTTTAAGTGGTCTGTGTCATCTACTTAAAAAACACAAAATTTCAGCATCAAAACTGCTTTCTCTTGGTCTTTAATTTGAGCTCAGCAACTGCAAATTCTGAAACTCATGTTGACTCAAACATTGCCTAATCACAAATCCAGTTTGAGTTGAAAGACTTCCTGATTTCTCCCAGCTACATGATGCCGTTCCCCAGCTATGTTGGACCTCATACAGTTACCCAAGCTGTCATTGTCGGCACATTTAATGTGTCACTCCACACAGTGAGCCAGTCTACCCTTAAAGTATCAGTCACTGAGTGAGCAATGCTGTGGGAAATGAGTGCAGTGAAAGCATGCATGAGATGTGTGGGCGTGTTAGCTTTAGTGTTGGGCTAATGCTCAAATTTATGCCCCACAAAGCAGCTGGAATGTACAGGAACTGAAGGAAACAGCGTTGCAAACTTACCCTCTGTTCTACCCTCCTTTTTTTACTCTGCTTTTTCTTACTTATCTGTTATTCTTTCTTTTTCTGTCTCCTCCTCCCAAACTTCTACATTTACACTTAGAATCTGAGCTCTCTGTTTAAGGCCCCTGCAGGCAGGTCTTTTAGGCAAAAAAAACAAAAGACTGATGTGCCTCTTCATGTGGCGGTGGACTCGTCAGGATAAAGCCCTAGCTAGGAAACAGTGGAGAACAATGGAAAAGGCCTGGAGCTAGTAACAAACAGGTCTAATGAGAAACCCAAGTCCCAAGAATAACCCACATACATCAGTACTGTAAAAGAAGGACGTCAGGATTATTCATACTGGCAACAAATTCTCCATGATTATATCTGACATGGTGAGATATGTCATGTTGAAGATATTTTTTCAATGATGGTATTTTCCATTGTAGAGAGAATGAATTAAATTATTTAGCTGAAAATGGTTATTTCACCATCCTTCCTGCTTGGCTGTCACTGACAGAGTGAGGATGTCAAATCATAATAAAGTTAAAAAGAAGTAAGCAAATAACCAGGCTCTAAAATTGAACTTGGTTCACAGGAAAATAGGTGAAGTGAATCTGTTGCTTAACAGGGAAGCTGGCTGCCAGATTTAGCAGTGACAGTTGTAAACACACTCTTATCTAATGATTCAAGAGATGCAAGCCTGGCAGAGCAGATACCCACTGTTGACATGTGGTTCTGTCACAAGGGGCACGCTGAGCAAACAGCTCTGTTATTAATGCTGCTGGTTGCAAGAAATGTTTTGTCCTGATATGCATGCTTAAGTTCATCTCAGAAAAAAAAAACCCAAACAAAAACAAGACAATGTGAATAAAAATGCAGACGCTCCAGGATGTTTACAACCATGCAACCATTTGAACTGAAAACTTCCTCTCTTACAAATGCTCACACATGCTAAATATACTCCTTGAAAAGGCACTCTCAGTCTGCCACCTTCCCCTCCCGCTCTCGCATACGCACAGGCATACACAGTGAGCTATTGTGTTTGAGAGCTCTGGCATCTGGAGAGCAGAAACACTCTCTGGTGACCTCTGACCTTTGGTGGCTGAGAACTGTAGACAGACGTGAAGGTTTCAGGGAATTTCAGGTGGCTCAGAGAGCTGACAATTACTCCTAAAGGACCATTGTGTATTATGTGTGTGTTTTTGTGCCACTGCTGTTTTTAACTGACCAGCAAATATAAGTGATGATAAATTATTCTAACATCGTTTTGTTTATTCTTTGTCAGCTGTTACAATACCTGATAGTAGCCTAGTGGGGGCGACATTGAGTTGAGATTAGTGTTTATGTGTGGTGCTGCTGTTTATAACAGTGTTGTAATGTCACACAATGTGAACCTTTTGAAATTACTGTGTGCCATGACACTGTCCTAGAAACACAAACACAGCCTTTTTTGTCAAGAGTCCAAGACAAACTGGTTGGTAGAGTTCAGCAATCAGCTGCACAAAGCCACCGCTTCAGGGCTGCAAATATTAGTAGATATTCATTTACAGCACTCCCTGCTATGTATTAGATTATAAAGTTGTGCTACTTTCTCCTCACTAATCCGGGTGTTTGTTATTATTAATATTATTATTTTTATAATAATTATTAATATTATTACTAGTTCTCTTGTTTTGTTTGTCTTTAAATGAGTACTATTTTTTTTGTCAAGGTAAACAAATGGCTCCCAGTTTCTACTTGCTGCTTGTAAAACGGCAGGCCTCCTGGCAAACTTCATGTTGCTATGTGTCGCCATGGTGACACGATTACAAAAGACTCCAGCTGGTTCTCTGTGTGTGAGTGTGCATGTTGGGGGCAGTGTGACAGAAAGAGAATGATGGACAAATGGACAGAGAGAGCAGACAGAGCAGGGCAGAAACTCATCCCCGTCCCTCCTCCTCCATACTCTTTTTCAGTTGCTACACTCTGTTAGTTAGCCTCTACCCTCTTCCCTCTGGCAGACCTTCACCCCAAACACAGTGCAGCTGGGCTCAGCTGTCAATGCCCCCCCATACAGAATGCCCCCTGCTCCGGCCTTTGTATTTTTTTGGAAGGTGGTGGATTTGCCCTTGGCCTCCGCTGGGGGGAGCTCATTCATGTCCGCTAGCCTCTCAGACCAAACTGTCTGCTCTTTGAAGTGGCCTATCACATGGATATTCAGATTGGAGATTACAAGGCAGCTGTCTTCCTTCAGTCTGTCTGGCCATATGAATGCAGTAATGAAATAAAGGAAACGGTATGCACCTATGCAGACGCATGCGGGTCGTAGTGATCAGCAGGGTCAAAGAGAGAAGTGGGCAGCAGGTCTGTTTATATTCTGAGGGCTGGAGAAATGAATGGAGACGGCTTTGTCTCAGGGGAGGGAAGAAGGCTTTCTTTGATATTATCAAGGCCAGGGATAGGGGGGAGTGGTCTGCCAAGAACTGCTATTCACACCAGCCTGCCGGCATGGGACTTTTGAAGCATTTGTCAAAGAGGGATTTGGCAGAGAGGCACTAGAATTTTTGTCATTCACAAACTCTACTTTTACTTGGGATGACAATGCTCCCAGCAGGCTGCGCTTACTTCTGTGAAGGGGGGAAATGAAATTCAGCAACTTCATTTCCATTAAGTGATGGTTTTGTTTCAGCAAATAAAAGAGTGTGAGGCTTCTCTCTTTTAGCGTAGATGCAAAGCTGCCTTAAGGTGGTAGCATGTGTGTGTGTGTTCTTGCCAGTGTTTATCTGTAGCTGGTGAAGAGTTTGATGGAATCCTGTGTCACATTCTTGCTTCGCACTGTCCTTGACTGTATGTGTGGGAGGTCTGGAGCTGTGTAGCTCTCTAGCGCTTTCATGACAACAAGAGGATCAAACTCTTTTCTTATCAAGTCTGCGGAAACTAGAAACTTAGCCTTTGCCTTATCAGGACAGTTGTTTTTGCCAGATGTTTTTTATTTTTTTCCTTGTCTCACATTAGTCAGACGAGAACTAATTAGAGCATTCACTTTTTAAAATGATATTTAATTACATTTGACTTTCTTTAACCTTAAACCCAGTCCGTCCAATTCCCTGACACAAGCCGGTTCACTAATAACAACAGCGTCAGATAGATGGAGAGCATATCATAGGCAGGAAGTTTGCGGTCTCCCTTGATGTGGAGAGGTTGAAACACTAATCTTGGCCTTGTCAGTGTTATATGTGTGCCTTTACAAGAATGTATGCACATGTATGTGTGCATGGGCATGTTCTGGCTCTTGGATGTGTTTACTTAACCTGTCTTGGCATCCGAAACCCGGCCGTTCTCTGGAGTGTCTGGCTCTCACAGTGACAGCTAGGTGGGACACTCTTCGCTGTCTCATGTTTCATACAGTGCTTTGTTGAGTGGATGAAAACCTTTAACTCTTTTGTGGCTTGAGAGGAGCTTGAACACACATGCTGCTATACAACACACACATACAAACACACACTTGTGTGATTTTTAGATGACTTCAGAGGATAGAAGCTCTGAAAGTGATGACATTCTATCCTTTGAACCTCCACAGTTAATACAAGCATGACCTCTCTCTGTGTGTGACTACATGTGTGTGTTCTGTGTGTGTGTGTTTGTCCCTTTCTTGTACTCTCTAACCTCTCCAAAGATGAGCTCTGATCGTCGATGATATTCCCCGTAAGAAACTGAGACATATCACGGCATGCTCGCATAAAGTAGCCTCAAAATATCTTTTTCTTGCGCACAGTTTCCCTGAAGAAACACATATGCCATTCATGTGTTGAAGCAAATACTGGAAATCTTTCTTGTGGCTTGTTACGCCACCATCAAAGACGCTCACATTAGCAACCGTGATCTCATCCAAATGCGGCGTTTGAATATTTTCCAGCTTGTCAAAACCTGACTGAAATCTTGATCTTCCAATCACTGCTGCTGCGGTAGGGAGGGAGGGGGAAGAGGGAAGGAGGGAGGGAGGTGAATGACTTTGACAAATGAAAGGATGAAGTCAGCTCTCTGCTCACCTCCCAATATGTTAAGGCCGCTCTTTAGCTGTCACTGAGATGGCAAGACACAAAGCAAAACAAGATCCTGCTCTAATAGTTTTAGACATGGCTGCATATGCTAGGTGTGGTTGGCAACAGTTGCCTGTTGCTCATAGAGCCCCAATCTCGCCACGGTAGGATGTTTGTCTTTTGTAGGGATTAAAGAGATCCAGGAAACCCGCTGTCCTAGTTCTGCTGCAGAGCAGAGAGAGGGCGACCTAGTTTTGATGACAGCACCAGCTCATGAAGGAGATTCCAAGCCATAATGTTTTTAGGAGGTGGTTGTTTCAGTCTTTTTGTACAGAGGGTGTTTGTTGTCTTTCTTCTGTTGCTGTGTTTCTATAGACAGGCTTTCTCAGTGTGTCTGAGAGCCTCCATTGTTTGTGTAGAACCTGTAATATGAGAGGCAAATTGCTGTCAGAGGGGTGTGTTATTGAGCAGAGCTGTGCAGAGCTATGATGATTCGGTCTGATTGCATTTCTTACAAAGCCTTTAACGTGTACTGAACTCCGTAGCCGACTTCTATGATGTAATTTATCTTCTCTGCTTAATTATGTGTGCAAATAACAAGACTTGCAATCAGGCATAAACAAAGTCAGCACTATGAAATTGTTCTTCGCATGTACAGTCAATGGGTAGAGGGCTTAACCATGTAGATCAGTGGGTCAAGTCGTTGACATACTAATCCTATTACTAGATGTGGCTCTGATTTGTTAAAGTTGGCCCTAATCTACTGTGCATTTGACTCCAGATCATGAACTTGACTTCTTCAGATGAACTGATGTAAATATTTATGTAAAACTATAATAAAGTCATACAACTGAAAACAATTTAGGGTTTCAAACACAGTACATTATTTTTAAATATTATCCTTGCTCTCTATTAAATGTGTGTGTTTTACTGCAGCTTAATAAAGTTAAACTGCTTACTTAACATGTTGCTTTAAAAGGCAAGTTGGATGATTGAATGAACCCGCAGTCGAATCTTAAGTTTGTGTTCTAAGCAGAAATTCAGAACTTAAATGTAAGTGGGTGTATCTCTATAGAGGAAAGTTTATGTGCCAGATGTGGACATGCGTGCAACTTACAGTACTCTAAGATTAATCCATGGTCCTAAAAACTATTTATAAATATTCATAAAAAAAAAACTAAATGTGAGAGAATCAAGCTGAGCTGAGCAGAACAAGTAAACTTTATACATATAGCACTTTTTGCAAATATATAAAACAAATATGAAAATATAAAAACATTAACACAACTGAGTCTACTTGGGACTAAAATGCTTTCCCAAACAAAAATGTCTTCAAGAGCTTTTTGAAGAAATCTAGTGAATCCATGGAGTGCATGTCCTGGGGAAGATCAGTTCACAGATGAGGAGCGGCTTTAAATATGGCTGTTTGAGGCGAAAATAAGTTACAACAAATAAGAATTCCTCTCAATAGGGTAAACTGAGTGAATAAAAGGGTTACAGTAAAGAATGTGTAAACCTAGTCCAGGGATGCAGAGTATTGCATCATTCATAAACAAGCAAATGTGCCCAAACTTTTGCCTGGTTCCGATGTGTTAAAGTTACTGCAAAGTTTAAAATACCTGCATGAAACTCTACTTGTTTAATGCATTGTGTTGTTTCACTTGGTCATATTTTTCATTCTTTCTTCATTCCAGTGTCATCATGCATCACCACGTACAAAAAGACGCCTCCCCCTGTCCCGCCGCGGACCACCCCATCCAAACCCTTCATTTCCATCACGGCCCAAAGCAGCACCGAGTCTGCCCAGGATGCATACATGGACGGCGGTTCCGGACAGCGAACGGGCATAAGCTCTCAGCCGGGGCTGTCCAACTCCACAGAGAGCATCGATAGCATGAAGGCCCTGACGGCGGCCATAGAGGCAGCTAACGCTCAGGTGCATGGCCCTGCCAGCCAACATGTCACCAACAGCACCATCACCATCACTGCCACGGCCACCACCTCTGCCGTTGCACACGTCAGCGCAGACACCAAGGCACAGAGAGAAGCGCTGCGCAAGTGCCTCTCCATAGGGATTCAGGTTTGTGGACGAGCCGCCGTTTCTGTTAAATTTTCCTACCATCACTATGGCTTCAGTTTCACAGTCCCCCTTCCGTGTTTTACTAGGTGGACCCAGAGGATGAAGGGCCGACGGAAGAGCAGTCGAAATTCCAGTCGATAGGAATTCAGGTGGAGGATGACCGATGGTAAGTAGAGACATAAAGAGAAAGAGAGGTTGGAAAAAAGAAACTGGATAAGTCTGAGTGGTAGGATAAAGCAGTGGGCAGGAGACCTCCAAACCCCCCCTTCCCTAGATACCCCACAGCAGCTGTCCCCAGTTCAAGGGAGGCTGGCGTCAGAGTCCCTTCAGCCAGAGGCCCCAAGCGACAGCTGGGCCAGAGGATGTGGTGAAGCTAAGAGGGTGGAGGGGGTGAGTTGACAGCCATCTGTTGCTCCAGTCATTGTGATTCAGGCTACTTTGAGGCTGTGTTTGTGTATGTGAGAGAAAGAGAGAGAAAGAAGGCGATGGTGTTTTATTGGGTTTGTTTGGTTCTGAGAGGGGCTGCTGTCCTGTCATTCAGTCAGCTGCTGTCCCTTTTTGACTCTGATTGCAGCATGCCTGCAGTTTAGTGCACAGTTTTACTTGCTGACATGTTATAAAGTTTACCAAGGCCTCTGATTGGACACTCAGGCATTTATGACTGTTATGCTCACTTCCTTTCACAATGTCAATACTGAAAGTGCATGTTGGATGAAAGAATCTCTTTGAAATTCAAAGTGAAATCAGCTTTGACTAAAGGTCACAGGAGAGGCCTGAGACCAACACTTTAAGACACACTTGCACCGTTTGCGGGAATGTAATAGGAGGTCTCAGCTGATTGACCAAGCTCGGTGTTCCATGAGACACCAAGCCAAATATTAACGCACCAAGAAACCCTTTAGTGTACTGAGGCTTGGGTGCTGGCCT
Organism: Pseudomugil tenellus; assembly: GCA_037177515.1. Classification (NCBI taxonomy): domain Eukaryota; kingdom Metazoa; phylum Chordata; class Actinopteri; order Atheriniformes; family Pseudomugilidae; genus Pseudomugil; species Pseudomugil tenellus. The sequence continues at coordinate 9,929,648 of JBAMHX010000020.1, forward strand.
GCACAGGGACTTTTCTTTTTCTTTGGTTAATATTTGGTCTAAGTTGGACTTTATTATTTGTTGGGCATGCTCGACCATTTACCTGTTGGCATGCATTGTGTGTGAATATTTATATGTGCACCTGGGAGGTCTAGGCATGCTACCCCCTACATTAGATTCCCAGACAGTGAGAGTGCCAGTCTCCTAGGGCCTTGGTCATGTGTGTTTGTGTGTTTATATGCAGCACCTGCAGGTCATGCCCTCACCCTGCTGTTTGAGCTAATTTTAACTGAGAGGTATTGTAAACAGGCTGAACTAAGAACTAAGGCCACATTGTTCTGAATCATTAGGAGATAAACATAATTTATTCTCCTTTTATCTTTTTTAAAAATATGGATGAATAATTGATAAACTTTTAAAGTATTTAATAAAAATGGCAAAAAACCCATCTCCAATGTACAAATCTGATCAAATGCATTACTTTTTTTGTATATTTATATTTTTTTATCCTTTTCTGTCTGAGCATTTTGGTTACCAAATGGGTGTGCAGTCACAGCCATATAGTTAATAAACCATATGCATAACCACTGTCTTGAAATATAACTATTAGGCTCGCTAAGACTCCTAACCTCTTCTGTTTTCATTTTAAGTGATTAAAGTTTTTTTTTTCTTTTTTTATCTGAGTTAGGGGGAGATAAGAAAACCTTATCTGCAGATGCATCTTTCAGATGTCTGCTTTTCTCTTTGTGCGTCTTCTGGAAAACTTTTTATAAATTTGCTTTGTGTTTGTATACTTTTCAACTTATATTTTTACTTTTTGGTTCGATCTAACTTCGCTGCAGATGAAAGTAAAAGTTTTTTTCTCAAAGGATCCATTCCAAAAGTAGCAACGTATGGAAAAGCAGAGCTCTTTGGCGTGATTTACAACTTTACATGGATGTAAAACGAATATGGACTCTGTTTTTACTTGCTACTGCATATCTTCCTGATATTTTATTGTCCTTCGTCTCTTCTAAAGATCAGTTTTTAACACTGTCTAAATAGGCTTCCTGCCTATTGATACATCCATCTATCTGTCTGGGCTGTGTTTGGCCTTGCCTGCAGGAAGTTTTACCAGGTGATAGAAAGCAGACTGAGGTCACTGGTACTGAACACCTGCTTGGAGGAGTTACTCTTTAACTGCTCTTCACACATTGACACACACCAGACTGCTGGTATGCATACAAAAAGTGCATGCACATTTGATCTAGCCGACGCCACTCCCTTGTTCTTGCCCTCTTTCTCATGTTCACAGAAGCGGGGAGATAAATGAGTAAAGGGGAAGTAAAGATGAATGGTTCAGGAGGAGTTGGCGTCCGGAGATGAGCCAAGGCAGCCGTGAGGGAGCTGTGAACGTATGTTGTGGGCAGGTCAAGCATAAGTTTACGCGGGAGAGGATAGTGGTCATGTTTGGGTCAGACACTGTTTTTTGTTTTTTTGTCTTCAGTAAACAGAGAGAAAGACAATTTTGGATGAAGACTTTCGTGGAGCATGAATAGGCACTGATGCAGTTTTTTTGTTCTCGGTTTTATTTGGCAGGCCTTTTTCTCAGGTAAATCAGAGATTAACCGTCTGTTTTTGGGCTGATAAATTAGGAGCTGTGAGTCTTTTTGCACTTTACGCTGTAATCTGGTAATGATTAGACTGCTGGCTTGTCCAGTCATGTTGCAGTAAGGTGGCCAGTCCATTCCCGCATAGCAAACCACACACCTGTGTCTCTCCAGTGTCCCATTCATTAAGAGGTTGGTGAGCAGCTCTTCATAGCAAACTCTTGTGTGTGTGTGTGTGCACTGATTTAATCTTTGCATGTGTGTCTATGTGCGTGCTGTTGTGCATAGTGTGGAAGACTTAACAAACGTCTGAGGCAAATATTGCACAGCAGGATACCAGGTGTGTTGAAGTGTGTGTGTGTATGTGTGTGTGTGTATCTCAGCACCAAAGCGGGACTCGTGGTGTGACAGATGATTGTACACTCTGTTGCTTCTGAATGAGCCAGGGGACAAAACACACACACAAGATGTTCTGCACTGCAAATGCTATTCACTGCTATCAGAAAAGAGATCGCTGTGATCATGACTCCAGTTTTTCACTCTTGGGTGCCCCTTCATAAACTGTGTGAATAATATTTTATATCCTAAATGGAATCAAGCCAAAAGAAATCCTCGACTAACTTTTTCTTGCATCCTGTCCTAGTTACCGCAGGATGACCCGGTCCAACAGTGTAACCACAGCTGTCCAGGCAGATCTCGACGATCCTACGGTTGTCCCAGAGCTCGCACCACGTCACTGTGCCACCATGCCGCGCCAGCACTCCCGAGACGCCGCCACCTCCACCGTCAGCATCCAGGGCTCTGGGAACCACTACCATGCATGTGCTGTAGATGACTATGGGGAGGTGGGGTTTGACCCGTCCATCCTGCCTCCTCCAGACCCTTGGATGGACAGCGTACCAGAGCCGGAGGTGGAGGCTCTGGAAGCCGTCGGCCGATTAGTTTGCCCCCGCGATGGCCGCTGGTTCTTAAAATTGCTGCAGGCTGAGACGGAGCGCATGGAGGGCTGGTGCAGACAGATGGAGCAAGATGAGATGGAGAATGAGCTGCCTGATGAAAGTAAGTTGGATGGTGAGATTTTATTGTCTAGGAAGATAAGAAAATCAGTCGGACAATGATATTAGATCTCTATTTCAACCTATTTTCCGCTCCTGAATCAGAGGGTGCTGGTATTCATGGTATTGGACCACAATAGCTGCTTGTTCCTGTCTCAGGCCCTCTGGCCTCCACAGACATACCGTGCATACTTATCAATAGGCCACTGCAGGCTTTCAGCCACACATGTGTCCTCTAGACTGTATAATGATCTCTCAGACAGAGTTCGCTCAGTGCTCCTTTGAGGCAGCTATTTCATCTTAAAGGAGCACACGAGCAGTGCTTGTCTGGATGTATGCTCACGTCAAATGATGTTTTACACACACATACACACTCACATGGTCCGACCAGACTCGGCAAACAAGCCTCTGGCAGTAAACGCTGTATTTATACCTGTCTTTACCGTGCAGCTGATTTAGTGTTTTACAGAAAATGCCATTTGCTCATGCAGCTAATGTTTTGGTTCCAGGCAACAGATGCTCGCACAAATCTGGCAGAACAGGGAGGGTGTTTCAAGGTTATGTTTTCCCAAATCCCACGCTACCAGTCACACACGCGTGCACACAGACGCACACCCTGAAAGGAGTGAAGACTTGCTGCAGATTCATTACTCTCCTTCTCGGTTGCTGGCACCAAAAGCATCATGTTGTATGACGGATGCATTTGCAGTTGCTGTCCACAGGGATAGATGTACGAGCCAGTTGCACTTCAGTAGAATCAGGTCACACAATGCCGCATTCATTATTTCCAAACAAGCCATGAATTCGATTTAAAAAAATATCCACATATACTTACATTTGTGTATTCATTTATTTACTTATTTTTTGTAGTTTAATTTCAGTAAATATTTCACATCTTCAAATGATTTCTGTTCCTGAAAGACACATGTAAAGGAGGATAGTGGTGCATCCCTTTTTTGTTGCATTACTAATGCTCCCCCCTCTGTAAATGGTGCAACATGCCTGCAGTATGCAGTTCTGTGAGTAATTGCATTGTGAATTGTGTGTGTCTTTGTGTGTGTGTGTGCATGCGTGTGCCTGTCTGTCTTTCCGCAGTCCTGGGGAAGATCCGCAGTGCAGTGGGGAGCGCCCAGCTGCTGATGTCCCAGAAGTTCCAGCAGTTCCGGGAGCTGTGTGAGGAGAATCTGGTATGTGTCACCTCATCCTCTGCATGCTCCCTCTCTCAGACCCCCTCCCCCCGACTACTCCTCCTCTCTAACGCTGACATCATCCTGCACAAATCATGCTGACAGGCCAGGCTAGCAGACATTTACTGTGCATCTAGTGTAGACATCACATCTTTGCCATCTTTCCCTTATAAAACAGAACCTTTTGAGTGAAAGATGGAGCATGACAATCATCGATCCTTTAAATTTGACACTAATATATATATTTATATTCACACATGCCATAACGTCATACCCTTTGTTGCATTATTGACACTTTGTGTGACAATAAGACTGTCCATTAAGAAGCTAAGGATTCAGTTTTGGGATTACAAAAAATGTATTTTACATCTTTATTTCTTGTGAAATCTCTTTAAATATGCAAGTTGTGTATTGTAGCTGTTTGTATTTGCAGTAGACATTCTCTTTATGTGAAGATTGTTTTCTTGTCATATGTTGGTGCTTGATTCAAAACAAAGGGTTAGAACAGCATTAGAACATCTCCATCATATGGGGTTTGTGTCTCATGAACATGTCATACATTAAAAATGGAAATCTACAGTCAAAACAACAACAAAATTAAACAAACAAGTGATTAAGCATATAAACAGTATGTGTTTGTATGCTTGTGTTCATGTGTAAATCAGAACCCAAATGCGCACCCCCGGCCCGTCTCCCAGGATCTGGCAGGTTTCTGGGACATGCTCCAGCTGTCCATCGAGAACATTAGCCTGAAGTTTGATGAACTCCACCAACTCAAAGCCAACAACTGGAAACCTCTGACTCCCCCAGAAATCCAGGTGCTGACACAAATGGCAAATATAAGAGTCACAATCTCATTTTAAGCGATCAAACTAACCTGAACATGAATTTGGAGTGCTTCACTAACCCGCATGGTTTCTGCTGTCATTACTGTATACTTTGAATTGTAAGTCCAAAAGATTTACACTTGAGCTTTCTTGTTGCATGCATTTTTATGTTGCATATCGTTACGGTGCCTGCCTGACGCCGCTGCGTGTATTGTGTGTTTTGTTCTGTCTTGTCGACAGTGAGCTGCTTTTGAGAAGCTACTCTACCTGCCATGCACCGTTGGGGCCTGTCCATCTCCAATGGTCTCTTACCTCACGCTATGGCCACCATCGTGCTGTTTTACCCCACGCAAATGGCTGCCACTGTGAACCATAACCTCATTCTAAATTGCATGCTCTCATATTATTCCGGCAACTTCACTAGCTAATCCTTGTGCAAACTGGCTGCAGTGTCACTCGTCACTGTGTTTTAATTGCCGCCTGCCCTTAAGACTCAGTGGTCTATCTTTAAGATTATTTTATCATTCCTGTCCAGGAGAGAAGGATGCCTCCTCCTGTGCCAAAGAAGTCCCTGAAGGGCTACCCACCCCTGGCTCGGGATCGCTCGCTGGAGAGCTCTGAGCGCCAGCGTCTAGAGGCTCGCAAACGCCTGCTAGCTGCCAAACGTGCTGCATCAGTGCGGCAGAGCTCTGCAACAGAAAGTGCAGACAGTATTGAGATCTATATTCCTGAGGCGCAGACCAGACTATGAGACAGACAAGAAAAACACATGTACCCACACTGTACACTGTAACATTATCACACAGTAGCACTGTTAGGTAAGGCTAGGGTGCTAATGCTAACATAATACACTCACCTTTTTTTGCTGACGTTTCACATCACTGTAGGGTCACTCACCATGGGAGTTGTTTGAACAAGAAATGTAAATTTACAGTATTTATTTATTTATTAATATGTGTCTCCACCCCACCCCCCACCCTCATTTTCTCCTCTCAGCGTTGATGTAGCATTCCCTTTTTTTTCACCTGTTCCTTACTCTTAAAGAATCTAATAGATCTCATCTTTTGAGTGACCTGATGTTACAGATTAAGCCTGTTGGAGTACAGCAGTCACATTTCACGGTAAAAAAAAATCAATATAAAATTCTTAAAGTACTATAATCTCACAGTTGAATTTAGTAAAATGAGGTCAAACATTACAACACAATGGTAAAAGCTGACAAGGCTATTTCAGTGTCAGCTGGTGACATAACTAGCCATCTGTCCAAGAACAGCTCATCCTGGTGTCACTAGGCCGACTGAGCAAGCAGAGCAAGTCGAAAGGTTTGACGTTTTCCTGCAGGTGAGGTAAGGACGCTGAGCCATAAGCGGACTCTTACCCGTCGCAAAGCGTGAGAAACACTGAATTTATCACAGTTGCCGCAAACATAATCTGTGTGTATGTGTTCAAGAGAGCGTGCACTGTATGTGCGTGTCTTGATTCCAATTTTAAAAAGTGCTTCCTATATTTCTAGGTCCAAAGGGGTCCTAGGTGTAAGTGGTAATTAAGGTAGCCGTTTCAACAAACTGTAAACAAACCATTGTGTCTAATGTTCGTATAAAGGACACACAGGACACACATGACTCGCATGTTCACACATGTGTTTAGTCTTTTTTAACGTGTTCATTCCTAACTCATGTTGCGATCAAACTCCTCTGTGTAACAGATTCAACTGAAAAGTGATATTTGATACAATACATTTAACTTTGTCCTTTTTAGCCAAAAAGAGGTCTATAGACAGTATTAAGACCACAGGACTGAAAAGGGACTATCTCTCCTCACTGTGTGTGCACTATCTGCCTCCAAATGAAGCAATTATTGAAGGTCATACATAAAAATCCTATTTCTAATATTTTGTATTGGTGTTTAATTTATTAGGAGATTAGGAGAACAACTGTTTATTGACACTGTCATTATTATTATTATAATATTATTATTATTATGCACTGACAACAAGGCCCTTATACTGTGTGTTTTATTTATTGGTTATTTAGCATGACAGGCACCTTTTTTTTGTCCTTTCTGTATCAGTGATCAGCCTTAATTTCTAAAACGGTAGTCGAGCACAACAGCAGTCTCAGGGGAAGAAGCATGTTGAGTGTGTGTGTATGTGTGTGAGATTGAAAAGGGGTTTGTTTGACTTGTGACTGTATGTGACCCATAACTGTATATAACCCCCTGCCATCAGGATAGGCCATGATCCTAAATAAAGGAAAAAGTCATCGTCTAATCTGAACAATGCTCCCGTTGGACATCTCTGCCCGACTCTCGTCAGTATAACAAGGTATTTCTATCAGCTGCTTGAATGTGGAGACAATCCTGATCTGGTTTACAGTCTTGTTTTGATCACAGAATAGCAGGATTTAGCTGTGTTAGTTCAACTCTGTATTAATCTGATGTTTTGTGCCATTGGATAGGCAAGACTATAGCTTATCCTGCTATTTGTCCTTATTGAACGGCTACCTGACGTTTTCACTGAGAAAAGTATGTTTGTAAAGGAAGTGATGATGTAACCGTACAATATGATTTGTATTTCCTTTAGCTAATCAATAACTATCTAGGGTTCATATAACAATAGCTCAAATTTAATGCCATTTTATGTAGAGGAAGCTCATTTTAGTATTTTTACTTTGGATCTTGTATTTGCATTGAAATGTCTGTCAAATTATTAAATTATTTATGTTGACTATATTAACATATCAGTATAACACTCCTGGTATAGCAGGGAGTTAGAAACCAGAAGGTGGGACTGTGGACACTCCAGCACTTCTGAAGTTTGTGTTGTAGTTAAATAAATAAAAAAACATTCAGATAAGTATTTGTATATAAATGAATGTTTCCCTATGTACATGTAAACTAAAAAAAATACACGATCAAATAGCATATTAAGCAGATATACATTTTGTAATTAATGTTATTACACTGTTGATGTTATGGCACGTGTATGAAATCAGCATTAAAAAGAACAAACAGAAACAAGAAAATCACTGCCATCGTTTTGTTGCATTCACTTCTTTCCAGTTTTCACATGTGCTTTCTATTGAATTATAATTAAACAGATTACAAGGCTTACATGGTGTGTTTTTAGGGCGTTTCCCTCCCATAGGGGTGGGTCCCCTTAATTAGACAGCATGTTTGGCCTTGGCTTTAGCCTTGACGCTCCTGCACATGTAGCTTCTGGTGATTTGTAATTTGCATCAGTCATACTGAGAGGAGGCGTGACCACAGTGGTCCGGGTTGGGTTAGGGGCTGTGCGGTTGGGGTTTGAGGATATGAGGCTGTTGTCTTTGTGTGTAGCCTGCTCCTGAGTCAATCTACCCCTGAGATTGTCTACCATGGTTGGCTACAGCTGCCTACTGAGCCCCTGATCTGCGATTACATCACTCAGATTAGACCCAGCCTCCAACCACTGTCACTTTTGACAGAAAACATGAGGTATCTTGCCTGAAAACTACATATGTTCAGGCCATTTGTAGACAAGCGGAGACAGGTATGCTCTAGGCTGACAAGAAGGTGCATATTTAAGTGATTTTTAATTTTATGTGTGTGTGTGTGTGTGTTGCTGCGTCTTGATGTCACCATTTTTGTAGTTGTGAAATCTAGAAGGAGCTGTTAAACAAAGGAAAAAGTGCAGCATCGTTCCTGAAATATTGCAAATTAATTTGCACTATTATATGCTTTATTTGCATTTTACTTTGTCTGAATTGTAATCTAGTGTTGCTAAATAAATAGTGATCAGTGAATTTATAAATCAATAATCTTTCATTCTCAAACCCGAGAACGTAAAACATATTTTGAAAGTTAATATGATGAATAAAAGAACCAGCAAGTGCTGAGGAGGCCAATAAAGTAGATTTAAGACTGCAGCAGGCCCAGAATGGAACAGCTGCCTTCAACCTCTGTTGAAAGCTATTGAGACAGACACACATAAACACCCCCGCTGGCAAGAAACTGTTGACGTCTGCTGTTCACCCATTTTAATTTATGCAGGATTATGCTAATATGCCAGAGCTGTTGTAAACCTCTCACACTCAGGAATGCCTGTGGAAAGATGTGAGCACCACACTGTTTCTGTCCTCTATTCTCATCTTTTCTTTCCTGAACAGTCTAACTCGGGGGTGTCCAAGACCGGTCCTCAAGATCCACCATCCTGCAACTTTTAGATGCAACCCTTCTCCAACATCTGAATCAAATTAATGGCTTGTTATCAGGTCTCTGCAGAGCTGTATGACATGCAAGAGAGAGAATTTAGCTATTTAATTGGCTTTATGTGCAGATCCACTACTTCCTGAACTTGTTTCGTGTCTTTATTTACGGGATGACCTGATCCAGGTGTGACCGAACTCATTAACCTAGACGGCATTTGCCAGACACACCTGGATTAATCAGTTCATGCAGTAATTAAAGACAGGAAACAAAGCTGTTTTAAATTCAGGAAGTAGTGATAGTAGCTGTGCATAAAGCTTTCAGGTGTGTTGGAGGCAGGATGCATCTGAAAGTTGCAGGATTGTAGATGTGGTGGACCAGATTTGGGCACCCCTGGTCTAAGGGATAAATCTTTAGTCTCTAATAAGTTCAGGATTTGCAATACCGCTGGCTTAAACGTATATTAATTAATCTTAAGTAAATAAAAATGCTAACTATGAGATGTAGAAAAAACAAAACTTTATTTGAATCCCGTGTGACCCCTATTTGCCACAAACATTGCACAGTATGAAGAGAAAAAAAAATCACATCATTGGGCATCGTGTCACATTGACTATACACGTGGTCCTATTATACATGAAAATGCTAGTTTTTGGTGAATTAAAAAAGAAAAAACTGTCTTTGTATAAATCATAAAACAGAAAATGCAGAAAAAAAAAAAAAAAAACATCCGTAGTGTTTTGCTTTCCAGTCCACTGGCCATTGTTTTTGCTGAGTGATGGGATGAAGGCTCAGTCTAAGAACCTGCTACACTGGTCATCTGAAAACATCCCTCAGTGGGAAAACAGTTTTTTTAAAAAGGGAAAATAATAGCATTGTTTTATTTTTTCTTCTTTTAAAACAGCTAAAAAGTAAATTACAAAATCAAAACTATACTTATGAAAACACTTAAACGTTTACTACAGTAGTGAAAAAGTTTGTCATCGATGCCAAGAGCAAAGTATGTTAAGACACTGAGATGACCTTCTCCTACCTTTTAGTGTGCAAACAGATCAGGCAGACCAATCATGAACTGAGCTCTGAAATGTTAAACCGTAAATATGTGTGGATCCGAGCCATCTGTGTGACCGACTCTACTTCTTGCTCCATTCTCTACCTTGATATACAGTATAATGGAAAGACATAAAGACAGGCAGCATTTCTGATAACATTTTTGGTCCCTGTGTGCAAATAAAATACACATGTAGATACATACACACGTATATGAAATGAATAAACAACTTACAGCCAAGGCACCTTGATACAGTTTTTTTTTCCTTTTTTTTTAATTAAAAAAACATCCTCATCATATTGATTGGTATACCAAAAATAGAAATGATCAGGCTTTCATGTGGATTTGTTCTCTGTTACGTGCAGACGAGTCACTGAACTGAGGAGTTCTACAGTGGAGAGAAACAGTCTCCATTCCCTCCTTTAGGATACCAGCTGTTTGGCTTGCAGCTCCATCTCCGCAGCCCGCTTCAGGGCCACGTCCACCAGGAGCTGGAAGCCGCTGAAGTCCTGTGTGAGGTCCGGTGGAGTTGGGGGAGGGGTGTTGAACAGCCCGCTGCGGGGACTCAGGTTGCCCTCCATGCTGGTGCAGCTGAGGATTGTGGTAGTGGTGGGGAGCAGCTGGCTGCTCAGCCCTTCATCCCGGCACCTGAGCAGCGCCTGAGCCTGCACGGACTGCAGCAGCTCAGCTGCCTTGTCGCAGTTCATTCCTGGTGCTGATGGGTGGGAAGCTGTCGGGCTGGCTTGCATTGCTGTGGTGACAGTGGTGTGACAGATGACAGATGGCCGGGTGGGCACGAGGCCTGGAGAGGGAGACGTGGAGGTTGGAGAGGGCGCGGAGGGGGACGAAGCCTTCCTCAGGATGCTGGGCATCGCAGGCTCAAAGCTGGAGGGGTGGAGGGCGCGCTTGTCGCAGCTCTCCTCTGTACCTGCAGGGGAACCGCTGTGTTTGGGGGACTGAGAACTGTCAGAGAAGCTGTCGCCAGCCTTGCTTCCTTTCCTGGAGATGGTAAACTGATTGGGGTCTTTTCCATCTTTTCTGAGCATTTCCGGAAGAAGTCGCCGCCGAGCATTGATGAACCAGTTGCACACCTGGAAAAAAAACAAAAAAAAAAACCAAGCTCCATTAGCTGAGCTGCTTTGTTCACTCGTGTTCTACATTAAAAGTTTGTTTTTAATTCCCACCAGGTGCTTGCACAACACAAGATCAAAATAAAAGATTAAATCCCACCTATTAATCATTTTATCGCTACAGAAATGACAAGAAACTCAACAACTGTAAGCTAAACAGTAAACTCTTATAAAGTTCAGTTTGAACTTCTTAGCCTTTGAAACATAATAATAAAATAAAACTTTCAATAAGAACTAATCTCTTTTGTCAGAGCACTAATCACAGTCATCTCCCCTCTTTCTTACTCCTCCAGGCTAGTCGGAACTGGCTCGGTGAGGCTTGTAGCTCTAACTATGTAAATGACTCTGCATTGTTCCCAGACAGCTGGGATGGAAAGGGGCTGGAGGGAGGGAAATTCCTGTCCGAGTATCTCAGCCAAGCTCTGAGCACTCAGGGAGTGAGTTTACTCACGTTGTCTTAAGCACTTTTATGTTGCAACATTAAGCTGGTCTGGATGACCTTCAATTCACTGTTGATGTGTCATGTTTTGTTTGCCATCTACACAGGAAATGGTTCAGACAAGCTGGTACTTGTTAACTCTTGACTTTCACAGCGGTTTGTTTACACTCTCCGTTTTTACAAGTCGGCAAAGCTTGGGCAATCATATGTTTGCAGTTTGTGTGTCCATACCTGCAATGTGGAGAGCTGGGTCTGCTTGGAGAGAAGGGCTTTCTCCTGTTCCGATGGGTAAGCGTTATACCGGTGCTCATACAACCAGTCCCTGAGGATCTGGACTGATTCTTTGGGCAGGTTCCCTCGCCGTTTCCGCTTCCCATTGCTTCCCGAACTGGATGACAGATCCAGAGGGGCGTCCACGCTGTCCTCGTCATCCGTCTCGCTGCCTGACAGCATCATCAAACCTGGGGAGAAAAAAAGGAGAGTGCGTGAGGACAAACAAGATCCTTTAAAGTCGGATGAACTGTTGCTGCTCTGCCGCAGCCAAATGCAGGCTGTCTGGGAGGCAGCTGATGTGTCAGAAGCAAGCTGTCAAGTTCAGCCATGTGATTCATATAAGCAGCTAGGGAGGGTGTAAGGAGGAGGAGGAGGTGGGGGGAAAGATGGGAAGGGGGAGGACGTCACAAAGGCTGGTCTGATGCTGTGTCAGTTATAAAACCTGCCTCGACAAACACAAGGCAGATTCCTTTAACATGGCGATCGTTCCTGTTCTCTCAGATTTTGGTTTTTGAAGACCAGCAGAGGTTCATTTGTAAAGATTACAGAGCTGGTTTCAGTTTTAGGTTAAATCTCATGATCAAACTGGGTTTCATTGGCTCTGAATGTTAATAGTTTTTCCCAGACAAGGAACATTAAGCCCCACTTTAATCCTATTTCTCAATTTAGTCAGGTGGCTAGAATATATTCAAAACAGAAGGACCAATCTAATGCAGAAAATGTTGCTTTTATTTGATTATTATACTTAAAAGATAAAGGATGCATAAGACTGACAGACACTTGTGTTCACACAACCTCTACCTGAACACCAGCAGCTCTCTGTGCAGAGCTCCTCCACGAAAATAGAAGATTTCAGCAACTAGTTTACACCGTTTGCACTTGGACAGACTAGTGGGACAAAAGTAAGAAAGTTCCCAAGTCTGAGCGGCCAACAGGATGAGGTAATTACGTAGGCTGGAGAGGGGAAGGGGGAGGGGAGACCTGTTGCAAATCAGCGTCTCCAGACTAAACAAAAGAACCCAGCGCTGCGTGTTTCTTTGTATCCAATTCAAAAGTTTCCACCCGTAAACTGTTGGTTTATCGTAAACATAGCACCTTCTGAAATATTAAGAATGGACAGAATAGACAGAAAACTACCAAAACCTAAGAAAATAGCAAGCTTTGTAAGTTTAAAACAACTCGTAAGAAGCTTTCTATTGTGTGTGTGCGCGCTGCGCCACGAGGTCCGTGAACAAGGCAACAGCAACTTCCCACAATGAGGTCAGGATGAACATTAGCCTACATTTGGATTTTAATCTCACTTTAAAGTACTGAAGGTGTTGCTAATGGTAGTAGACAGTGAAAAGATGCAAGACATCGATTTTTGTCCCTTTTTAAAAAGGAAAATAAAACGCATTAGGGGAATGTTAAACTCACGCTTCCAACTTCAGCCTTTATATTCACATCCACTTCATTTTATATAGTAGCCTGCATCATATTCCAGTTAGTTTTTATTCACTTATATCATAATGTTTTGTAGTTCCGTTTGCTGTTTTAAACAGGCGATAAAGTTGTTAATTACACAGTGACTGGGAAAAACAACACACGTCGACATAGTCGTGCTACTGAAGAAAAGCTCACTTCTAAAACATATGTAGAGAATGATGGGTGAAAAACAGCCATATCGACTTTTGACATCGCGCCAGCACATGGCAGAAAAAGCCCCCTGTCATGTCTGGAAAGGAAACAATAGACTGCATGGTTTGCATATGAGGGAAATGACACAGTTAAACGTTATCTACACACACTAACGTGCCTCCAATCCTTTCTTTCTCATGAAAATATTTCCCAAAACATAACACTTACACTTTTTCGTCTTCATCTCCGTCCGAATATTCCCAATAATTCCTCGTCAAGCGCAGAAGAAAATTGTTTTCGTGCCGTGTTTTTCTTTTTTTCTTTTCTCCAAATATCTCCCGCGTGTATCCGAAAAACCTTATTCATCAAAAGTCTGCTCTTCTCTCTTTTGTGTTCTCGGAAGTATGTCTCTTCTGGTCCGTGTTGGGAGACTTGATGAAAAGAGGGGGTTACCTGAGATCTCCGCGTCCCTTCGGCTCTTTCCTCATTCACTGTGTGTGTGTGTTTGATCCTGAAACTGGGTGACAGCTATCTTTGACAGCTGCGTGACTCAACGCACAGAGATCCTCCCACCGTGGAGGGCAGGGGAGAAAATCTCTGACATCAGCATGGCTTGATCCACTGACATGGTTACGGTTTAGTTAAGCTTTAGCTGCTTCGGACTTTCCTAAATAAACATTAGCGATGTGTTTAATATATTATGATATGGAGGAGGCTGTTGATTTGGCGGGCAGCCGGAATGACAACAAAAACACAAGACTAGTGGAGCATTGCGGACCTCGTGGAACAAATCGTGTTTTCGATTTCAATCCTTTAAAATGGGTAGCATCAGATGGATCCATTTTAATGCGTAATGGAAGCCCAAAGTGTCATGTTGCAATTAATGTTTCATTCCTCCAAATAAATCTGGATTGTCAAATACAACATTGGCTTTTGTGACTACCATCGCCATAAAGGGGTTGGTTGTCACAATGCTATTTAAATGAAGAAATGTAGAGCATATTTATAATTTAAAAAGAAAAAACACAAATTGTATGTGCTAATTAAAATTTTTAACAACATTTAATTTAATATTTTATTTAAAAGATCTTTTTATTGTGGCTACAACCTCTCATTTATCATAAACAGGGACAATGCTTGAATAAAAGTACAAAAATACATAAAAACAGCAGCATACAACAGAACAAACAGGTCAACTAAAATATGGTAGCCTATTTCTCTATATTGATTTATTCGACAGTTGTATTGCTCTGGTAGCATGCCATCAGGGGTGTCTGACCAAAAGGAGTCTTCTGTACAAATTTTCTGCCCATTTTCACAAAGAACAAAATTACCATATGTATAACAACATGCATGTATGTCACAAAACAACCAAGCCCAACAGGCATGTTTAGTTAGCAGGTATAAATAATAGCTATAGCAAAGAAAAAGGATATTTTACCTGTAGCGCTACCTTGATATTATAAAATGGTATTATGGGTTATATTTTAAACTTTTGTATAAAAAGACTTGAAAGAAAAACACAGAAAAACTAAGAAGTTACATTTTAAACATAAAATGTCCCCTCGCCTTAATATCAATAGTTCAAAATGCCACATTAACCATACAGTTAATCTATTATTATTTATAAGGTAATTCCAGTAACACCATATCTCAACAGCTCCTAGTAGATGAGATGTAGCCACTGTGACAACCAACCCTGTTCTAACCTACACATTTTAGACTTGTATTCAGCAACAAGTTTGGCTTTTTCCTTTAAATAAGGATGCGCTTTTTAAGAGTGTGCTCTATTTACAAACAACCATAGTGTTATAGGCTACAACAGTAAAACCCCAGTTGTCACCTATTTATGGGTAAACCATCAAATCTTGATTTTATCTAATAACCTAATATTCAATTTCCCTTTTGGTTTATTCATGATAAAAATCAAAATGATGTTTTTTGATATCCCCTACCCGTGTAATTTGTTCCAGAAGCTATGGTAATATTATGTAAAGTAGCTACTGTTCCGAATCCAGTCGAGTAGCACATTGACTCAACCTATTAGCAGCTGGAGCTTAGTGCAACAGTCCAGGCGACAAAATAGTACGACAAGGGTAACGATCAATGCCTTCATTTGTATGCGGTACACAACCATGCGACAGCTGCTGTAGCATCATCTCACTGCTTACATTTGTTCCAAACAAATATTGTTGCCTTTCAATTAGGTGAAATGTTGCCTCCTAGTGGTTACAGACAGTACTGTGTTTTAATGCGGCATAACGTGGAGAACAATAAGTCTTCTGGCTCCCTCTGGTGGTTTATTTGCGAATGCGCCACGAAGTCACATCGTTTTGGTTAAAAAAAAAAGTTGGGAAAATTCTAGATTACGTTACATTTAACTTTGGAACTGTAAGGTAGATTACGTTACAGATGGTCAGAAACGACTCGACTGAGGTTATGCCTATATTAAGCACTCAGATTCCCAACAAACTCCACGAGCTTAAGAGTCAGACAAAGTGTTAAAAATAGACGTGAGCATTTTTGGCATGCCGGAGTGAGGCAGCAAATGGTGACTGAATCACATTTTCCCAATTGAGATTTTTTGCGTTTGGTTTATTTCTTTAACAATCGCCTCCCGCCTTAGTTAAGTTTGGTTACTTTTGTTAAACTCCAACTAATAATCCTTCCTAAATACATAAACGAACCTATCTTAATAAAGCAACAAAGCTTGTAGTCCTACTAACTTTTTACTTTTATAATAAAATTAAACAAGGAAGGGCACAATAGCGTTTGTTTGTTTTTTATTTCTTCTCAACAGACCATATAT
>JBAMHX010000020.1:9945888-9955971 GCA_037177515.1 Pseudomugil tenellus
ATTTACAGTTTTAACATATTTGAAGAGTCAAATAACTATTAAGTTACATATCCTTAACAATGTAGAGTTAGTAGAAATGTAAGAGTTATTAAACCTGGCATGTCTGGAAAACCTCACACGCGCATTGGGACCGTGATGCATCCTGGACGGCTTCAGTTAAAACCATAGACTGTAAATAAAAGGTGGCTCACACTTCATGTAAGCAAAGCTGCGTCAAGTTTGCAACAGAACACCAAAAGACAAAACCGGAAATGGAGTGTTTTGTTTTCAATATACTTAGTTGACTACTTGTTCCTTTTCATTTTAGTTTCTTTTATTGGAGTTTTTGGAGACACTTTCCTCTACAAACAAGTTTTGACCTTAATTTTTTGCAGTTGGAAGGGTGGAAGTTGTTACCTACTGAAGGTGCAGGCTCAAAAAGCTCAAACTGAATCTCAGGTAAGAGCCAGATGATCAACGAGATGTAATAAACAGCCCAAGGAGGGCTTGTTGTTCATAACTTTATACCCATTAACAGTCGGACTGCAGTGTCATTACTTTTGACCAGCATTGGATAATGAATATTTAAAAAAAAAACCATCCCATTTTATCTGAAAATTATTGTAGATATTAAAAGAATGGAAAAAGAAGATCATACATGTGAAATTAAGCATTTAGTTATTCTTAGAAGTTCCAATTGTATTTTATTTAATTTTTTTTTTACTGATTTTGAATTTGACTAATATAAGTAGTATGACAGGTATTTTCAGCAGACTTACAAAACATATAGCCTACATTACAAAATAATCAGACCCATCCCTAATTATCCTGAAAGAGGAACTTTATATCTGAGACACTGTTTAGGAAATCTCAATAATTTTATGTGCATGTGACTTACCCAATGATCATTATAATACACTATTCTTCATAGAACACAAAATATAAAACACATATTCATGTACAATACAATTAGGTTTTTCAGTTGATGTATTCAAAATAATTATCCTTTAAACTATTTAAACAAACAGATTTTCTCTTTCTTGCACGAAACTGAACTTTTTAAGGTATTAAATAAAATATAAATCAAAGCGATCACATAGATTCAACACGGACTTTAAAATAAAAGTACATTTCTACAGATTTGTTTCACCCCACACACCACTTTTTAGGTTAGTTGTTGTTTTTAAAACGTTTGATAAAACATAGAAGCTTATCAGGAATAAGACTGATATTGGGTCGTATTTTGAAGTCTTTAAAACGGATGTTACTTTAGTAGAATTTTATGCTGGGTCTGTTGTACTGGAAGGGTCTGGTTACAATTTGAAGTCTAAAATTAGGGAGGCACCCCGACTGCAAATGACGCAAGAAAGTTAAACTGGACAGTCTCGTCGTCTCTGCGTGTCAATGATAAGGAGTCATGGTCATGGAGACGTTCCCTACAACTTCGCTGTTGTTGATCACATGGAGAGTATTTTTAGCTGCTGTTGTCATCTCTTCGTAACGGCCCGGCTGGAGCGTTCAGTATAAAGGACTGTTTCAAAATGCAGCTGTACAACAGTGCGCTGACACACTACCCGAGGTCGTCTCGCAAAGTTACAATAACTTTGTCAGCCGCTTCCGCGCGCTTGAACGGGACCACACAACGTCCCCCCGAAGCTGCCACACAAGGATTTACACAACTTGACTCAAGTTCGGCACCAAGCAGCGGTGGTCCTGCGACAGAGACTGCGTCTTCCGCAAACATGCCTGCCTTTTCGTCTTACGAAGCTTCACCATTGAGACCAGTTTACTTCACATCTACAGCTGAGATATTAATCCGCAGACCGGATGGTGTAGAAAGGTCTGTACCTGTTCACATCATCCGAGAGCCCCAAACTAAAACTCCTTCTCCCAAGTTGCATAACGGTGAGGATATGCTCTGCAGCGACTGTGACTCTGATATGATGGTGGACTTGATAGATCATCTGAGAAATGGGAATGAGGAGGCTTTCGCAGACTCCCCACAACTGGCTAGAAACCACGTTTTAAAGTGGGAGAACATCAGTGGACCCACATCAGAAGACCTCCAAAGAATGGCGGGACATTCATGTGAGGATGATGGAGCTTCACAGACTGTTGCCTGGGGTAAAAGTAATGGATGCGGCTCACTGCATGAAGATGATCAGGCTCCAGGAGGGGCAGCACAGCCCCAAGACCTAAAAAAGGAAGTTTTTACTGATATGAACACGGCCAAAGCACCAGCATCAGATGAGAGACGAGCCTTTGAGCTCAGTGTTCTGCAGGAGTCGTCCTTGCAGAAAAGAGACGTCAACGACAAAGTCACTCGGTATCTGGCTGAAGTGGAGAAGCAGAACAAGTACCTCCAGGAGAGGCATAAATACAGGTACCACATCATTCCCGATGGCAACTGTTTGTACAGAGCTATCTGCAAAGCCACATATGGGGATCAGGCTAGACACAGGGAGCTGCGGGAGCAGACGGTCCACCACATCGCTGACCACTTGGACGAGTTCAACCCCATCATTGAAGGGGACGTGGGGGAGTTTCTGATCAATGCAGCGCAAGACGGCGCCTGGGCTGGTTACCCTGAGCTGCTCGCTATGAGCCAAATGCTGAATGTCAATATTCATCTTACAACTGGGGGCAGCTTGGAAAGTCCTACTGTCTCCACCATGGTGCACTATCTTGGGGAGGAGGATGCTTCCAAACCTGCTATCTGGCTGAGTTGGCTCAGCAACGGTCACTACGATGTCATCTTGGACAGGTGTCTTCCTAACCCAGAGTATGAGGACTGGTGTCGACACTCACAGATGCAGCGGAAGCGAGATGAGGAACTGACAAAGTCGATGGCGGCCTCGTTGTCAAAGATGTACATAGAACAAAATGGTTGTATGTGAAAGAAGAGGTTTTTACAATGGATGTATTTTGTTTAAAAAAATGCAGTTTCTGCTTGATGTTCATATGTTTTAAATTATTTTTCATAAGATTTCTATCATGAGTGAACAGAAGTGCAGTGCACAAACTTTTTAATGTACCAGAATGAGTATATTTGCATTTGAAAGGGTGAGAGCCTGATTTTCTTGATGGCTTTGGGTTATGCTGGCATGAGTGACATATTTTCTTTGAGTGTTTTTGGAGCAAGTACAATATTTATTTCCCTTCACTTTTTTGGCATACAATTGAGTTTTCTGAAATATTTGCTGGCAGTTGCCAGATATTTTTTGAATACAGAGAAGCCTTAGTTTCATTTTTTCCCTCTTTGTTTATCTACATTGTGTGAAATTTTGCTCGCTTACTCTCTTTTGCACAAAAGTCCAATCAGACTAGTTTGGAGAGTTTTTGTGTCATGTTGGCATTCAGTTATTCCACTTCTTTTTATGTGTTTGACAGAATATTCTGAAATAAAGTTTTTAAAAATGAGCACATGTTGAAATGCCCTCATATTTAAATGGCATGCATATTGCCAGAATATTCATCTTTTCCTGCACTTACATAAAACTGCTAAATAGTATCACTAGTAATGTCAGTGTATGGTTTTGGGGTTGCTATGCTACATGAGACTTTGTTGGAATTCAACCTTTAAAAGTGCTTCATGACAGGTCAGATAAAGTATTTCATTCATTTGCATCCTACAGAGGAAAATACATTCAGTGACTAACTGTAATTTATGGTTTTATTCAGCTATATATCTTCTATCTGAAACACACAGAATTGGTTTGTTTTCACTAAAACTTCCATTTTACCTTGTTAAGTACTTTTACCTGAAATTAAAAGTGCATAGCTTACAATATATAATGGACTTGTTTTCCAATTTGCTAATAGTTTCTCTCAAAAGAATGGGATCATTTGAAGAACTGTATGTTTTTTTTTTTAAAGTAAGGATTTGTACTGTAACTGAAAATAAATAGATTAGTGTGATTTATGCAAAAGAAATCCAATATGAACTATAAATAATCCTGCAAACCAATAAAAACCTCAAACCTAAAATATTTTGGTTTTATCTGAGTTCATAGGAATTGATATGCCCGGGTAAAAGAAAATATGTTCCCCGGTATATTCTAAGTAAACACAGGATTTAACCATGGTAATGATGATGTCACCACAAGGACAGAGGTCATTTATGTTAATAGTACTATCTAAAGTAGATAAAACATACCCTTGTTTATTTAATAAACATAAAAAGGTCTTTATAATAATAAAAAAGTAGTAATCTGAACCATTGGGGGGTGGCTGTGCCCCAGTAGACCTCTGTATGTAGCAACGCCCCTGTGTGGACCACTTTTTACTCTGTTACTGTATTGGATATTAGCCAATCATTTACCTTATGAGAAAGCATATTCATTGATGCAAAAATTGATTGAACAAGTTTCTTAATACAGGCTCCTGCCTATTTGGCTGACTTGTTTTCAGGAGAATAAGTCTTTTACATGAACGAATATCAGACTGTCACTGTGTTTCCAAAGATTTGACATTTTTTCATCATAAACGGGGCAGAAAACAAGCAGAATGGAGAAAATAAAAGAAAACGACCTCCATGCGAGAATACAAAACACGTCAACAAGTTTCCATGCTTTAAATTGCCTCGCTTATAGTCCGCTTTTTTCCACTAGGTGACGCTGTAGGCTCCAACATCTTCCCACAAAGTTACAGTAGCGTATTTTAAAATTTATAGTGATTTAGTCCTTTTTCTGAAGTGAGTACTTCGTGAGATTATCAGGCGTGCTGACTTGCAGCAAAATGGTGAGAAATATAGGCCCTACATGAAACTCATGAATGTTCCAGTAAATTCTGGAAACAAATGCGAAATTGCGTTTGAGAAAGTTTGAAATAATGGCAGAAAAAGTATTAAATATTATTTATAATTTAGTGTACTAAACCCTGTGTTTCTGCTATCATTGCTTACAGGTTGCAAGTGTCTGTCCTATATGTGGTCTAACAGCAAGATATTTTGATGCGTCACTCGTATTTGTTCAGTTTCCTCGTTATTATGATATAATTTATCTTTTTTCCCTGAAATAGTGATGACGTAACGCTGCAGTCAGAAGCACTGTGGAGAAAAGTTTTATCTGTCCCTCTCTGCCTCGCTCCCTTTTTTCTAAATTTGGGGGGAGGACTGATCTCTCCCAACACATTACAAACTAGCAAAGAGTCAAAAGCCAGGAGGGCAGGTGAGCGTGGACCGAGCGGGATGCTTCACCGCAGTACTGGCACACACTCAGTGCTGACGGACGTTGTACCCTCCAGTGTTTAGTGTAGTCCGTCTAAAGGAATTACAGACGCAAACAGGCGGCGACGCGGTCCTTTCGTAGCAGCTCAGCCTCGTGCACCGAAGTTACCGGATACTTTAGAACAACTGGGGAAAGAGCGGCAGAGAGGAGGTGCTGACCAACGGAGGAGATTTCGGACATGTCGGGACATCGGGTGCAGTTCGCAGACCCTCCTTCTAGTGACCACAAAGGGAGTCCAAAATGTCACAGTAAGGAATATTTTCCTACCTCTTTCACTAACATTAATTTAATCACCGTTTAACATAATGAAATGGAGATGAGAAGGTTCTTTCTTAGAATAAATCAACTTCAGTATTTCACTTTATTTTACCAGTTGAATAAATGGACTATAGCATTTTTTTTTTTGCCAAAATCTCTCATGCAACTCATCTTATCAGCTGTCAGAGGTGGGAAACTACATGAGCTTGCTAAAAACAAACATTGAACCCTTGGTTTTATTAAACATAAACTGCATTTATACCCTTATTAGTATCTTATTAGTAAGATATAGCCATCATTACTCCTGGATGTTTACCATAATGTGTGACTGGCGGACCCCCCACATGTGATCCTCTGCGGGGGCATCAGTGGTGTGATACCATTTGCTTCCCACTTAATACACCTATATGAAGTGGCAGTTGGCCTTTACATGCTGTTGCTAACTTTTTCTCCCCAACCCCCCTCAGTGAGTGTAACAGTCAGTTTTCCTGTTTTGTGTGAATTAAGGTGAAGCTGACCTTGAGGTGGATTCAGTGATTGCATGAACGGGCTGCTGCACTTTAATTGCTGCAGAAGATTAGAGGTAGTTAGAAGATGTGGCTCTGGTCACATGTAAGGCTAGCAGTCTCAGCTGTGCTTGCATCCTCTGGTGTGTGCTGCAGTGCATCCATCACAAGAGAGAAACGGAGCTTATTTCCATGGTGACAACTTGAGTGACAGAACATGTTAAGAAGAACAAAATGGTAATGCTGCAACCCCATCCAGAAATGCATCTTTATTCACATTTGTTCTATAGCTAACAGCGCATGTACATATTGTGGACTTTGGGATGGAGGATTTTTGTGGGCAGTTGTTTAATTTTCTTTTCTTCTTTAGTTCTTCAATTTTTCCTTTTGGAACCATTTGTAATCATGCATGTTGACTGCAGGGGTGGAGAAGTGCTGATGTTGCATGCAGGCTAAGCTCAGATTGTATGCGGGGCATGTGGGGTTGATGTGTGGAAGGGCACAACAGCAGCTTCAGCAGCAAACTGCTCCCTCTGACTCAGCCAATCTGCCTTTCCTGCTGCTCAGAAGCAGGTGACAAAGGAGTTCAAGTTTCAGTATCTTTTTGTCATCCTGATTCATGTATTCATTCAACATGAAGTCACACGAATAATCTCAGAAGCATCCTTACTTCATCATCCAAGTGGGGGATTTATCGTCATGGAAAACTCTCAGGATGCACTGCCACACTGCATTTTGTGTTTACTTATATTACATTTACTCAACATCAATTAAGAAAAAAGAACTGCTTAGCAGCATACCAGGAGCTTACCTATTGCTCCATTACATTTTTTCCAAGTGTCTGTGGCACATCATGACCTAGAGGAAAATAAAACAACAAATATGAGTTTGCCTAACAATACTGACACTCGTAGCACTCATCTTTCTTGCTTCATTGTTTCAGTAAGGCAGAACAAACACCAACTGAATGTTTTTGCATTACTGAAGATACCCTGTTGTTGTTGTTGTTGTTGTGGTATATCTATGGTGGATTTAATGTCTGTCTCTCTTGCAATGGTTAGCTGTTGTTAAGGTTTGTATTTTTGTCACTCGTCTGTTTATTACTTCGATAAGGAGGTTATGTTTTTGCCAGTGTTTATCTGTTTGTTTGTCTTTCTGTGTACAACATACTGTAACTTATAAAGTAAGGAAGGATTATGATGAAATTGTCAGGATATATCCAGATTGGAAAGATGAATTTTTGATTAAATTTTGGAGGTTATCTGGCTCACCTTCTGGATCCAGGAAGGATGTGTGGAAGGATTCTTTTAATATTGCGAAATAGCCTCTCATGTTATTGCAGCTGACGCCTTCTATAGGCATTTCTGTCTGCTGTTTTTCACTCTGACAAAGATCATGTGTGACTGAGTAATATTTTGGGATGCGAGTCACGTGGGGGGGGAGGGGGGGGCAGATGACTGTGTGCTTGGCGGAGTTTTGCACTCTCTGAGTGGTTTTTTTGTTTAGTTTAGTTTTTCTTGTTTAGAGACTATTGTTCATGCTAACAGCTACAAAAGAGAAGTATTAGATGTAAAGGTAAACAAATATTTAAGTCTTTATAAATCAATGCAGAGTGTAACAGCATGTATGATAGAGTCACATTTTTATATCAGACTTTTCAGCTGCTGCTACAATGAAGAAGGTGCGACGTGTGAACTTTGGGAATAATTTTGAATAATTTTTGGATGACACATCAGTTAGATCTGCCAGACTTTTTTGAGAATCGTTAGATTAGTGTTGGTATGGTCATGAAGAAAATGTGAAGTTGTTGGGCTTTATTTATTTTGGTTGTTACAGAAATGGAACAAAACTATCAACATATCAGTACGGCTCTTTTCCACATCTCAACAT
This sequence comes from Pseudomugil tenellus, assembly GCA_037177515.1. Taxonomy (NCBI): domain Eukaryota; kingdom Metazoa; phylum Chordata; class Actinopteri; order Atheriniformes; family Pseudomugilidae; genus Pseudomugil; species Pseudomugil tenellus. Next base: position 9,953,750 of record JBAMHX010000020.1, read on the forward strand.
TTCAAGAATACACAAAATAAAGAATATAAACAGAGAATACACAAAGACTTGTTTCCATATATTTGTTTGGAGAGAATAAGTTAGACTCATTACTGACATCAGAGTGGCATATTAGAAATTATAAGATAAAAAGTTGTGATTAATTACTTAAAGCGACAGTGTATTTTATGTTTTAACAACAGTTTTCATTGGCAGCACTATGGGTATCCCCAATCACTGGAGCATTTGTTACCAGAAAGATAAAAACAAATTAAAATAAAATAATTGAATTGATACATCACCAAATGCTAACAATTTCATAATGGGATTCAGTGCAGCATATTTTTTCTTACTGGAACTGTGGGGATTTTGAACAAAACATTTAACATGTTGCAGCTATTTGGATTTTAGATTATGAAACCATTTCATGCCTTATCCAGGGTAACGTTAGCTGCCTCTGTGGAACATGCTATAAGATTTTGCATTTGTCATTATCCCTCAACAGGAACACCAATTTACACGAAACAGCTTTCTGACTCCTTTTGACTCTGTTATGATGGTAAATTGTGATTATTTTATTAGGTAAAGATACTTAGTCATGTGCATAAATATGGCTTAACTGTGTTGATGATGACATAAATGCAGCTACTGCAGTTCAGAAAGAAGCTCCAATAATGATTATGCAAAATTGTGTGGCTTGTAATCCTAAATTTACAGAAGATAATGTTGCAAACTTTATCTGGCACAAAAAGCAAGTTAATTAGAGAGTAGCTGAATGGCAGCATGCAGTAACAATTGCAACTGCATGATAACATGCATTTCCATTCAACAGATACCTTTATCTGCATCTGATTTGTTTGCATCTGTTTCTCATCTTCTTCACCATCTTTCCACTTCCTGCTCTAAGCCCAGCCACTTCTTTACTGTTCACCTTCATCACAAAAGTGAGTGGTTGAGTCACATTTTCCAAGCAAAACGCAGCGAAGCCAGTCCCCCCAGATGCTTGAGATCCAGGCTGCAGATGTCCTCAACTTCTCTCATGTATTAGTGTCTTTGAGATTTGAATGGCGCTGTGATTGGTATTTGATCATTTAATACGATAAGGGAACTTATCTCTTCCTTGTGAAGGACTGGCTGTAGCACTTGTCCTTCTGCGAGTAAAATAAATGTTGTTTCATTACATCCTTGACAGCTGCAGTTTGAGCCATGTTGTTCATCTCAGGTTTCCAACATTATTTACAGATAATGTCAACAGCTCAAAGACAAAGATAAGCAGTCTTGATGGGAAGGCTCCCTCCAACAGCTGTTACCTATTGTTATGAAGAGATAAAGGAGCCCTTTAACATCCAAATTATTAATTTCTTAGAGCTTCACCTGCTAAAGACAAGCAAGTGAAGTGATGATAATAGAAGTTTGGACATGTATGTGAGCACATTCAATATCATCTCTGATCCTTTTTTAACTACTTTAGTATAGATTTAGAAAAAAATAGCACATTTGTCTTACAATATAATGATAAAATGTTGTTTGATAATGCTCATAGAACTTCAAATCAAAAGTAGAAATAAACCAACCAATAAAGATTTGAGTCAGAACGACAGGAGACCATGCAGAACTGCTGATTGCAGCCACATCTGAATTCTTGATTTGGATTATTTCTTGCTTTACGCTCATTTAACTACATTGTTTTAGCCACTTTTCCATGCCGCTTTATCACAACGTGGAGGACATGGAGTAAATAATCTTGGATTCTGTGATAGCTTGGGGAATATAGACTGTGCTTCTTCACCAGCTCAAGAATGCAGATGGCGCCGGTTCCAGCTGAAACAGACCGCAGCAGCTTGTAATTCTCTGTGAAAACAAATCAAATCAACACGAGGGATAGGATGAAGTTTGGCTTTACTTATATTCCCTGACACGTTGCATATAGATAGTTCAGCCCTCGATTTTTAACGTCACTTTTTTAGAAAGCTGATGCCAACCCTGGCCAGGTGTGGAAATTTCAAAGTCTTGGTAAGCTGATCGCATTTGATGGCCAGTTGAGATGGTCTTTCTGGAAATACACAAGTCCCTGAGATGATGCTGGATTGTTGTTTTCACAGTGGATTAAAAGACTGTCCTTGAAGGGCTCTTTACGTGCAAAAAAAAGATTTATTGGTGGGATTGTGGCCTTATCTTTTTCCTGATTTAACTGCCATTGTGTCTGATAAAATAGAGAAAGTGATGTGATGGTATCTCATCTT
>JBAMHX010000020.1:9960982-9978453 GCA_037177515.1 Pseudomugil tenellus
CCCCCCCCCCCCCCCCCCCCCCCCCCCCCCCCCCCCCCCCCCCCCCCCCCCCCCCCCCCCCCCCCCCAAAAACCAAAAAAAAAATGACTCAAACACAGATGAGTGAGATGTCAAATAACCTTTCCCTTGATGTTCACTTAGGTCATGTTCAAAGGAAAATACCTAATAAGCAAGAGGGTAGAAACGAAGCAGTGTTTGTGTAAGTTAGGCTGCACACTGATGCTGAGTATAAAGCATGTGTGTTTGTGTGTGGCTGTACCTGATAATTAAACTTGTCTGAGGGTTATCTCTACGCTCCATGCTGACGACATCAAGTCATTTACTCGTCAACTGTGTTTTTCAAAGACTTGACAAAGCAACGCAAAGTTCTAGGACAAACATATACAGACGGTTTCACAAAATCAGTATTTAAATCACTAAAACGCATAAAACAAAAAAAAAAAGAATATTTGAAAGAGAAACTCTTTATTTAAATATATGTTGAACGTAAAAGCAGCAACATGTCTCAAACAACTTGAGGTAGGTTCATGCTTACAGCTTTAGCATCCTTTTCTCTTTTCACAACAGCCTGTAAACATCTGGTAAGTGCAGAAGTCAGCAGTTGGACCTTTGGGAGTGCAATGCTATCCCATCCTTGTATGATAAATTGCTCTAACTGCATAACAGAAATGGATCTTTGTCATATTTCGTCTTTCATGATATGCCAAATGTTTTTATTTGATGCAAGATCTGAACTGTAGGCAGGCAAGCACAAACTGTTCTGTTGTAACAGATACAGTGTGTGTTTTACCAGATTTTTGCAGGAACATGCAAAGTCTTACTTGAAAAATATGTCTAGGTAGTTTATGTTGCTCCAAATCCTGAATATGCTAATGCTTTTCCAGATGTGCAAGATGCAGAAAAACAACTAAAACCTGCAACGCTGTGGTCCACAAGGGCTAGAAGTGGACATAATTATACCACAGCCACAAAGATAAATCAATATATAAAACTGATAAATCAATATATCAAACTGTTCCTTGAATAGCTTGATTTGACTTTCAAAATGCATCTATTTCAATCTGTAGTGTCATCATGTTATTTCATTAGGTCCTGGCCCTGAAGCTAACTGTTCTGAACAGAATATATCAGTCTGTGAAATTGTAGATGTGATGAATTCTGGCGTACGTTGACTGTATTCATGAACTTTTAAGGAATTGATGAGTGAGTGCATTTGGTGTTAAACTAATGCAAAACAGTTTTTCTCAGTAATAAATCCACTTTTGCAAAAGACTTTGCAGACTGTGTAAGCGGAACGTTCGGATACTAAAAATTGAAGACTTTAGAAACACTTGAGACACGCTTAAGAAAACTAAAGTGTACGTGTGTGAGCTTTATCTTTGTTGTTTAAGTTAATAAAGTGTGGGAACTGTGTTGCTGAAACACAAGGCCCGTGCAAATTAAGACATGCACTTCAGTGTAGTGTATTGAGTTACGGAGGAAACCCAAAACATGAACACACATGCCTGAACACCATTTCTCAGTAACATCCTGTATTTGATAAAACTCCTGCTGATTACATACAATTAAACTCGCTTGGCTTAACCAAATGACACCTCTCATTTAACATTCCAAACATTTACTTCTGTATTTAATTTGATAACCGAGCTTGTGGATGGGAAAAGAATCCCCCTCCCAGTCAATAACCACAGGCCGCTCCTGTCACCGTGATAAATGGGAGGTTTGGAGTGAGGACACGAGTTGGTGTGTGAGTAAGTGGATGGGATTCCACTGATTGGGTGCGGCCACAGTGGAGGGGCTGTGGGAGGAAAGAATACAATAAAGCGCTGAGAAGTTGAACTATGACCGTATTGTACATTTCAGAAGCTACTTTCTCCACCGGAACTGTTGAGAAACATTAGCTGCGGTCATAAAGAAGTTATCTTGATCATCTTTTGTTTTTTAAAAAAAAAGAATGATTGGCTAAGCAGCAACCTATTGTTTAATCAGCAAATAAGGAAAGGAATATATTGTGCATGTTAGCGCCTGCAGTAAACTCTTTTCCTTTTATTCCTGTCTATATTCAGGTCAAATTGAGTTAATCCACTTTACTCCCTGAAAGGTCTATGAAATACCGGGACGCCAATACATGTGGTGCTGGCATCAGCAAATGGATGCTGATCCTTTGATCCCAACTCTAATCTGAAGACAAAGAGTTTCTTTGATTAAGATTTTCTTCTTTCATTTGGAACCGCTTACTACGTTTAATTCTAGCCTTTCTCTATGTTATGGTCAAGCTTCTTGTTCTGATGAATGAATCAATCGCTCATAATCATTTGGCTTATAGTAATTTTTTTTTTTTTTTGCAGAAATGTCACCCAACAGAAATAGAACTTAAAAGGAGTTTATTCCTCATGATAGATTTCTTTTATGGATTTGTCTTTTCAGCTGATTCTTCAACACAAATTCATTTTCAGCTCATCAGAGCACTCTGGCAGACAAATCAAGCAAATATGATGAGCAGCGTCTCAGTGAAGCCAAACTGATGCCGACTTGGCTGTCAGGAGGCTCTGCAAAGGCCAACAGTTGTGTAAGAGATTTAATAGCTGTGGCTGGGAGTATAAAGGGTGTAGGAGGTAATCATCAGACCTTTTGGCAAGGTTAGTGAGGGCCTTTACTCTCTGCCATTCCCAATCAATCACTTTGTGTTTGTCAGCCAAAATAATAATTTGATGCTCCTACGTATGAATGCTGCATGGTGTGATCTGACAAAACAACTCCTTGGATAAAATTCCTATTGACTTGTTCTGTGGACCTGTCTAGGGTGTCCTCTGCCAGTCTCGCCTGTTAATTGCTGCAGTGGGCTCCAGCTTCACCGCGATGCTGAAGTGGACTAAGTGGTATAGAAAATGGATGGATGGACTTGTGCTGTGTGCTATATTGGTCAAAAAAGCTAAAGTCCAAGCAACAGAAAGTTGGTTGTACAGGTAATAAAATTGTACAAAACATGACATACAAGTCTAGTCTTTGTCCTTTATTTGAAACTGTTTCAATGTTAATGTAGCTCTGGGGAATTTTGTTTTATTTAGTAGTATGTGGTTTTTAACCACTGCATACTTGTTTTTTAACTTTAGATAATGACACACAGGAATGTGCGTTTGTTGGAGCCAAAGTGCTTGTGTCCATAATTGTGCTTATCTGAGCATTGTGCAAACAGTACCTATGTCTAAAGTTTATTGAATAGGCATGTAAGTGCTTTTTTTTATCACATGCCCCAGCTTTATCAGATTGCACAGTTATTTATTAGTTATTTGTGTTTGTTTTTGGTCCCATATGTATCAGTGATAGAAACTGCCCTGAAGTCCTTAAGTGTTTTTGTGATCTGAGCCAGTCCAGCTGCTGGTTTTAGACCACCAGGCCTGAGTATACACATATTATCTTCTAAATATGTAAGTGGTGTTGATAATCATGGTTTGCTGGTTTCTGTTTTAACCCTGCTGACCTGGTGTGGTTTTGTCTCTTTCAAACTTGATACATTTAATGATGGACATTATGAAAACACATTTCCTTTAGTGAAATAAACCTAAGTTTTCAGAGTAAGCTGATCTAAAATATATTGCTGCTCTAAAAGGCATTGATTTAGCTTTACAACTTGAATGTTTTGGCAGTGTTAACAAGCAGCTGTTTTCTGCAAGTAATTCTCACATCAAAAAGAAATGCCTGCTCTGGTCCCTCGTGCAGAGATTATTTGGGTCCATTTCAGCAGTGAGATTTGCTATGAGCGAAGACAATACCCGTCTCTGAGCATTTGGAAGGCCGTTGCAGTCTTGTACCATACCATGAGAGCACAAAACATGGCAGTTTTACAACTTTTAAAATTATATTAAAAATTGTGACATGCACATGTTTTTATATTAAATGAAAATACACTTGATTGAGAAGTACAAGCTAGACCCATTTCAAGTTCTTTTTACATTTTTTTTTTTAACCCAGTGGTGCTTTTTATCAGCTATTTTTAGGTATTGGTAGGAATCAGCAATTACACAATTAAGTACAAACTACAGGCAGGGGTTTTGAGATTAAAAACATACATGGTTTGGGATGGAAAAGTCCAATGTCACTAGGAAAAAGGAACAGTAACATTTTGAAAGAGTCTTACTTGAATGAAGGCAAGGCAAGGCAAGTTTATTTGTATTGCACCTTTAATGTATTACAACAGTTAAAAGTGCTTTACATAAAAACATTAAAAGCATTACAGATGTTGAAGGAGAAATAAAAAGAATAAAAATAGATCAAGAATCATAATAAAATATTAAATTAAAATCATTAAGAAGAACATAATTAAAAAGTTACCGTGCAGACTTTATTCGTAGCTGGAAAAGAAAAGAAAAGTTTTTAACCTGGATTGAAACATTTTTACAGTTGCTGAAAGTTTTATCTCTACTGGCAGTTTGTTCCACTTGTTTGTAGTATAACAGCTAAATGCTGCTTCTCCATGTTTAGTCTAGACTCTGGTCTGGACTAGTTGACCTGAGTCTTTGGATCTAAGAGCTCTGATTGGTTTATATTCTCTGAACATATCACAGATGTATTCAGGTCCTAAACCATTCTGGGATTAATAAACAATCATCAGGGTTTTAAAATCTATCCTGTGATTGACTGGAAGCCAGTGTGAAGAAGCCAGCCAATCACAGATGGGAGATGGTAGAGTCCATTTGAATGAAAACAGCATCGTTGGTGCGCTAAGCAGGCAGAGGCCAGGAGCCGTAACACCAGAAAAATTCAGTGTTTGGGTTTTTTTATTTTGTTTGTTTTTTTATAAAAACATGCATGTTATTGCCTGTGAATACTTAATACCTTAGATTCAAAATGCGTAGATGCTGACTTTAGAAAATACTTCAGAAAGATAACTATCAACTGTCTGAAAAAAGGTCTGAAAAAAGCTGAAAGGATCAACTTTGTAGGTGTATAAATGCCAACAAATAGCAAAATCACCCATTGGCAATTACATATGGCTAAACATTTGCAACACAAACCAAAAATAAAACATGCCATAGATTTAAAATAGTTTTAAAATCAAGTTAATGAACAAGCAATAAGCTTAGTTTCTAATTTAATGCATCTGAGACCTTTTACAGTAGACTCACAGCTGTTAATTACTATTCGCTTTATTTAACCATCGGACGGTTATTGAACACTGAGTTGAGCAAAAGTTAGCTTAGACATTCTACTAACCTTCAGAACCTCTTAGTCCCTCAACCCGAGTAACCCGAGTCTGCGCCTGCCTCAGAACTTGATACTGAATGGCGCCCAGTTTTAATATAGTGGGGATTGTAGGTGCTCCTCACTGATAAAGGTTTGTGGTTAGTCTTTGATGTTCTTTTTGCTTCTTAATGAGGATCAGACTCCAGAGTTTTTGGCCAAAGCCCTTTCGCCCTCACTTTTCCACTAAGTCAGTGGGGCAGCAGAGATTTAAAATTCTGTTCTGTCACAGGAGAAGAGGATTTTATCCCTCCTCCTTCTCTCTCCTCACCTACAAATGCCTTTTCACCTTGCAGCCTTTCTTTAACAGATTTTTGGCATCTGGAGCGTCTCACCATCTTGGACTGGGTTCCTCAATTCATTGAGGAGGCTCGATAAATCTAACCACTGGAGTCCTTTCATCAGCACCTTTAGGAAATGTGCTGTGTGTTTAGGGAGACTAGGTGTGAGTCAACACAGGAAACATACTCTTGGTGAGAGGGGGGGGTCTTGTTCAGCTTCAACTGGACACGAACACCAAAACATGTGTACACAAACCAGCGACAAAGCAAAGGGTCAGAGCTGGATCCAGACGAGGGGCTGGCTCTAACTGACCCCTGACCTTCGCTCAGAAAACATAAGCAAATCAAAAACATGTGTGCGCTGGTGAAAGGACACATTTGCTCCTGAAAACAGAAGACCTATTGTTGTGTCCTTACACTTCAAGCTTATGTGGAGCACCAGCGATACTGAGAGTCTTGCAGAATATAAGTGATTTATATCAAGTGAAAATGTCAAAGCATTTCACTTCTGCATGCTTAAGGAGCCTATATTTCTCCAGAAAGTTGGCAGAAGATTGAAGAGATAAATTCCACATGTTGCTGCATGAGCATAAGCCTATCCTGTTGAATATTTAGAGCTAAGTCCTTGTTTTTCACATACTGTGCCGTCAACAGCTGCCTGGAGCTACTTCTTATGCAATTAGCTTCAAGTGACTGCTATTTCTAGATCAGGGAATGGGTTGTTAATTTAGATTATTGCCGTAAAGGGAAGCTATAAAGCCTGCGGACCATTATTACTGTGGTACTTCAGCCATTGCATACGAAAATGAATCTGTATCTTTGTTCTTGAGACCAGAGCTTTCAGACAAGTCTTGATAAGTTACATGACTGCTTCATTCTTCTCTTCCCTCCTTCAGTCCTGCATCTATACCTCGGTAATTCCACCAATGATTTCTTTTGCCATTCTCACTTTATAAGCTTTTATTCTTGTAATGATTCTCCCTCGCTGTTGTGTCTATTTTGAGTTTGATGCTTATCTGTTCTGTGTATTTGGCCAGGCTGAGATCATGTTGTTGCTTCAGCAGATCTCTGCTGCTGACTGAAGACTTCTGTGTTTGTGTAGCCTTGCACATGCGTAAGCATGTATGCCCTCTTGCATCCACGTGCGGCATCAATGAAGGACTTCCTTTTGTATTGTGACATGGATGCTGGCGTTGGCTGTCACTGCACTGTAAGTGTCGTTTTGCCCCCTGTGGTTGCCCATGCAATGCAGAGACTTTAGAAGCTGTACACATATAAATACATAACCGTTATTATTGCATTTTTCTTTTCATGAAGTCAAAACTTTCAATTGAAATTTAGATGACATGATTCTCTCCTTGTTTTAAACATTCATGTTTATAGAGTTGACTGAAGAAAGAATGCACACAATGTTGCTGATTGTTGGATGATTGAAAATGTATCAATCATCTTTTAAGTTGAAGCTATTTTTGCTTATCTTTATTTTCAGTTTTTTTTTTAAATAAATGACCCCCAGTAGGACCTAAATGTTGCAAAGGTCATTGCACATTTCATTACTGGGATACAGATTATTGAATTATTCAGCACCTTTTCTTATTATGTTGCATTTTTAGCATGGCGCTTTTTAAAGAAAATTACGATGCATTTTTAGAGCTGCGCAATTGCATAATGTTTGCCTTTCACAGCAGAAGGTTGCTGGATCGAGCCTTATCTGGGGAGAGGTCTGAAAAGTGGTCTCTTAGTGTGGCGTTTGCATGTTCTCCCAGTGTATGCATGGGTTCTCTCTAAGTCCAAAGATGCGCCTGTTAGCTTAATTCTTCATTCGAAATTGTCCCTATGAATGAGTGTGAGTATGAAAAGCTGCTTATCTCTCTATGCTGACTCTATGATGGACTTGCAACCTGTACAGGGTGTACCCTGCCTCTCGGCTGCTAGTTGGGATGAACTCCGGCTTCCCAGGGACCCTGAATTGCATTGAGTAGTATAGAGAATGAATAAATGATGCATTATGAGTTCAGCATTTTTAAACTAGAAGGTTCCTTTTGAGACTTTGTTGTACTTTAGAAAGATTTCATGTTGTTTTGTACAGGGGGAGGGTTATGCTCTTTGAGATACCTCAAAGTATTTTTTTATTGGATTCAAATCAAGACACACATCTTTGCACATTGAAAGTCTCATTTCACTGTCCCACCTCAACTGTAATGATGTGCTGTCACTGCTTTGTTACTGTTCCAAGTTCACACCCATTATGCCACTTTAATTTAAAAAAGAAAGATCTTGATTTTGCCTGATGAAATAATGTGCTCTAATGTTAGATAGGTTTCTTTTTAAGTTCTTACAGATATTTTATCTTAAAGTTTTGTCCTGAATAAATGCATGTTTTAGTTTGCTCTTTGTTTTCCATTTTTCTGAATTTGAACAATATTTGAAAGAAAATCAAAATCAGCCTACGGCTCTTACACTAAGAAAGTTAATATGTTAAAAGGTAATTTTATAACAGTTTGCAGACAACAATTATTTCCGTATGGCTTCTGTAATATCATTTTCTTTACTTGTATGTCTGTAACCAAAGGTAAATTTTCTTTTGCTGCATTGAGATTCTGCTCTTGAATTGTTTCTTATGTCAATTTTGAAAATTTTTGTTGACGGCTCATGAGACAAAAATATTAAAGTTTTCCACCCATACAAATATAGTATTATGAAGAGTTGATACACATCAGGCGACATTGTACACGGTGTATTCACCTCAAATGGTTACTGTGTGTCAGCTCTCATCCAGCCATTGGATGAGATCTGCTGCCTTTGTTTTGCTGTGGAGGAGAGAAGAGATGAGGGGTCAGTGAAGATCTATGCATGCATGGCTGGCCTAATCTTTCCTGCCTGTGCAGACACAGGTTATTAAGATTTAGAGATTAAACAGAATTAAACAGAGCTTTGAAATTAATTTAATAAGCTCTATTAAACAACGGTACAGAATTCATTACTCATTTTCTTATTCTTTAAATATAACTGTATAATTCATATATCTGTGTTTAAGACTTTTTTTTAGATCACTTCACTTTGGATAGCTCACCTCTATTGGATTTGATAATTTCATTTAAACAACTAATCTATTTGTGATGTGTCACATGATCTATACTAGTTGATATATCCAGAATTATGTGGCTGATAATCTGTTATTTTGGTTAATTTAGCAATTCAAGCCATAAAAGCCTCCAATGAAAATCTACTTTCTTGGCAAGCATGTTCACGCCCAGACATGCACGCATGCAGACTCAGACACACACAGATTATTCACAATCCCCCTGAGAGCACTCAGACAAATGGCATTTTCACATGTGAAAGGTCACAAATGAAATGGCTTTGTGTGCATAAATTTAGGTACTGTGTGTCTGCGATGGTGCACAGGGAGTCATCAATGTAGCATTACTTACTTCAGGTTGAAAAACCTGTAGAATAATTTCTCCGGAACTGATGCCTGACCATAATACAGCTCATATCACTCAGTAAGCTGATTCTTTAGCAGCATAGAGTGGACCATTTTGTACATTTGTTACACATTATTTCCAGCCTCGATCAAACAAAGTGTTGAGAAAACAGTTTTTGCTTGTTCGTCGCCCTGCAGATAACAAGCTTAACCAGAAAAAGGAAAAATAAAATATTCACTTTTGCGTATGGACTCTATATTAGTCAGAAATTAAAACCAAATTCTCCACACGAAGTGAGGAAAATCTCAAACAGAATTCAAGGGTTCAAGATAAATCAAAATCTTATTCAAAATAGGACATAGAAAACACGCTTGTTGTCATTAAATGAAATGGTTAATTATTACAGAATTGCAAGTGTGCCTTTGATCATTTGCTTTTTAATAATAATAAATAAACTGTAAAAAAAACTTATAAAAAGGATCAAAAGCAGTCTTAAAGGTTGGCACTTTCTCACACAAAAGACTTGATCATGTTTCCTCAATAATACATGATTCACTTTCAGCTTCATTTGCTTCCTGATCTGTTTATATGACGCTAAGTACAAGATCTTGCAGGTCCTTACTGTGCGAATGCGGTCATCCGTTTGAGTGTTTTCATTTCTACTCTTCTTTTGTGTGTGCGTTCTTATGATAACATTTAATCTAACTATATAAAAGATTAAACAGTATTAAAAAGTCTAGCAGATATTTCTTTTTTAAAGTTCTGTTGCTGGTCTATAAAGCTCTGAATGGTTTAGGAGTAAAACACATCAGTGACTTCTTGATCCAGTATGAACTTAGCATGCCTCTCAGGTCATCTGGAACCAGTGTTTTATGTGTTCCCAGTACCAGACATGGAGAAGCTGCTCTGAGATCCACAGAAAGCCTCAGATCAGCAACACTCAGTTTATTTAAATCCAGGCTAAAGACCCAGTAAATCTGCACAGTTCCCTTCAAGCTTAAAGTTTTAAACTCAATCATGTTTTAATAGTACTTTTATCTATAATTTGCTTTTTCCTTTATCTTGTTTTTAATTTTAAATTATGCTTCTGAACGTCTCTGTAAAGCACTTTGAATGACCCTGTAGTTGAATTGGGCTATACTAAGGAACTTGCCTTGCCTTTTACTACTTTAGATTCTTTAGTCTCTTTTCTGTTTCCGGAACTGATGTGATGTTTTTCGGCAACGTGTGTTTAGGCTATGCTTTTGAGCTGAAAGCAGCTTATTTGATTTGAGTGTGCAAAATGCCTCCATCCTTTCCCTTCCATTGCAGAATATGAATGTTGTTCAGAAAGGTTCCAGTTAGTTTTTACTTCACTGTAACAGGTTTTATGAGGTGCCATTTAGAAAAATAGAAGAAAAAAACCGTTACCACATTAAATCATCTTTTCTTTCTCATAAAAGCAATAATATATGCTTCTCAGTTTATAAGCAGGTACTTGTTTTTTTACATGATTTTTTATGTACCCCATGTAGAATGAAATGCTATTAATGTGTTCTTCTCTGTCTTCTGCCTGTTTGTCCTTCCGTCTGTCTCTCTCTGCAGTCAGCCATTGAACCAAAAAATCAATCAGCCATAAAAAGAATGGCGAAGCCTCTTATTTACATCAAACTGAATGGAGAAGTTAGTTCCCCCTATCTTATGTCCTTTTTTATCCACTTAAGGCAGAAGCATTTAGTTTTCCTCCAGTCACTCACTTGACAAGCTGTCCAGATAAGAAGCTAAACTCTGCTAAAATGCTGAGGCATAAAGAATGGGACAAGGCCGAGAGTTTATTGTGGAGCTACTGCCTTTGGGAGAAAATGGAAGAACATATAAGTTTAGATGTTTCCAAGCTGTGTTTGCAGCGTGTCATTGCTCACATGTTGATGACAGATCACGGCGAAAACAAAAGTGACTCATAAGGCCACAGGGGGGCCCCAGAGACAGGGCATTAGAATGCTTCACAATACATATTCTGCTTCCTAAAAGCTACATTATAAACTCTTCATTATGCTTTGCTTTGTTTTATTATCCCTCCACTGTGATGCATGCAGAAAGATTTAAGGTCGACATTTTTATCTTAATGTCTGTGACAATAATTCTGTGTATTCTTGATGTCATGTTTGTTTTTTTCATGAAGGCAAAACTTAGAAATATTACATGATAAGGGTCCCTCCCCCCTAAACACACTTATCAATATTTTCCATATTGAAAACAGTAGACTGTGCCAAAAAATTGAAAGAGGTATAATTAATTGAAAAGGACAGGAGACCATTTGCTCATTTGATCAGTTTACTTAATGTTCGAGATCCAGACTGGATCCAGTGGTTATAACACACCATCTGCTGATTTGTCAGTGCATTTTATTTATAAAAAGTCTTCTATGCATTATGCAACTTACTTTGAAAAGTCTTTTCATGTTCCTTCCTGCCCTGTACCTGAGGTGGCCTAAGAGTGGAAATGTCCTCCTCTGCAGCCAGTTTCACTTGACATTTTTTTGTTGACACAATTCCTTAAAGATATGTAAACTTATCTTGATAAAGCACAAGTTTACGTTTCAGAGTAAGAATGTACTTTAAAGAAGACTCATTATTAAATAATGTATTTTATACATTCAAAAAAACAATGAAACGTTGGTTACGTATTGTAACCCAAGATTCTATGAGTATAGGCTTCGCCCTTTAAGGATATCGCTTGTGGGTTTATCCCCCCGCGTACATGCGTGCATCACTGAAGGCTTTTACTCCGGCCCCGTTTTATGAAGCCTAGCGTGGGGCCACGCTGTGTCTTCAGTGCTGTGCACATGCGCGAGAATAAACCCACTAGTGATCGCCTTAAAGGGCGAAGCCTATACGAAATAGAACCAAGTTGTTTGGAGTAAAAAAAGGATTATAATTAAAAAATGGTTTGACTGGACTAGTCTTGTATGTTATGTGTGTCATTTGCAGAACTCCGTAAACTGTAAGGCTTTGCTTAAAACCTTTTTATGTCAAATTGTTGTTTTTTTGTTTTTTTTTAAATATTGCTATTCATGATATTTTTTGTTTCTAAAACTAATCACTTTGCTTCTGTCAGGTTTTAATGTTCATGAAACATACCATTTGCACATTTTCCTTTTCACATTGCAAAACACTTAGTAACTTAGAAAAATAAACAATCATTTGCTTCGGGTACTTTAAAGCTGTTTCATTGAACATAGAATGAAAAGTTGCCAGTTTCAAAGCATTTGGCAAATTTTTCCTGTTTATAAAGCAGCAGGAACGCAGCTTCACCTCGATGAATTGTGTTTGTTTTAACAGCTGCTGATGAATAATCTCCAGATAGCGCTTCTCCTGCCTGGGCAGTCACCTCTGTTGAGTTGTTGAATGACTGACAAAGTCTTCTACAGTGATCAGTGGAGCATTTACAATACTAACTTTATGCAGTGGATAAAGTGTAGCGTGTTTGCTAACTTTCCCAGGGGAGCTCCTGAACCTTAAGCCTGTTTGGTTGCAACTGTCAGAGAGTCTCTGTCTCTTTTTCTACTTTTAAGTCTCTTTTTTTTTAGCAGTGATATGAGAACAGTTAATAGCTGACACTACAGAGGAAAATAAAGATTTTTTTAATTGGAAATTAAATCACATTTTGTTGTTTATACCAAGTGGAGATTGTGAGTGCACTCCAGAGATACGTTGGATCCATCTGTTTATTTAACATATTTGTTTGTTGCTCAAAGAGTCTCTGATGACAAATAGATTTTTTTCCAAAATAAGAAATTGTTTCTCCGAGAGATTTTAATGTCTCACCGTCCTAGGTAAATTTAACCAAAGCTACTATTCAAATTCCAACAAACTTGAGATTATATAAGGACTTCATTTTAAATGCATAATACAGAACAATATAGCAGTAATGCCAGAAGAGGGAGCAATCAATCCTGGTAAAAAAAAACAAAAAAACAAAAAACTTGATTTGGTATGTTCGACGCACTTAGCTGTTGTGTCTGTGTTTCTGTTCAGTTTGTTTGGTGCCTTCACTCATTCAGCGGCTGATATTGAGTGAATTTTACAGTCAGTAATGACTCATAATATGGTTGGGGGGATTAGCTCCGGATGGAATGTAGGAAAAGAAACAACCGACCCCTGAGGGCTTGGAAAGCATACTCAACCATAATCCTCTGCAAAGAGGTGCACTGCGCACCCTTCCCCCCTCAACAGTCTCTCGCATCCCACAACCTTACGTCCACCTTTAGCCTAAACTCTCTCTTTGTGTATAGTCAGTCACTGATGAGGTAAAACCATTGACTGTAAAACGGCTGTAATCGTGATTTTTAAATGACCAGCTACATCAGAGTATGGCTGCTATTAATTATCCACGATTCATAATGTATTTGTTTTTTTTCCTTTCATAACACTCATCAGATGTGTGTTCAGCCACACCTGTTTGCAGAAAATAAGCTCTGATAAAGTCACTGTACCTGCCCATCAGTAAACAGATTACATTGCTAACACAGTGAAGCATTTCTCCGTTAGGAAGCGAGATGATGATATCTAATCAGTGCTGCTGCCTGTCTGGCCATGCTCACACCTGGGATTAGGATGCGTCAAGGGGGATAGATTACAAGTAGACAGCTCTAAGGGTGAACGTGGGCAAGACTAAGATCTAGTTGAGACAACATTCGGTAATGGGGTGAGCTATATGTGACCATGTCTTTAAAGCAGTGTGAATTCACTTGAATGCCCACCCACTCACCTGACTCGCTTCCTGTAGAAAAAAAAAGCAAATTTGCTGATGCTAATATTAGCCAGCAATATGAAATAAAATAAAGACATTTAATAAGATGTGCTTATGTGTTTATTAATCAGGATCAATATATTAGCATTTTCTGATATTTGCTTGTTTCTAAAAGAAAGAAAGAAATGAGTGAACAATTCAACCTGATTTTGCTCATCTTTGTTTTGCGTCTTCATGTCTGGGATCTTTAATTACAGGTAACCTGACAGCAACACGGGTAAATCCTCTTCTTTAAGTTTCTCACAAGGCTATAAGAGACTCATCTATTTGTTTTTCTCCAAAAAGGTCTAATCAACCAAAAATACACACCTCTGTGACTCTCCTAGGATGGTGGCTCCCTACCTGTAACTTGGAACCTCCCAAGGCTGTCCCTGGATGCTTTGACCAATCAGAGCCATTTTGAATAAAAACTAAGTGTTAGGGTTTTGGGTTAGGTTACGTCGTTTCCTGTTTTATTTTTTATTTTTTTCTGTTTTGCCCGTTGCTTTCTGTTTCAGCTTCATGTATTGTTCATTAGTTCACCTGGTTTGATTTTGTTCATTGTTTTCACCTGTGTCTTGTTGTGTTTTGTGTATTTATACCCTTGGTGTTCTTTCCCCCATGCTGGTTCATTAGATTCTTTTGTAATGAGTTCATGTGTAGTACTTTTGGTTATTATGTTAATAAATCCAGTTATTTTGCATCCGGCTGCCTTCTCCTTTCCTGCATTTGGGTCAACCACCTTCCCCGCATCGTGACAGAATAAACCAGCCCAACATGGACCCAGCGGAACAGGAGTACAAGGCTTTCTTCAGGATGATCCACATGGCTACCAAGTGGTACGTGGACTGTATGGCCAGTGTCTTTCCTGTGCACCACCAGCTGGTCACAGCCACACTCTGAGGCTCTGCCACATCCGGGCATGGAGGCATGGGGCAGATGATTTGTCCCCATTTTTTGGTAGAGTAAGGCTCTGTTGATAATTATATACCCGAATGCGGAGTTTCAGGTATTTTAGGCCCTTTCCGACTTTTTGCTGTTCCTATAACCTTTTACGAAGAAGACTTGTTTTTTCGTGCATTCCTACATATAAGAACGGGGGTCTACGGACCTCTGTTCCTATAACCATTTCAGCTTCTGATGTGATCGTCTATAACTAATAATCCTGTCATGGAGAGAGAACACTGGCTGCAGTTTGCTCCGTAGGGTGTTTTATGCTGTCATTATTTTTTGCGGGTTTTTTTTTTTGTTTTGTTTTGGAGCGGCACTGAGTACACGTCACCATGTAGATGGCTGAGTCAGATCAGCCCCT
This sequence comes from Pseudomugil tenellus, assembly GCA_037177515.1. Classification (NCBI taxonomy): domain Eukaryota; kingdom Metazoa; phylum Chordata; class Actinopteri; order Atheriniformes; family Pseudomugilidae; genus Pseudomugil; species Pseudomugil tenellus. The sequence goes on from JBAMHX010000020.1 coordinate 9,976,015, forward strand.
ACCAAGGTTTGTGTCTCATGCGCGAATGCAAAGTAAATTGGTTTTCCTGGGGATGGACAGTTATTAGAACTAAACTGTTCGTATAACTGCGTTCCTATAACTCATTTGTTGGAAAAGGCCTATTATGGTTTCATTACAACTGTCACCACTGGATATCCTTTGTGTGAGTGCGATAACAACTGGATTTTGATACTCTGTGTACCTGTTTAGGTCGCCAAGGGGATGACATGTATCGAATTTCACCATTTTGGGATTTATGGTTTCCCCACCAAGTGGCACTTTATGCGAGGAAAAATCTAATTTTTACCTATATCTATGGAACTATTTCTCTCATTGGTCTCAAATCAAATCCCAATAAAAGGTCATGAACCCAGGATGCATCCTGTCCTGTCCTGCTATACGGGTTTGGTTCAAGGTTTCCACACCAGGTGGAGCTTTGGGTCTGAACATGTGCGGCTTTATATTATTGTATTATTTCTATTCGAAGATTGGTGGAATTGGAATATTGGGGGCGTTCTGTCGCTTCCAAGGGCATCGACCTTGTTTTACTTTTGCTTCTTTGATGGACATAACTCTGTCAGAATATATTTTTAAATACATCTAATTAACGTTGATTGGTCTTGCCGGGGGCTGCACAGTGGCACAGTTGGTTACCATTGTGGCCCCACAGCAAGGAGGTTGCTGGTTTGAGCTTCGGCTCAGGCAGTGGCTTTTCTATGTGGAGTTTGCATGTTCTCCCTTTGTTAGTGTGGGTTTTCTCCGGGTACTCCAGCTTCCTCCCACAGTCCAAAGACATGCACCTTAGGGATAGGCTGATTGGAGACTCTAAAAGTGTCCGTAGGAGTGGATGTGTGTGTGCGTGGTTGTTTGTCTATGTGTGTTGGCCCTGTGATGGACTGGCGACCTGTCCAGGATGTACCCTGCCCCTCGTCCATACCTAATTATCAGTTGTGAATAACTTTAACGTCTAATTTAAAGGAAAAATGAGCCTTCCAATATCCAAATAAGTTAACAGACTTAACATCCTAATCCTGCATCTCTTATGCACTCAAGCACATAAAGTCATTGAACAACATTCCACTGAACATGCCCCCAATTGCTCTGTCGCCCTATTTTTATTTCGCTTCAGAGTTGTCAAATTCTCCAAACTGAGAGAGTTCTGACTGCTACTGAAGGTAAGACTCTGACTACTCATAAGTATTTTATACAATCCCACTTAAACTAAAGGGATCAAAATAAGCATATCCTGGATAACTCTGAATTAACATTGAAATGCAGATATGTTATCATGACTATCAAGTAATTGTTGTTATTTGATTTCATGCATCAGGCTTCATTTTTGATCCCTGCTAGTAACCAACTATTTTGCATAAACTTGTCAATGTGCACAGATTCTGTTCCAACCTAAGAACATAGTGCAAATAAGAAAGCAATGTATATTAATAAAACTTCTTCTAAAAACCTCAATGCAGTTTAGTTGTGAACAAATAAATTGACATAATAATCTAAGAAATGCTACAAACCACCATTCATCCATTGTTGTTAATGAAGGCAGCTTTAAACTAAATATGTTTCTCAAGTTCTTTTCTGATCATCAAAGCACAGCGTGTTGAAAACTAAAAGCAGAGTGCACAAAACCCCTAAAAAACAAATACAGCAAACTTAGATAACAGCTCAGTTTTTTCTAACCTATGCCCGCGGGTTTTACAATAACTGCCTGATTGAAAAATCAGTTAATTAGAGAAATAGCACAGAGGCTCTGAGACAACCCCATGTAGTCCCGCTCCCCTTGTTATATAAGCTAAAAAGCCCCTCCTCCACACAATTATCAGCAACAAGCAGTAAAAGTTTGTGGGATTTCTCTGTGCCACTATATATCAAACCACTAATCCTAGCAACACAACTTTGAACCCCTTCGTCTTTTCCCATCCCAGACTGGAAACAGTAGTTGAAACTTTTGGCCTGAGCTTGCACAGCTTTGGTAGCCAGTTCAGTCATTCAGGCTCAGAAAAATCAGAGCCGATTTCAAGTTATCAAATAATCATCTTTCACAAGTTTTGCTTTTGAACTTGACACATTTGGGATAGAATGTTTTGAACATTAATTTCATGCCTATATCAACACAGTTTATAATCTATATAATTGCACAAAATCACAGGCTTAATTAAGAGACGCAAATTATATCCATCCCTAAATACTATGTTGATGAAAGCCTTTGAACCGAGTTCCTGCTGTTTATGTACTGTACAGTCAGAGCAGACTTTAAGCCCGGGAGGCATCCAGTCCACACAGAGGGCTTTCATTATTCCAAACATGTATGGTGACGCACAAATAGCCATAACTGTAGTATTACAGTATTAACGGGCGGCTGTAGCTCAGGAGGAAGAGCAGTCGTCTTTCAACCGGAAAGTTGTGAGATCGATTCCAGGCTTCGCCTGA
>JBAMHX010000020.1:9978553-9989478 GCA_037177515.1 Pseudomugil tenellus
CTATGTAATGTAAAGCGCTTTGAGCGGTCAATATGACTGGAAAAGCGCTATATAAGTACAAGGCCATTTACCATTTATTAGAGAGTTGCAAACCAAGCTTGTGTTTTACCACGGCCCCCATTTCTTATGTCTGATGTAATCCCTAGCGCTACGATTTTGTAAACATTTTCAGCCACGGGGGTGACACACAAACATAATCTGACACAATCGTAATATTTCATCTTATGGTAATGTCTGAAGCCTCTTCACTTCTTCCCTTATTTTAAAATCCACCAGACATGCAGCTGTTCCCATGAGGGTCTTAGCTCTCAGATATAGTCAGTGAACTATTCATTGGGAAAGTATGTAGGTCAATCTGCTTTGCTCTTTATCTAGAGCCACAGAGATAAGTGGCAATGTGATTAATATTTAATATCTATATGATTAGTGATGGTTGTGGTCATGTTTAGTTGGTTTAGTGGTGTAAAAGGCAATCAGTGGGAGGGGGAGGGAGGCCCGATGTGGAGGAGTTTATCAAGCTCTACCATAGAGCTACCTCCACTCTAAATCCTCATATTATCGTCTGTGTTTAATCACAGTACAGTTCAAAAGTTTTAAACAGAGCAGAGGATAAAACATCTCACTTCTCAGGACAGGGACCGCTCACTTTTATGATATCTGAGTGGCACAGAACCAGTTCAGAGGGAGGAAACATCCCTGTGTAAAACTAATTCCATGTGGATTGCTGCTCTTTGATAATGTGTTGCCGGAAAACAGCTGATCCCTCTGCTTGCTGTAATCCATTTTCTGGTGTTTAGTCAGTGAGCATGCAGTGACATCCCTGCACATTATATCATGCATCAGTTTTGCGTGCGGTGGCGTGTTACACAAGCTTTCACAGAGTGGTTGCCATGAATTGGGTGACCTGTCTGCAGAGTTTATAGGATGGTGTTACAATTTCCAGAGGAAAACCTATGCCAGCGAAATGTGTTTTTACAGCTAATATTAGGCTGGTTCTCAGATTTAAAACATTTGCCATGATATATTTTTTTTTCTTTTACAATTGTTGCTTGTGCTTTTTCTGTGTCATCCCTGCCAACATTGATTCATTCTTTTATGTGGCACTCTGACTGTCACCACTGTGTGATGAAGAGGACATTTCTCTGGGTCAGCCAGTTGTTTCAAGTGCTCTATCAAAGGACAAGAAATATTTTAGCTTCATGAGAAAAGAATATTGTTCTTTTTTGCTGGTAAGAGAAAAATAACTCTTTGGAAGTCTTATTTTCCCTGTTTTATTTTGTGTTTTTAAAAATGTCATTCATTATTTCCTTATAATTACTGATGTCTTCGGTGCAGCAGATCAGAATAGCTTCATTGTCTGGCTGTTGGACATACACATGCACACACACATGCGTGGTGTAACTGTTACATCCTTTCGGCTCTGTAAATCTCTCTAAATTCCTCCACTGAGTGAGTTGCGGTGCGCATGTGTTTGTGTGTGAGAGTGTTTTTGTGCATTCCTGCCTCCTGTAGCCTGAACATCTCATCACATGTGAAGACAACGGGGTGACTGGATTTTGAGTAACAAGAGACCGAGATGGAAAAAAAAATGAAGAAAGAGGAACAAGGGAAAATAGGATGAGGTGAACTAGTGACTGTAGCTGTGTGTGGCTCTGAGCGGTTGCCTGATGACGTTAAGCCCTCCACACACATCTGGAACAGCTTGTGCAGCTGCACCTGAAAAGAAGGGCACCTCCGCAAAGCCTCTGCCGGCACTTTCTCGTTTCTCCTTGTGTTCTCTCTTCTTTTTCTTTTTCTTTTTTTCTTTTTGGGCTGTCTGTAAATCTGTTTCTCTGTGGTTACTGCCTGCCGGAGCGCTGGGGTGGTTTCCCGCTGTGCATCAGCGGAGAAGAGCGTGTAAAACGAAGCGAAAGAGAAGAGGAGAGACAAGAGAACAGTGGACTACAACATGGGAAGGAATTATTAATCTTGAGGTAGGACAGAAAAGTTAACATCCAATATTCTCAGGAAAAGAAAACTGGGGATGGAGAAGGAGGGTTAGGGTGAAAGATAGAAAAGCAAAGAGGGGGGTTAAGTAGCAGGAATGTGCTGATACTGGAAACCTAAGTTTCTCTTTGCATTTGGCACTGCACATCCTGTCAGTCCACAGGTTTGTCTAGGCATACACCTATTTACCAACTTGCACGCTTATGTACACGCACACTGTTTGCTTTGGAGGATGATCTCAGGAGGCCACGTAAGGAGAAGAGAACACCTTTCAAGAATCTATTAACCTCACAACCAGTTGCGTCCCACCCTGCTTCCCAAAAGTGCCCTCCCTCTGGCCGTTTCAGCCTACCTGTGCTAGTCACAACACGCTGCAGCTCCAAAGTCACATTCACTGAGAGAGCTCAGTAACCCATTGCCCATGGGACACAGCCTCAGTCACCCTGGCTGAGAAAGACTGAGGACCTTCCAAAGATCCATTGACTTGCAGGATGTCTAAAGCCTCCAGGCTGGCTCGACCCCTCTCAGCAGGGGCTGGATCTAAGCTGCCCTCTCCAAGGAAGGAATGCCCTGGCACAACCAGTGTGGCTGGCAAAGCCCGAATGCTGAGTGTGGGGGAAAAACTGATGAAGGCAGGCAACGATGGTGTCTTGAACAGGCAGAAACGTGTAACAGCAGATGTACCACAGAACAAACCACAGAGTGAAACCCAGGTTGAGACTCAGGCCCCTAGTCAGAGTCCAGGTGAGAAGGGCCAGAATATGGATACGGTCCCTCCCAAAAGCAGAACCAGTCTGCCTAAAGCGTCAGGTCAACAGCAAGGCTCTGTGCACAGTAAGTAATAAGAAAGCCATAGATTGTATTCAGAAATAGTCCTTTGGACTACTGTCTACATGTTGCATGTTTTCATTTTATATATGCTGAGTTAAAAGTGCAACTTTTAAATCAACGAGTATGGCAGAATGAGATGAACCTGTCTAGTTTTTGCTACTTTTAACTCCATAAAAGCATGTGATTTAAAAAGTTTTTTTTTAACAATATATGGTTCCTTTATAGAAATTGTCATGCTGCTACATAAGTTCACACCAGGTTAAGCTTTCCCTGTGCCCTCTGTTTCCTTAAACCTGCTGCGTTAATATATTGGAATGTCGGTCTTAATGCAGCTTGGAGGAATGATTGCAAATAAGACCTCTGTCGCTATCCCACTGTGTTGGTGTCCACTGAGTCTTCGCATCCCTTTTTGACCTTCTCACCAGATAACCAAACCAATAGGGTGCCAGCTCTCATGTCTTGTCAGCTCACACTCACCAAAATGAAAGTTGGCCAAGATGTTTTATGACTAAAGATGACTCCTTGTGCTTGCTGTCTGTTAAAGAGTCCGACTGAAGTCTATCACTTTTGAGTCATTCTAGTTGGTTCAGCTTGTAGCAAAAACAGAAAAATTTAAAGGGGTGTTTTAAGTGAAGGTGACGTAGATATAGCCTATGGGGGTTGAGTCAAGTGAAATAGGAACGGAAGGAGGTCAGGAATGCGAGCAGGGCATGCTGGGAAATCAACAGGTCCCAAGTTGTGTCTGTGTGAAAATCCCTCCTGCAATAAAGGCAGGTTAGGGGTTATAAGGGGGCAGGCTTTTACTGGAAAGCAGATGTGCTTCTCTGTGCTGCTTCCAGTTTCCTCTTTATACAAATAAATGTTCTTTATGCAGAGCTGACTCACTTCTAAAAGGGTGAGGGTCAGTTTCTTTTCACCATCCATTTACCAACAGAACTTATCAGTTTAGTAAAAAAAAAAAGGTTGGATGCAAAAATTCTTGATTGAAGTTACGAATGATCACACAGACAGCAGCTTTTTTCATAACTACTTATTTTTTGTCTTTTTTGTTTTTTTTTCTTCCCACACATCATTGTGATTCTGGCTTTTTAAAATCTCCTCGCTTTTGTTTCTCCTAGTTGTTCTTCCCTTTCATTCTTTTTTCCTGTCGTAGTTTGACAGCATTTGAAGGATGCCACAACCACCCACGTCCACATAGGCAAACAGTCACATATTAACTTGCAAAGACCATCAAGAAGAATATGTGACCAGTTCAAAACGCATAACTTTCAAGTGTGAGTTTTTTTTCTTTTGGGGATGTGAGAACCGTGAATATCTCTGGACTGTAACTTTGAAGTTCAGCATCGAAAAGACTGTGCCTCAGTGGTCTAGCCTCTCCAGAAACTTGCAATAGTGTAAAGTTTTTCAGCAACACTTTGATATATAATGCTTTATTTTCATAAGTCATGCAGCATCTTCACATTGAGCCACTGCTGCCATTGCAAGGGGCCATGTGGTACCTAAGTCTTTGGATTTAAAATAAGCCATCGACTTTTGTTTTGGCTGCGGTCTAACAGGCATGTAATCATATTCTCTATTCGTTGATAGACCATATACAAACAAAGCTGGTTAATGTGAGGGGCTGTGACCAAGCCAGGTCTCCATCTCCCAAGCTAATGGCAGTTACAGTGCATGACGACAGCTAAAGCACAGGCCCTCAGGGTCAAACAGAGCCAATGCACACGCTGCTTTCAGACAATAAGTGTATGTGACAGGTGACATTTCCACCGTGTGAAAGCTTCAGAGCTGACTGCTGCTTGCCAAAGGGCCCAATTTCAGTCTCAAAGTGGCAGCTCTCACCAACAGTTAAATCCCTTTGACATTTCTTCACCAAAGAGAGGGTATAACATTCGTCTCAAGCACAGATTCAAGTTCAGCCTTCTCTTGATACTTGGAAGACATTTGGTTTAAGTTTATTGACATGCTAAATCTCTGTTCGTTTAACTGAACAAATCAGCTGAGCAAAGTTTTCATTAGGATGCAGATGAGCACAATTTAAACCTACATGTGACTGAGAAATTTTCACAACTATCTGGGAAGGGTTTCAGAAACATTTGGAACCAGAGTGGAAGGATGTTCAGGAACAGCATCTCTGGCGGTACTTCACAGCTGCTCCTCACTTATATGAAAGTCAAATTAAAACCAAAGTTTAAAAATATTAATAACATTGACAATATACATTTTGAGTTCATGGGAAGTTGTTAGTTGACCTTTCATCACACATTACTTGTTATTGTTGCTGGTTTTAGTCTGCTCCGGCTCCAAAAAATTAATGGGAATACAAGACAATTAAGAAAATGAAAGTAAACAATAAAAACCATTTAAATGTGTTAGTTTTATCTAGAAAATTAAAGGATTTATTCCATTCAGCCTGTGACTTTTGTATCCAACCATCTCTAGTTGATACTGTTAGAGTGATCTGGTAATACCAGAGTAAATAATAATACACTGCAACTTTTCATTTCCATTGCTACTGTTTAATGATCTTACTCTCCAATGTTTAAATGCTATATCTGCAACCATTAGCTGCTTTTATTCACCAATTTAAAGTTGTTTCTGTATGTAAACTCCCAGCACACTTTCATTTTGTTGCCCTTGCATACACATCAGAATGTACATGTACATGTGCGATGCCTTAATCACTACTTGTCCACCCAGTAGAGCTTGGGTGGAGCACGCAAGACTCTGGGTATGATGCCAAAAATATGTTTCAGGAATTGCAGTTTAATGAACTTTGAGGATTGTGCATGAAGTCACCACCTTTTCAATAATGATGTTTGTTGTTATGATAGTTCCACTTATTTGGATAGATATGAATTTGTGCTATTGGAAAAGGCACACTAAGCAACATCATCAACTTTTGGTCACATTCACGCTCTGGAAAGAGATTAATTTTAATTTCTTGATATTATTTTACTGTTATTCACTGCTTTGCTTAGAGAGCTGGCAGTCTGCACAACGTCCTGCTCTGACTGACTTGAACATTTGCCTTTTAATGTACACTTACTCCACGTAATGTTTAAAAAATTTCAGAGCTGAAACCATTATAAGTAAATTAAACCTTTAGATGAAATCATATGAAAAAGTTAGTAAAAACTTTGGTTGAAAATTACTTTCTCTCTGACTCCCTTATTAGTCATTGTTATCTCCAAACTTCCAGATTCTTTTTAGTCTAGATCAACATGAAATATTTTCATGGTATGTGTACCCTTGTGGGTCTTTTGATCTAATGACCGATCAGACAGGGATTTATCCTTGCGACGCTCAGATTCCAGATGACCTCACCTACAAACTGCAGTGTGGTTAGGCAGACAGGGTTACTAATGCTTTGCTGTGTCTAGATGGTTTTTCAAATTGTGTAACCACATCAGTATGCACTTGGTTGCCTCAGCATGTCGTCAAACATAAGAGGTCTTTGAGACACTTCAAACGTTGTCATCTACATGTACAGTGCACGTCTGCCTGTTGATAACTGTGTTAAGGCTTGTGCACAGATATGAATCATTGCTGATGATGGAGTGCAGGCTTGTGCATGTTGTCTTGTTCACTCATCATTAAAAATGTATGAACTTTGTTTCTTTGTGACTAATTTAGTTGATATTGCCTTACTTTTTGGAAGAAGTTAATTGAACAGCTTAGATGGGACAAGTTTAATGCCTGGCATGTGAGCTATCAGTCATTTCTTAGTCTATGAAACAGGGGGTTGGGATTATATTAATCACTGTCTCTTGTGGCTCCTAAAACCACCAGTTACCCAAGCCTTTTTTATGTTTGACAATAGAATTGGTGGATGAATAAATATAATATTTTCCCCAGAACAACATTTGGAAATACTGATATATATTTCATATTCATTGGAAATCTGTTGTATCATTTAACATTTCAGTTTTATCATTCTGAAACACTCTGGAGTGCCTTAGAAGTGTTTTTCTTCCCCTTTGGGCGATGGAATTTAAACAAGTATTTTATTTATTTAACCAACTACACTTTTTAGTGATCGACTTGCTATATTAAGTTTAAAATCTTGTCACTCCTTGTTGAAACGATCAATTGTATAATTTCATTTTACATGGTTGTCTTGCAGCGATGCCATGCTTTTTTTTTCTTTTATAGCAGAAACAAATATGTCATGTCCTTTGCACCTATTGTGTTCTACGTGGTTATCTCCTCAGACAGTACAATTTACATTAGCAAGAGGAAAGAAAAGCTTAGCCCAGATACAGTTGAAGCTATTCTCCAGGGTCAGCACAAGTAAACTACCTTGAGTCAGGGAACTGAAACCAAATCAGGTCTGCATGTTGCCCCCAATCCAGACCTCAAATTCTCAGGATAGAGCATCCCAAAAAGTTGTGTCACTGAGCCAGCAGTAAATGCTCACAAAACTTTATTAGGATCTTCCTCAAGTACGAGTGTGCAAGGACCATAAGACAGTACTACTTCACCCACGCTTGGTCAGTATGAATCACAACAAATTGGAAAAGATGAGCTGTGAGCAATACTGGCATACCAAGGATGTCTTCTTTTCTGTGTGATACAAGTTTTAAAAAGTGAAAGATGCACAAATGGGTTACAAAAAGTCTGAAAATTCATACTCGTACATCTAATAAAAAAGGAAATGACATATTTAATCTATTTATGTCAGTTTCTTGTAAGTTTCCCACTCAGACATTTGCTTTTGTTAAGGTTAAAGATTTTGTCTCTCTATCGACAAAAGTCAATAAAATGAACTTTTCTTTTGAATCCCGTAAAAGAGGAAGTGCAAACAATGCCTGAATGTTGTCTCAGCTGTGGGAGACAACTTACCTTTGTCCTTGGCTTGTCAATAAGTACCGAGCGACTGAGTCATTACCAACACAAGACTTGATGAACTAATGGTGTGCTCATTGACCTGAGATCTGGGTTCAGAAAATGAGTGAAGGTGACTCATCCATCAAATGCAAACAGATAATAGCTGGGCCACTAAGCAAGCGGAAAGAACTTAAGTTATGTGACCATTCATGAGCGTCTACTTTAAATTCCCCTATTTGAATTGATTGGTGTGTGTTTTTATTTTAATGTGCAGCTTAGGACAGCAATTCCTTCCCTCTGACCCTGAGTCAATTCTACAAGACAGAGAACATAACGTTTCACTGTGACAGATTAAGGATAACAAAGAAGTTTTAATCTTTGTCATGATTGGCCAGACTATAATTCCTGAAGTATTCATATGTCTGCATCTTTTACGTATCAACTTTTCACCATGGCCTTTTGTTTGGATTTGATAATAATAACTTCTTCTAATTCTAATAATACTCTAATCTAATACTGTGGCACGGAATCTCTTCAAACAAGACATCACATGACAATGTTTTCTTTTTTTCCATTTGTATGTGTGTGTTCAAGCCCAAAGCGTAAATGTGGTTAATTTACTGAACTGAGGCTGTAAGCAGATGCAAAAGCTCCCTGAGGGTTCCTTCTCAAAGAGTTGACAGAGAAATCAATATGTCTCTATTTCCCTTCTTATACCCTTTTGCCTTTCAGGCAAATGTGATGTGGTATGTGTGCAAGTGTGCGTGCATGTGTGCACTTGTGTGAGTGCTTATATCTATTGGTTTTGTTGCCTGTATGCATGCAATGAATGTACGCCCAAAGTACTAGATATCTAAACTGCTAAATACTCACACACTCATATCTCGGTAGTTCAGATAATTTCAGTAGAAACTCCTCCTGTGTTTATTTGTTCCATATGAGTTACTTATATGGAACTCAGGAGACTGAATTGAGGGTAATTAGTTTGCATAAAGGTGGAAACAGCAGAAAGTCTTCCAACATATATAAAACATTTCAAATGTTTTAATTGTTTTTGGATATAGCAAAATTGGCGATTGTTTGATGTGAGGGATCGTCAGACTCTTACCTCAGCTTAGCTTAGCACGACAGATACACTGTAGCCTAAATGCACATAGAAATACTCTGCCTCCTGTCAATATGACATTTTTTAAAAGGTGAATGAATTCATGCCAATGCTAGAATATCTAAAGAAAGTATTTTTTTGTATTTCTCTTGCCTAATTCAAATTTATATAAAACAACTATTTCTGTTATAATGAGGGCACCAGTCACTTCTATTTTATCAAAAGTTTTTAACTTACAGGAACTCAGAAGTAATGGTTTTCATATTTAAGTTTGTGTACAGTTTTAAAACTTTTTACTATGGAAGTTTTGCTCTGTTCCTCAACAGTGCTCTGTTCTGTCAACCTTTTGACTTGAGACATTAATTATTAGCCACCAGTTAGGTAATTGAGCTCGATATTCTTACACACTTTCATATTGGCAAAAACGTGGAAAGAGTTTTGGAAAATATCTGGATCTCTGAATAAAACTGTTTTGAAAATTAATGCTGTTGGAGACTAACTTTATCACCCTTCTGTATTCAGTGTCATCCTCATGATCATTATGAGGAAATTAAAACATGTGATTAAGAGGGGAATTCAAAGTTAAGCACAGATGGTGTGTTGTGTTATTTACGATATGAAGTTAGTCGTTATCTAAGCATCGTGTGAGTTTTATGTTCTGTCATTTCTTCTTTTTTAAAAAAAAAAAATCTAAGCCAGATGAGCTATTGTTTTCAGAATGTGTTTTCCCTCCATTTCACCATCCTGATTACAAGTTCTTGTTTTTATATGAACCTGTAACTAACAATTCCTTCAGACATTTAAGTGTTATGCGTAAGGCAAGGCAAGGAAATTTAAGACTAAATGCTGATTCTCTTTGTTTAAGTTTAATTCTTAGGAAAACCAAACTTGACTCAGATGATCTAAGGAGTCTTGATAGTTCATATTGCTCAACAGATCAGATAATTATTTTGGACCAGAGCCATTTAGAGTCTTGTACACTAGCAGCAGAATTTTTAAAGTCCATTTTTTGAGACACAGAAAGCTAGTGTAGAGATGTTATAACCATAGTGATGTTTGATTTTTGGTCTTTGTGAGGACACAGCCAGCATTCTGGATTTGTTATAGGTGTCTCCCAGCCATTTTTACAGTCGTCGAACCTACTAAAAACAAAAGCAAGTTTTTCCAAATCATGCAGAGCAGTCCCATTATTCTAAATATAGTTTTCAAGTGGTAAAAGGCAGATTTAGTTGATTAGATATGCCTGATAAAATTTAGCAAAGAGTCCAAAATGACATAGAGGTATTTGGTTTGATATGTTGATTTGAACATAGCTGACTGAAGTTGGGGAAATCTTTGGATGCTCATCTTTGTTTCTAAACATCATAAAACGCAGTGACATGAATGTGGTGGTACATGAATGTGGTGATACATAGCTAAAGAAAATTCATTTTCCTTTTTTAAAGAGGATGTTATATGTTATTTTATATACAATACCACAACTTGAATTCATATGGCCATTACACAAAATCAAGCATTTTAGAAAATTCTCGATTGTCATGGATTTGAGTTTTACATATGGACCTTAAATGACGCTTTAAAGGGGCCATGTTATGTAAAATGGACTTTTATAAACTTTAAACTTTCTGTTAGTGTTAATTGTACCTTGAAACAATCCAGGAAATAGTTTCATTTTTCATCCATGCGTTTTTGTAGTTTTTGTAGTTTTGTGCAGGTTAAGCTGACATGACAAGGTGGAGACTCCCCCTCCCCTACCTGAATTTAGCATGCTATCTACTCCAGGAAGTGTGCATGTGGCTGTGCTGCACTCTAGTGAACAGACACAGGTGTAACTGCACGCTGGCTAAACGGCGCCTCTCTGCCTCCTAAGTGTGGCTGGGCAGAGGAGCAGCAGACACACAGATGAGAGAAGGAGAGATGCAGAGCAAGGGGTTCACTGTTCCAGCTAAAAATCTCTAAGCAACAAGTGAGTGGTATGGCAAAACCATAGTCTGGTGCATGTTGCAAAATGCATAATATTATCCTAGATGGGGATATGATAGACTGTAATATGGCAACCATAGGATAATGTGGCCCCTTTAACCTCTTAAGCCCTATTGCCCCCGTACGGGGTCCGAGAGACTCATCGCAGCAAAAAACATACAATGCAGCACTTATCATGAAGAAATAAAGTCAT
>JBAMHX010000020.1:9998783-10020313 GCA_037177515.1 Pseudomugil tenellus
GGGGGGGGTGTGAAGGGGGGGGGGGGGGGGTGGGGGGGGGGTTTGTTTTTTTTTTTTTTTTTTTTTTTTTTTTTTTTATGAAGAGACGCGACATTACTGACTTTCAAAATAATTCTTCTTTGATTTTATTTCCAGGTCTTTCAATACAATTTTTTACAAGGCATGTTTGAGATCATGAATATATTGATTCTCATTTCCAGAATCTCCATTCATGTCACTGGAAGCAGTTGGAAGTCATTTCCATCTTTTTTCCTCAAGTTCAATAGTACAACTGCAGCCGAGTTCATTCAAGACTCACAGGTGGATCATTTACTGGGTGACTGCTGGATCAGCTCCACAGCGGCAGACTGGCACAGGCTGAGACACCAAGACTGAATAGCTGAAGTTGAAATCCTCACCTCTTTTCTTTCCACTGAATCCCAAATGTTTTGATTTATTTTGTCTCCTTTCTTTATTTGCATTTCTTTTGAGCACTGGATGGATTGAACACTTATGGATTAGGCAAAGTAAGGGGTGTTTACAGTGTTCATAAAGCAAGAAAGGAACTTAAAAAACCCAAACAAATGTATGAGTTTGTGCACATGCAAAACACACTAATGCACATGCTTCTGTGCATTTTCCCTCTGTTTCCTGTTATTTTCTCCATAAGTAACTCTTGCTCTGAGTCAACATACCTTTCTCCTCCTTTATTATGCAGTATGAGAAATAAACGCTGACGCACAAAACCTTCCTGGCAGCACACGTGAGCTGCAGAGGGTGTGACAGAGCACATTTCATCTATTCATGTTACTGCTGTATTGTACTTAGCGGTGCTTTGAAGTTTTGTTTTGTGCATCTGAGCCCCCTAAATAATGAACCACAGTTGTGTGACTGTCCAGATCACGTATATCAATGTGGGCTTTTCTTGTGCTTGTTGAACACAGAAGGAAGGGTTTGTGAGGGAGAGTGGCCTCCCCTCTCCAACACATGGTGCCCAGACTAAACAACAAGATGAATGTTTCCTGGTTTCAACTTGGCACAGAGGTACCCCAATCTGCCCATGTGGCTGAGCTGAATTACAGAAAGACTTGCATTCAGGGCAAAAGAAAGGAGAGGTTAGAGGAGGAAGGGAGAGAAAATAGTACAATGGAGTTGAAGAAAAGATGAAAAAGAGGAGCTTGCTTTTCAGTTTTTATTCCAACACAGATAAATTGTTAGGATAATCACTCTATCTGTTTGACTTTGCAAAAGAGATAAATGTCATGATCAAAGCGATGTGATGGCATTTAAGTCCATTGTTAAACCTTCAGTTTGCACCTCTTCAAATACAAAAATAGATGTTTGGGAGGTGGTTTCTCATATCTGATTATTTAACCTTTTTCTTTATCAGCCTATTTGTGTGTCCATAATTTGCCAGTGAGATGTTAACATAGCCATACATTGAGGATGTTTAAGTCATAATAAGCTGTAATTACTTTGTTACAGTTGATACTTAATGTGTTGACAACACAAAGGGAGATGTTTGATTTTCCATTATGCATTTTTCACCTTTTCTCTTTTCAATAAATGCTTTGAAAGCAACACACACATCTCGGTATTATCGACGCTGAGCAAGTTAGTCTGAACACCGCTGCAACCCGTTAGGTGTTGCCTTTGTACGATGATGGAGTTGCTAACAACACCAACAAAAGCTCAGTGTGCTGCTGTCAACCTGTCTCCACCCACAAATCACCTTTCACCTCGCTGCCCTACACCCACACATCACACCTCTTCTTTCTTATTTCACTCTAACCTGTGGCGAGAAAGAAAAAACAAGTTGCATGTAGGCATTTGGCTAGCTTAATAGTTATAAAAGGGTTTTTGAAGAAGTTGGGGTATCATGGGGAAAATCTTTTGGCGCCTCGGTGAGGAGACTGAGCTCTGTGGCTCTGAGGGGGCTATGAAGGGCTGAGTCTCACTGCGGTTTGTAACAACATGCTGTTGGATTTAGAGAGAAAGTTCAAGACACACCCCCAACCCTAACTCTACTCTGTAACCCCCTTTCCCTCGTGCTTCAAGAAATGTATCTCTCTTAGTAAGACATTGAAGCAGGAAACCCCCACTATTTGTGTATTTTTCATCCTCCCTCTGTCTTCACGCACAGCTTCTGGTTCTCCTTTACTTTTTCTGATTAAAGTCAGCCAGACTCCAAGCAGTGGCAAGAGGTTAAAACACCTTTGTCAATAGGAGACACATACTGAGGTCTACATTTGGCAAGCCCATAGCAAACAATAGCTGTTGACTGAGAGAGAGGAGCAGGCGGAGGGGCAACGGTAGTTTCTTGGAAGGCCTGATTGGAGCATAAACAGCAGCCCAGGAAGTGCTGAAGTAAGAGCGAGAGAGAAAGGGAGGCGAGGGGGAGTCAGGAGAAGTGCAGATCTGCCGGGAGAGAACAAAAAGTTTGGGGAGTGAGTTAGTTTGTGTCACTCTGGTTGTGTCCACCGAACAAGACTTCAGTTTGATCTTTTCTTCTATCAGGACATACTGGAAGAGTTTAGGGTGAGTAGCTGCATCTCATGCAAAAATACACACTTTTGTCATACGGATGAGAGTTGTGTCAAGGTTTAATCACACGTGAGTATCAGCAATGCTTATTTCTATTCACCTTTTTTTAAAAATTATTATAGAGGCAAATCAAAGTCAAAGGCAAATTCTTGTGTTGCTTTGAGATTTCTCCTGCTTGTGTTGCATGTGATGACATTTGGAATTTACCAGGGTTTTGCTACAGTTTAGTGTTTTCGTGTTCTTAAAGTGTGTACGGCTTGCTGATGGCTTCCCTCTGGCTCTGGCAGCTACTTGCTTTGCATAGCTGTTTTTGTGTTGTCTTGAACTACAGCCAGCCATTCAGCATGTGAAGAGGAAAAAACAGAAAGAGAATAAAGAGAGGGGGCAACTAATGTGTGTGTGGCTGTGCCTAATAAAGCTGATGGGGGAGAAGAGCAGTGTGATGAAGAGGGTCAGACTGAGAGTGAAAGATAGCCTGGTCACTTTTTTACTATCTGTCATGTTACTTCTTGAGATGGAAAAAAAACAACTAAACTAAAACTGTTTCTGTCTTTTTCAAGCTCGTCAGCCTTGTTAGATGACAGAGACATAATATCCGTGTCATCAAAGAAGCTGATTGTGGATAAGATTTAAAGTAGATTTGGTCATGTTTGGAGTCTGGATCAAATGGATTGCTGCATTTCCCACTGGGATGGTTCAGCATTTACTCTCAAACTGAACATCAATGTCTCTCGCATCTTTTAAGACTTAGTTGTTGTTCTATTAAATCAAGGCAGTAAACTGTAATTACAAGGAATCTTTTTTTGTGCCACACCTATCAGTGCCTACTAAATGTTTCTCAGTTCTACAAGTAAAGCCCAGCTTTAAGTATCTCACAGTCTTAACAGGTTGGTTTCCCTGTCTGAGTTTTTCCCACACTGTTGGAATGGACCTTTTCTACTGCAGAGTACTTTTACATCTGGAAAAACCTTGTCTGGAAGCTTAGAAAAATAGGAAAAAAGTGATTTTTTTTTTAGTTATTTGCATTAGACATGACTCACATAGTGTGAAATGCTTTAAAGTCTCTTCAAACTTTAAGATGATATAATAAGTAAAATTGTTATTTTATTTCTATGGTTTTCATCCCTTAAGGTTTTGCATACCACTCAAATTATTACTGTGAGCTGTTGTGTCTCTTTCAACAATGATTATTCCACATTCTGTCTGTCCACACAATGTAGGAAGGTAAAGAGGCCAAGGGAGGAGTTCCTTGTCGGAA
The DNA here is from genome assembly GCA_037177515.1 of Pseudomugil tenellus. Lineage (NCBI taxonomy): Eukaryota > Metazoa > Chordata > Actinopteri > Atheriniformes > Pseudomugilidae > Pseudomugil > Pseudomugil tenellus. The sequence continues at coordinate 10,002,565 of JBAMHX010000020.1, forward strand.
AAACAAACGAGTTTGCGCGCATCCCTCCCAGAGCCCCCAAACCTTATCCTTCATCACTCATCTCAGCATTTTCACACCATCAGACTCTCACACATTCTAAGTATGCTTTGCTGATATAGCAAGTTGTCAATTTCTCAAAAGACCACTGGAAACTGCTATTAACTGTAAGGCAATGCTTTGGCTGCCAGTTTAATTTAGCCAAGCTATTTGTCTAAGTGCTAGCATATGAGGAATAGTGATTTTGGCAGTGTTTTTACAAGAAAAGGCACACAATTCTGTCTGATCATATGCCCCTATTTGTCTAATATCTTTAGGAGGCACTAAGTTTAAGATTTGCCCACTTACCTGGAACAGTCTGTTACATCCATCCACATTTTATCAAAGTTTGTAGCAGGAGATCAAGGATAACTTTGGCCAAATCTAGGGCTGCTTAGTTTGATCTCTGTCACGGGACATTGTGCTTGGTGGAAACACACCTGGACTAGTGGAATGTGGCCCAGCAGTACTGAGACTGCCAGGGGATTAGGAGATGGTGAGGGGAGGAGAGGGGCTGAGAAGCCAGTCCAGGTGTTTCTCCAACAAGCCGCCTGCACTGTTATCTTTAAGTGGGCCCTAGCCAATTCCCGCCACGTCTCATTGGGCTCCACGGTTTGATCAAACCTTCTACAGAACTTTCATTTCAGCCCTTAATGGTGGCTGAGTGATGGATGTGACAGGACACACCCTTATAATGCAGAACCCTAAAGATTCAGTTAATCGGACGAAGAAAAAAAAGTGAGGTAATGCTCAAAATATACTGTGTATATTTTTCTTTTCAATCATGTAGCAAAAAAAAGGTGATGAACAGAAAGGCATATTCTCAGAGCTCCTCCCAAAACAGACCTGTGTACAATATCAGCTGCATGTAGAAATATTCTTTTCCTTGCGTTTAAGGTTGAAGGGTGTGATCACATCTGTAACACAGATGTAGCGCAGGAAGGAAAACAACCTGACACTCAAATAAACGTTGAAACTCAGGAAAAGAGTGAACATTTCTATTTTCCTCTGTTTATTCACCAATATCAATTTCCTAAGTCAGCAATGAACCAAAACCAAGAATAAACGGGTTTATATCAAATGTTCTTCTTCCCCTTCAGACTGTCTGAAGCAGATTACTCTCTAAATTAGATGTAAAGTACAAATATAAACTTGGAAGATTGCAGCAGCTTAGACCAGAATAAGTCCTCGTAGCTTAACCTGACTTCAGTCTAATAGAGGGGAGAATTACAAATGTGTAATCGTAGAAAATCTCTGTTATGTTGATGACTTTGACTTCTTCTAAATTGACCTTGTGCTGAGCCAGATAGTTCTCTACTTCACAGAAGATGCTCTTTTAAAACCTTCTTCAAGTGATGGGGGTGAGAAAGGACAGTAAGGAAGATGTTTTCTTGTCAGATTTAAAATTGCCCTTATTACACACATACAGGAGACTTTATCCATCCCACCTTGAGTCAAGGGAAGTGACTTTCTGTCAGCTGCTAATGGAAACATGTTAATGACTTCAAAAAAGAAACGTGACACTAGTAGAAAATGGTCTAGTGTGGCAGTGACTTGTAGTTCAACTAATAATGTTTAATTACTGTCACTCTATAGCTTTTCTTCTTTTCTTCCCCTTCAGTTTCTTTGTGTTTGATATTCACAACTGGTTTGAGCCAAACTGACTGATAGTTACACCATATTACACTTTGAAAGTTTTAATACAACACATGCAAAAGAGCAGGACTTCTACAAGAAATATGCTCCTGTCTTTTACAGTTGTGCTGTGGGGCAACTATAGAGATATATGTTACATATCAGCATGTGCTACACTCTTGCTGGAGGCTTTGCTATAACAATGGTTATCCACAGAGGAAAATCAAGCTTACTGTCGAGTTGGTGGCTGTTCCTGAAGCTAATGGAGAATTTGCCAAGTTGCCAATTTTATGCAGACAGGATTCTGAATATCACTAGCGGGTTTACAGGGAAATTAAAGCTATGAGTCGTCTCTCAGTTTGTTTTCATCAGAAATTGATCTATATTTATACTTGCCTACTTATAATTCATAACTGTAAAAGTAAGTACTACCTGATAGACTGCTCAATGACATGAAAAACATGGGGTACCCTGGGGTACCCTGTCCAACTGACTTTGGATATATTATTTACAGAGTGATCCTTCTGTCCTTAGAGTTGATGAGAAGAAGAGAAGAAATGCACATAAAACCCAAAAACGTGTCTTGTTCAATCCAACAGGGAAGCTACTGTAGTTCAAACACCTTTAAATGGGCATATTTGTTCCAGTACAAATGTGTGAGGACACAGTACATTGAAGTTAGTTCTTTGTGGGGCTGTGTAGCTACTCACTAGTGCCTACAGTGTCTACAACTCTGGATCACATAGCAGTAGAAAAGCGGGATGTGGTATACTAAATTATGTTTTCTTTAACATCTTGGTGTGATTATGGGGTTCTGTCCTGATGGAAACCTTAGGCCCTGATTTCACATGAATGATACTTTGACACATATCAAACATTCTTGCATAGTAGCATAGCATGGTATGTTCCCCATAGTCAGCAAAGAGAGTTGAAAAATGGTTTGGGGAACACATATATGAGTTTGAGGTGCTGATTTGGCATCCACATTTATTACATTTCAACAAGTGTCAGTATCTGTGAGTAGTGCAGGACAACAAAAGTCCAATCCATTTAGCCCTCACCTCACAACTGTAAACTATCTAGGCTACTACTGACAGCTTGGTGCAAGATACCACAGCATCCTTACAGAACTTTACTGCGGACCATGTGTCCATCTGTCAGAGAAAAATACTTAATATAAGATGGATGGCCACAATGGTATGTTGCATCCTCTTTTGCATACTTTACGCCAGTAGTACTCAGTATGGTCCTACAAGGGCCAGCCGGTTCTCCATGTATTCCTGCTTTAACACACCTGAATCAGATTAAATTGATCTAAAAAACAATCTGGTTCAAGGACACATGGAAAATGTGCTGATAGCAGCCCTCGTTGGATGGAATTGAGTACCCCTGCTTTACACCCTCTCGACATTTATAACCTCCACGTGTCAAATTGGCACAATCTATTGAGAAAGTGTTTTGTTTGCCCATCTCTTTTTTGCCAACCATAAAAAGCGATTCGACTTGAGGAAAACACAGCCACAGAGCATCTCTGTTAACTTCCACAGCTTTTTTTTTTCGAGAGTAAACACCTCTCCATCCATCCAATCCCTTAGGGCATTCGTCTTGACGGGGTTCTTCTTACAACACACGAGAGGGGCTGTGTGTGTGTCTGCTGACGGACATGCTTTGTGCACATGAACAGAAGCCATGTTTTTCATAGTAACTTTGTACTGTTTCTGGCCTCTGAGTAAGTTATTAATAAGAATAATAGCCTAATTGACAGCATACAAATGCCCTTATGTGTCAGGCCTGTATCTCAACTCTTTAAAAATGTATAAATCACTCGAGGTTTTTCCGTCCTCATAAAGCATTAATTAAGAAAAGTCTGAATCTGGCTATTAAATCTGTCTAATCCCAATAAATATGAAAGAGACTTCTCCACAACCCTGGTTAACAACCTGCAGTGTCTTGCCCTTGTCCCTCAGATGTTGGCTTTTTCATGTTTTCTATGGAGTGAATTGACTTCCAGCTAATGAGTAATTATCACTGGCATCATTTTATAATTACTCCTCTGGCTGACAAATTCAGTGTGCTCTCATTTTGACTTGAAACTCCAATTGCTGAAAATATTCTGTAAAGCCTGTGACACACACAGGATGTGTGTGACTGGGTATTCTAGGAACAGTAGCAAACTGAGATGTGGAGCCGGGCGTTTTGAGGAAACCTGTCCCATTTCTCTACATGGTCTGTTTAGAGAACTGCTTCCTGCTCCTTCTGGTAAATAGATAGGAACATATAAATACTGGAAATAGGCCAGACAGAGAAGTTTAATATAGATTTATCAAATAAAACCATTTCAGGATAAATGTAATGACAGGTATGTGGGTGTTGCTATTTTTGCAGCTACGTGAAGGCATTGAATCAAGTAAAGACCATATGAGGACTTTATTTGTTATTTATCAGGATAATACATGACTGACAGCTTCAAATCCATGTTGCAGTTGAGGACTAATTTAGTTGCACTTGGCAAATGCAGGAATGGTGGGAGTGATATCCTGGTTTCTAAGCAATATTTACCTCTGTCAAAGTTTGGAAAAGTCAGCCTGACTGTCGTATTCACAACTTCAACTGCAGCTAAGATTTCATAAGAATAAAGTTGTCAATATTAAAACATAAATATTTGTTAGTATATTATTTTCTGTATAATAATAGTTCTAGTTTCATTCTTAGCTGGTAAATAGGAACTGACCGGGTTCCTGGATTTTTCCTCAGATGAGAGTAAATCCTGAAGAAAATGTCAAATGCAGTTGTGCTCTTTTTTTTATTTTCATTCAAAAAAAAATTTGTCTGCTGATTTTCAGTTGTAAGCAAGACTCTTACAAATCATAATTTATTGGTTTAACTTAATGACTTCAGATCAGTGGATCTAAACATGCCTGATTCCATTTTAGTGGCATTATGTAGCAACTGTAATCTATTTTATTGATTGAAACAGATAACAGATGTGAACAAAGAATTGGGCTATCAGGTCTATAGGTAATTCCAATAACTGTAATTATTCTCAAACATTTTGTTCAGTGGATCCAAAATTCAAAGTTATCAGAAATGGTTGATAAATCAATATGCAATCCAATATTTCAGATTTTTGTAAATGTGTTCAAATGATCTTGTATGTAAATAAGACATATTCTCAATATGTTTTAGACGTTAGTCTGCATTAATCCACATTACTGAGTCAATCAGATGGGCAGTTATTGAGTTATTAAGATGTAAAACACTTTTAATATTTTTCAGTGCTTCGTTCAGCCATAAGCACATTCAGTGTTGATGAAGAGAACTCTTCATATTGGCGGGATACTTTTCATTTGTGTGAAAATAGTCCATAAAGAAAGGCATAATGTCAAAGTTCTCATAGACTAACACATAACTCACATTACACTCTGATTATGTACCTGTATTATATGGAATTAATTACAAATTTTATTTTCATCTTTTCATCATGTGACTGTTTTGGCTTTTACAGAAGAAAGTATATTAGTCATTAACTCAAAAAGGAAAGGGAAAAATCTATTTAACTACAACCATTCAATGCTTTTAACACCATCACATCATAGTCCACTTAAAATGTTGCATCAAAAAGCAGTTTACAGTTTTCGTGCAGAGTTGAAGGTGATCTCATGGCGAGCTGTGGGAGTTAAACTAATCTACATATTTATAAGGCTAGAGCTTACCAAACAAGGCGAAAGTGTGGAGTTTTTAACCAAGTCATTGATATGACAATATGAAGGGACTACTCTAAAGTATAAAACAACTTCTAATGAATATGTTTTTGTTGATTAACAGATATTTTTATTGTTCTGCCCCCCAAAAAATTGGGGGGTACTTTGACTAATTATGATACTATCATGAGTATCTACAGCACCATTTATCTCAATTATTAAGCACATTTATTTATAGTTTTCTTTTAAATTTTAGGGACTTTTTAATTTGAATCTATCTCCTGTTCAGATATATTGATAGGATTAAAAATCTGTTCATTCTAAGAATGCTATAATTAGGAATGGCTTAACAGCTGACATGGAGGAATAAAATAAGTCAGAAAAAAACTTCTGTTTGCAAACAACAATTTTTTTCTTGGAATATGGTACTTGTTGCTTGGCATCAGTGGTACATCATTGTTTTAATCTCAGCTGTCACAAGGTTTCATTTTCTCTTTTGCTCCATCATTTAAGAAATCTGAGAAATCTGCATCAATCAGTCAGTTTAGCTTGATGTGAAATGGAATGAATAGTATTTACAACATATTTACGATCCACATATTATAAAACGTCAGGCAGAAGCAAATAATTTGAAATAATAACTCAATAAAAAAGCAACATGCCTCTCAATTTTATTGTAATGTTGGAATTTTCACCAAATTCCGTTAACTCAACTAACTCCGTTAACTTCCGTTAGCTCAACACAATTTTACAACTTTTAAAATCCAGAAAGAAAACCCTGATGACATAATCAGAGGGGCAAGGACAAGAAAAAGGGAAATGATAAAGCAGGAGATAAGACTGCAGTCAACATCTAACTAACTTTTACTGACTGGAGAGACCTAAGAACAGAGGCAGGAAGCAAGACTTATGCTGAATCATGCTGAATCAAAATATACTAAACTTCTGTAGCGGGACGTTAAAATGTCTGGGTAACTTCTAAGAAAATTGAGATGGAATAACAAGAATATACTATATGAAGCTATTTTTGCCATTTTAAATACATAGTTTTTGGTATCAACATGTCTGATAATGTTTGAGCAGTTTGTATTGCTGTAAATCCTTCAAGCCATTTGGTACATTTTCCATTTTAGCTTGTTCAAGCAGTTAGAAAGCACTTATTTAAATTTCTTTTCCTCTGCATTTTAGAGTTTATCTTTACATATGATATCTATATTTTTTGGGAGCTGTAATGTTAACCAAGTCTATCATTGCATTCTCCTAATATCTATGGAGGGAAAGTTTAACTTCTTATTGGTCCTGGATTTTCCATTCCTGCAAAAATCACACTTCTAAAATTCAAGGCCACAGAACATTCCACAAAACATTTCCATTAAATCTCATAATGACAGGAAGAGGAGAAACAGACTCTTAACGCACGTGTGCCTATTCACAAACTCACACATTTCTTTCTCCTGCCCGTTTTTAATCACTTTCTCTAAGCTCTTTGTTTTGAAGTTTCCTTCCTGTCGGCCTTTCCTCTCACATGAGATTGTATCCTTCCCTGCAGCAGCACAACAATGCCCTGCTTCATTTCAGCTTTCTAAGATCTGAGACTACTGGAGCCAAAAGGCTGCTCGGCACATGCTAAAGTCATTAGCTAGTGGGTGATGTTAGCCACAGAGGCATCACAAAGTAAAAATCTCACTACATAATGAAAGTGAGGGAATGAATGGAATACTATATCAGCTTTCTGCGTATATGTGCATCTGTGTTGAAATGTGGCATGCTGCCTTTTCAACCAACGGCATGCCAGACGCTAGTCATGCAACAGGCCTTTCAATAAGGCAGACTGTATCTCACTTGCCTTATTTGCATATTGAAATATCAACTCATTTTGCTGTGAAGTCAACCAAATGCCCTCAAGTATCTGTTCAATCTGATGGATCGCAGCCATTTCCAAGAAGAGTTTTTTATTATTAGACACATCCCATTTGGTCTCTCAAAGCTCTGCTCAGACAGTTTGATGGAGGACTTTCTGTGCAGATAGAGAATGACTTAATCACAGCAACTATCTTGATCCAAATTAACCAGGAGTGCATCTATAATGCATGATTTGCTTGATATTAGTGAGAGCTGACAGTTAGAGGCAACCAATAATCAGGACACAACTGAGGAATTTAAGTTTATTCACAGAACTTTTTTTTCTCCACAGGGCTCATATCAAACCATTCTTATTATTTATTCATCTTTATATATTTTACATTATTAAACAAGTGGAGGGTAATTTAGAATAAATTGGCAAATGTTTATTTAAACCTTATTTGGTGGATATTTTACCACTTGATGGCACCAATTGATCTCCCAGACCGTTCCAAGATGTTTTGTGCCTTATGTTCTTTAGATCCAAAACCAAAAAGATATCCGAGTCACCACAGGAAAGGCTCCAGAGCGCTCTGTTTGGTCTATTAACAGTTGCAGTTTCTATGGAGCAGCTGACAGCTGCATACTTCACACATAATGACAGCACTTAGTTTGGAGTGTTGCTGCCTTGATTTTCTGCTTTTTTTTCTCTCTTTCCCTCACTTTCTTTCTGTACAGAATCTTTGTAAATGTAATGGGAAACACATAAAACACCTTTTTACTGCAATACAGTTGGTAGATCATAGGTCTCCAGTATGCACAGTATCACTTCCTTGGGGTTTATGTGTTAAACAGTGTGTCCCAGTAAGATGGATTCTATGCTGCTTTGATCGGGAATAGCGTCCCTTCGCTAATCCGCTTGAGCTCTGGATTTTTGCCGAGTACAAAGACAGATACACAAACTCGCAAATTGTGGTTAAAAAACAGATGTGGGGGGTTTGCCAAAACAGTGCAACAGTCTGGATAAATCAGATGAGATCAAACTGTCATAACAACCAGATTACACATTAACTGTACATATGTGTCACTTTTAAAGTCATCAAAGTTTGAGCATTACAACATGTGTTTGAATATGCTAAGTAATCTTTTGCTCTTTATCCAGAGCAATTTTAACTATAATTTAATGGTGCTATGACCAACTGGGCTTTTCTGTGTTTAATCACGTCCTTTGGGAGAAAACGGAATGAGCGCTGACCCATGTTTTAATTACAGCTGCAGGACCTAGACAGGATTAAGAAAGGTAAATTCTTTTGTCATTTCACTTTGTCTTTGTTGCGGATTCTTAATAGCTCTGGGCTTAAGTGCAAATCTTTACGTCCTATATTTCAGTGTTAATGAGTAGGTGGCAAGAGATTTGATGTGTTTGCAGCCGATGAGCTGAAAAGGTGCAGTGAAATGATGGAGGAAAGAAAAAATAGGGAGAGAAAACAGAGGGGAAGAGAAAGGGGTGCTACATGAGTGTTTATTATGGCCCTCCCTGCATTACATCACTGAGATGTTTCAGCACTGATGACATCGTCGGACTGGAAAGGTGGGATTGGATCTTGGGATGATGTCATTAAGAGCCAATCAGAAGGCTTGGTGAACGGCCGACTCTAGCCATGTTCTGGGGTTGAAGGAGTATAGGATCCCTGAAAATGTCTTTTCTCCATTTCCAATCACGCAGTCTTTGTGTTTTGCACAGTTTTCTCGTTGCTATTTTTAGACTCTTAGCAGACCCTTTCTGTTCTACTACCATGCAGGAAAAGGTAACAGGATCTGACACTGAAAGCTGAGGGGACATCTAAAAATATCCACAAAGGAAAAAAAAAAATTAACAAATTTAATAACACATGAAGTAAGTGCATGTACATGCACACTACTGTAAATAGCTCATCTAATCTCCTGCTATTGTTGCAAAGCACACAATGTGAGCCATCCATTTCATGCTAGTGTGGTATCTGACATATGTTTTAGTAATCACTCATGTATAGTTAGTAGATAATAAAGTGGAAAAGCAAAGCAAACTGATTCCAAATGGTAGCAAATGTTAAATGCAATCCACAGTCTCTTGAAAGAAATAACCATCTCTTTTGGCAATGATAACCTGGCAGTAGGTTATATTGTCCACCTCCTTTCTGGACAGAAACGGAATCTAGAAGCAGAGAGAGTCAAAATGTCACATGTTGTGTGTAAACAACTCTTCACTGAAATATTGTAAAATGTTCATGTTGCAAAGCCTGTAGTCATTTTATTCTTACCTTAAAATAGACCTGTTACTTGCATAGTAACCTGATTTTCAATTGGGGTTCTGTGCTACAGATACATGAAATTAAGTAATGTAATATAGTGCAAAATTAAGTTTTAAGTTCTACTGGTAAACCTTTCACAGCACAGTAAAAGTATGAGCAACTTTTTTTGCAAACTAACAAAGTCAGTCATGTACCCATTCTTCTCTCATCCGTACTCCCATGACCAATCTCTGCTTGTTTATTGTGGCCACATTGTGGTAAAACTATTTAACTTTAAAGGAATTCATTTTGTCTCCTCTGCTATGGGAAAGCAACAATAATGCATCGGTTGTTTCTGTTCTCACTTCCCCTTGACATTGATCACCTGAATTCTTGTGATCCCATTAAAACAGCTCTGCTGTTAGTGCAGGAAACTGATGATCAAATTATTTTTCATACATACCACTTAGAAGGAACATACTTTTCTTAAGCTGATCCGCATTTTAAAAGCTTCTGCTCCACAGAGTCCTAAACATGGAAGCAATCCACTCACCCAAGTGGCTGACACACACATACATCAATACAGAAGCATGCTGTATTAAACACATATCACATGAGCAGCATACAGCTGGTTTCACAGATAAAGACTGGTACAGAGGCACTAGTGTTCTCAGAGTCTCAGTCAGGCTCCCTCTCATTCCTTTGGACCTATTTCATATCCCACCACCACCTGCATCACTTATCAGCTCCAGCAGCACTCACCTCTCCAAAGTCAAACCTTATGCAGCCTCTCCACTTCATCTTTTTTTTCCTCTCACATACATACCTAGAATCTCAGTTTGGTCTACCGGACAAATATATAGCAGGTTTAAGGTGGCTGGGTGGTACATTTTAAAACAATATGCCTCACACTGAGCTCTCTGTTTGACAAATGCTGAGTTGCATTTTCTGTTCTTGAGTTGTGAGTTAGTAATAACCTTTAAGTTCACAAAGATTACTCAGTGCTGGCATGCAGCGTGCAGGGAAGCAGAAGAGATACGAAGTGTAGCGAGGAAAGTGAGGAATACATGATTGACTGGCTGCAAAGTCTGGGTCTTAAGCTCCTTATCAGTGTGGGGAGAGTCAATTGCAGTGCAATCACTTTTTAACAAACTTGTGAGAGCTGGCGTATTTACATGGAAGCGGTGTGGAAGCTGAAAGTATAGTTAACGCATTGCAGTGGAAAGTTACTTTCATTTGCGTAGGATTGGGATATTACACGTCTCTGGTTGTCAGGCTATTAGTGCATTTAAAAACCCTGTTTTTTCTTTAGTTTGTCATATCATGTCCTGTATTTATTATATATATATAGAGTATGCCCTGCTCTGCTTGTTTGTAGTTTTGTGGCAGCGTGCCACAAGTGCATGTCTGCCACGTGCGCTGTGGCAAATTGTTTACAAAGAAACATGCCAAAAATAGATTTGAGATGTTATCAGCATGCACACATATTTACCATACAGAAGCCATGCATACATTGAATTAATTAGTCGTATAATAGAATAAATCAGATTCGGATACCCACACAAAGCTGGATGATAAATGACTTTTCAACTCCAGAAATTTTCTGCGATTAAACTAACGAGCACTGAAGCAAGTAAAACAAAAGATTACTGGGAATTTCTACTGGAAAATAATGTTGCATTTGAGCTTGAAGTGGTAAACAGGAGCAAGTCAGAGTCCAAGCAATAAGTTCTTGCAGTTAGAGACAAAGAGGGAGAAAATCCTTCTTCAGTGGGTTGATTCTTGCTGCCAGTTGCAGGTGTTTTTAGCATCTCTCCATCTCTCTCCCTTAGGTCACCACTAGCTTCACTGTTGGCCCAGTGACTGTTGTCAAGGGAAACCATCTGACATCTGAGCGTATGGATAGGTTGACTTACACCTACTCCAGCCATGGCTTAATGAAGTGTACACACTGCTGGAGTTTACTGACAAAGCCACTGCAAAGCGTGTACACACACACACACACACACACAAACACACACACACACCACTCCATTAGGCAGCACTTACTGCCTTAGTTAATAAATGACGAAGTGAATATTGCTGGGAACACGTTGTTTTGTTTTTTTCTCTCTCTTTCTCCTGGAAATTTCTCCTTGTTATTAGACTACATGACTGATGCATGTCCAACAGCACCCCCTAGTGTGCCCTTTGTGGGGTAAATGCAGGGATTTGTAGAAGTAACAGGAACTTATTTAGTAGAGGGGAGAAAAAGAGCAAAGCTGGAATGCTGATTCGGATTGATCAGGTGATGATGTGTGTCAGAGAGCGTAGCAGATAGACACACCATTTGTGCTGATGAATGGAGCTGGCTAGTAAACAAAGCTGTTTGTTTGAGTTATACTCGGACTGTCTAAAAGGACGCCTCTGCAACTCATCCTTCCCCTCTCTGCTTGTTTGTTTTCCTGCTCAAATAATGCATGAGACAGATAGAGAACAGGGTGACTGATGTTTGAAACCTTTAAACAAAGGTATTATTTACCTTCATGAAGACAGTTGAACTGTCTTTTAAAGCTTATATAGAATGAGTTAAACATTACTGACGTTGTAGTTCTTTCAATAGGAAGGCTATTAATTTAATCAACAAGGTTTACCCCCAGGATGAGCTTTTCCATTGAGAGGCACTATAGGAAATTCAATTTGGTTTCAGTGTTACTTAAACGTTCTTGGCAACTCCTGTATAATAAATATGCTACCATTTTGTTTAGTTGTCCAGTTCCACTCTTATGCTCCCGTTTTGATGTCACATCCACAAACACACACTGCATGTTTATATGCCATTATTAAAGTGTAAAGCCTCCAAAGCTTCTTTATTCAACCTAAGAGATAGCATATATATATATATATATATATATATATATATTGTCTTCATCCACAGATATCATGGTTTCTGCAAGTTTGAGCTGAGACAGATGTGGTGGTCTGAGCTAAGTGGTGGCGACTAATGGTCATTATCAGCAGCATGGCAGCTGGGAGATGCCTCATTAGGCGAGAAGAAAGGAGGAGAATGAGTGGAGATGAAAAAAATGTGGAAATATTTTTAATTCATTTTTTTAGTTAAAAATGTTTTAAGAAGATCGTGCCATATGCAGAGGAATAAAAATTTAGTAACCTTTTGAAAGGAACTTATTTTTAGAGTGTTCAAACTGTAATTCATATGGTGCGTGTTTTATGGTTTAAATTGCAGATTTTATTGGAGAGTGCAGCCAGAAAGAAGCCACTGAGAAGGCTGTTGTTTACTGCTGGGTACAATATGGACACTGAAGCTATGGCTCAGTGCTTTTGCAGAACACAAGGGCAAGATGGACTCCACTCATGAGTCAACAGATCACATAAAGATAAACAAATGTGACTGTACTGCCAGTACAGGAAAATACAGTAGATTCTAGTTAATAAGCATGTTTTGTAAAGAAAACTGTGAAGGCCTATTGTTTTAAGATGCATATTAAACTTACTAAGTCATACTCTGAGGCTAAAATTAAGTGTTTAACTGACACACTTAAACCCTGAAAGCATCACTTATTTTCAGGTGTAGTCACAAATCTCTTTAGTCACAAAGGTTTCTGTTACTGGTGGATTCTATAGGTGGACGGATTTCTGTGCTAATAAGCTGCAGGCTAAACTAGAAGTGAAGTTCTTAAGTTTAAGAATCTGCTTCTCCATTCTTTCTCAGGAATCACTGTCACATTTTCCCATTGTGTGAAAAATGCTGTGATTAATCTGAAAACTGTTGTTTTATGACTTGCACTTGAAAAGGTTGAAACGGAAACCGAGACAGGAAGTTAGATATTTCCTGTGTTTGAATGTTTGTAAATAAATGTGGGTTTATGGGTTGATTTTGAAAAATGCGGTTGAGCTACATTGCACAGTGTCACTTTCCTCCTCTTGAACTCGTCTATCAGATCACCACTCAGTTCTTACAGGCCAATTCAACACAGGCACTCATGGTAACCCTCTCCTGCAGCCTGGCAGCTTCGGCTTGCAGAGTCAGCTGTGGCTGGAAGAAAGTAATGAGATAAGTGAAGGGCGCGGAATCAGGTGGTCTCGCTCTGACATAAGTCAGATTGATCAAAGAACAAAGAGGCTTTAAGCACAAGATGCAGAGGAGTTGCACAAATCTGGCCACAGTGTTTCAGTCACTCTAGTTTTGGGTCTTCAAAAATTATTAGCCACTGTGATGCCAACTAGTGGTGGAAAACCACCTTCTTCAACCTCAAGTTTAGAATTTGAAAGCTTCCACACTGATTATTTGGTGCAAGATGTGGTCTTATTTCAATAAAAGAAGGAGCACTAATTTACCCCCTTCGGCTACAGATGGATGTAATACTTGGACACTTGATGGATGGGTCTGAAGCTTGAAAGAACAACGACAATTATTTCTCATGATCATCCGATGTCAGTCAGGTGTTTTTACTGACTGGTGCTTCCACCGCGGCTTGGAAATTTGAGTTACTGTGAATCTTACATTGCAAAGCAAAGCTATTGAGTTTTGAGATGCTACACATTTCTGAGTGAATGAGAACTGATTACACAGTTTGCACACAGTCTTATTAGTATTTTAATGGTTTTTAATGTCTTAGCTGTTATGCATAAAGGGATGTAAACCTCAGATAGTTTTCTCCAACACAAACCACTGAAGCTGAAAAGGCTGTAAGTAAAACTATTAGTTTTTAGACATAAAGGGCAGAAAATGCTACATACATTGTAACAATAAATATATTTTCTTTTGGGGGATTTGTGCTGTTTTTATCACATTAAACACATAGTCTACTCTATTTTAATAAAAGCAAATAGTAAACATTGAATTTGAAATAAAACAAATGTTTTTCATGGTAGAAATTTCACATTGTATGCATTTAACAAGTAACTAATAAAGAGAATAAACCAGTACTTACTAATACAAATATTTATCAGAATCTTTCAACATATAACAATAACTATAAGTTGAAAGTAATTTGAAACCAACTACTAAACACCAACTCTGGTTGTTGAAAAGTCATTGCCTGGCCAAGCCCACCAACAAATGACAACAAAATAAGAGTCATGAATCAAAAGCAAGTCAGTTCACCGTAGAATGAACCTTCTGTCCTATATTCCACAGTAGCCTATAAATCACTCCCAAAGACTCACAGGAATGGAAATACAGCCAATACCACCAAACGTTCCCCCTGTGAGACTTAATATTTGCTTACTTGAGGTTTTATAATCAAAACTACATACATTTTTTGTATTTCATTAACAAAGATTAAGTCTTTATATTACTACAGTATTAGAGGCTTCATTTTATTTTAATCACATTTAAATGACATAATTTCTTCATCTGTCTCAGTTACACTGAATTGATCATCTGTTATTCCGTCTCTGATAACTTTTACATCATAAGATTTTGTGATAACGGGATTCAGAAAGGGGTCAGCTCTGTTTTGTATCTGTTACGTGTATCATTATTCATGACTTCAGGGTATTGCCATGTGAGCCCTGCTTTTATTGTGCACAACAGGCCTTTGTGTCTGACTGCATAAATATGGTTCGTTAATAGTAGAGGAGAGTGGGCGTGTGCACACTGATGCATTCCTCCATAAGTAAGTGACAGCCAGAAAGTAACTGCAAACAGCAGGAAGCACCGCTCCTTGTAAAACCTGGTGTTCACAACCAAGTGCTTCATGTTATCTTTCAACTGAGAAGACCATCATTCTCTTAACAGGGGCAGCTGTGAAAGAAAGAATGACATTCTTGAGCCATTGGAGCTCAACATAATTCACTTGCAGATCCCTTGTGACACTGTAAAAGAAGGCAGTTATTTTTTTTGACCTGGAATGCTGACGGTAAAAAAGTGAAGCAAGGCAAGTTGTTTGGACCACAGATGTAATTGTCGGTTTCAGCGTTACTTTGATTAAGGGTTTGGTTTCGGAAAGCCTGACCTGTTGGTTGGCTCAGAGGATGTTTGTATCATTGTCAGGACTGAGGAATTTTGACACATGAACACATCCATTAGTGCTTTTTAAACTGTCCATCTTTGAAATGTTCTTTTCCATAATTTAATGTCACTGCTTCTTAAATCAAAGTGCAAAGATTTAATTAGTTGTGTCTTAAATATTGTACGTCAGAAAAACGTTTTTTTTTTTTTAAGTAAAGAACCATATTTGGTAAATAGAAACATGCAGAAATATTCACAAATGTTTATTTCCTAAGGATATAAAACTTAATTAAATGCTCTCATTTGTCTGAGATGGACAAAAGTATGTAAAAAAATTTCTGGTTACCTTTTAATTTAAATGTGAAATTGAAATCAGAATTTTATAATACACGTTTATGGAACTATTTTATGGCACAAAAAAAATTGACATTTTTTTAAAAAAAATTGAAATGATGAGCAATATTTTTGTCTCAATTTAACTTGGTTCTGTTTGTCCTCTTTAACCCATAAGAGCCCAGTGTGACCTTTATGATACATTTATTTTCTCAGACATTTTGCATCACTTTATGGTAAAAACTGCCTAAAATTCAACACAGTCATGAAATAAAACACACTCATAATTTTCCCTTAATGGACACCAGAAAGCATAAAATTTTACAATCGGAATTTTGACATATCACATTGTAATATATGGTAAATATCACTA
The DNA here is from genome assembly GCA_037177515.1 of Pseudomugil tenellus. NCBI lineage: Eukaryota > Metazoa > Chordata > Actinopteri > Atheriniformes > Pseudomugilidae > Pseudomugil > Pseudomugil tenellus. The sequence goes on from JBAMHX010000020.1 coordinate 10,018,711, forward strand.
AAAACGTTATTTTTAAAATATGTTTTGTTGAAGAAAAGAATAAAGACTTTATACATAAAAGAAATGTGATCTTTCTGACTGCTTATTTATGGGCTGGGTCTTTAAGGCTAAAAAACTTAGGCCATATTCATCCAAATAATTCTCCAAAATTGCAAAGTGATCGCAAACCTTTAGACACCATCGCACTATAGTATTCAGAAACTTAGCAACAGATGAGTTGATTAATTATTTCAGACAGAGAAGGTTGTATGAATGAATGAACATTACCAAACACGAGGAGAGTAACATCAGCAGTGGATCAACTTCAAAGTATGACTTAATGAAACTATCCCTCTTGGCCGGCTCATCGTGGCAAAGTGCCTGACCATGTGTGTGGGCGAGAGAAGCCAACTTGTCTCCATATGTGAGACATTACATGTCAGCTGCTGCATTGCGTCTGCTCATGCATTCACCCCCACCAGTTTTAATTACATGGCCCACAAACCTGGCCATTGATCCCCTCACGTTTTACTTGTTAAATTGCATTACTTTATGCCTTCTTCTTGTGCGCTTACTCCAGCTCTCTTACATCAGCCGCTGCAAACAAATACACTCATGCACAGATGCTATCCTTTCCCTTTATAAGTTTCTTGTTTGAATATCACCATTTTTCATTGTATTTTCATTCCATATTTTTTGGAAGAAGCTTTCTTTAAAGTATGAAGCTGATAAGTGACAACAATGCTTGCAGGACTGCGGCATGTCTTATTTTGTCTTGTTGCTCTGATCACTTTATCGCCGCACATTCGTTGGCTGCAAATGATGAGAGCAGTTTGGATGTGGCTCAGAAGTAGGTTATGACACATTTGGATGCATGGTGGGCCCCTCAGTAGAGACACAGAGCTAAGCACAAGACAGTTTGCAGACAGTCTTGATAAAGAACAGACTATGGGTATATGAGCGTGTGTGTATATGTTCTTGATAGGCAGTTTGACACCTGTTAACTGTGGATTTCACGAGCAGAGTATTTCTGATGTGTATATTTTCAAACATTGTCCATTATTCTTTCTATTTCTTTCAAATCTACATTCAAACAAAGATAATGCCAAAGCAGGAGTAGAGCTTTTAGCCTGAGGGCCAGGGTCTAGTCGCTCTGTGTCCTGGAATGCAGTTGACTTTCTAAATCCCCACCAGTCTATCCTGGGGCTGCGGGGCAGGGCCTATCTCAAGCCCCCTTTTCCACGTGAGCTACGTCTGGAATCTCAAAGCAAGCTGATTCTCCCAGCCTGGCTTTCGTAGTGGCACGGTGTGTGCTCATTTGCAAAGAGCAATGGAAGAAGAAATTGCAGATGAAGACAAAGATTGTTCACTTGGGGAAGGTAAAAGAGCTTTTTGACTTGCCACCCACAAATCAATTCACACCCTCTGGAGGTTTGAGTTTGCTCGGGTTAGCAGTGGGGAAACTGTTTGAGAGTTAAAAATAGGATTGAAAGTACATGCAACGTGCTGCGTCTGTGAACTTGAGTAGGTTGGGGGGGGGGGGGGGGGCAGTTCCTTTTCCCCCTCCAACCCTTTTTTAAAAGTTACCCCCCCTTTTCCCAAGTTTGGGAAAAAAACCCGAACA
>JBAMHX010000020.1:10020479-10035179 GCA_037177515.1 Pseudomugil tenellus
CACCCCCGACCACCCCTCCCCAACCCCACCACCCCCCCCCCCCCCCCCCCCCCCCCCCCCCCCCCCCCCCCCTCCCCCCCCCCCCCTCACCTACCCCTCTCAGGTTAGTTGCCACCTCTAGACATTTTTTAAAAGTGATACTCCATTTTATCAAGTTTGTGAAAAAAACTATAATAAAATGAAAAGAACCAGCAGTGAATGGTACATGATGACAGCGTTAAGCAGGTGTTTAGCCATTCCAAGACGCATTTGAGATGTTTTATCATCCCAAAAATATATTTTAGGGCAAGACAATAAGTTTCTTTTTTTTATCTTTGGCACATTGTGTGCTTTTAAGCTTTTCAAAACACAAGAAAAGCCTTGTATAACATCCCAAAAACAGAGACAATGCACTGCTCAACTGTTCAAGACCTTATCTCTGCAAGAGGTCCTTTATTTTCCACCATTACCCTTTTAAAGGGACACATTACAGCTCTCAATACCTTCCTACAAAACACGGCACCTGATGAGCTTGCATTATTGCTTCTTTTGCTCTCCCTGTTCACACATGAGCAGCCTTCCGTTATTTTCATTTTCTCCTCTGTTTTCTCCTTACAGGATCTTACAGCTTTTACTTTGATAGATCATAATTGTATTAACGATTGTGACAAGATAATAGCAGTAAAAATTGCTCATGTGCCTGAGGAGTTGTATTACTCACTGTTTTTTGCGTGTTTGGTTACTTTCACATAAGTAAAGTAAAGAATAAAATGTTCCATTCAATCAAAAACTTGCATGATGACAAGTGAACCTGGCTATAATATTGTGGAGACAGGCTGCATTTAATGGAAACTAGGATCACCATAAAAATATTTGCATTTCACCATTCATGCTAGAAGAAACATCTATTAATATCCTACTGAACATAAATCGAGTCAGTCCTATTTTTGTGCGTGATTACATGCATGTCACCCTAATTAAAGTGCACTTTTGTTCTTTTTTAAAGTTGTTTAACTGGCCTTGACATGCCCTCTGCATGAACTATGGAAATAACATGCATGCATTCACAAGTTGTTGATGTCAAAACATATAGTCATGCAAAAAATATGGAATGAAAATACAATGAAAAATGGTGACATTCAAACAAGAAAACATTCAATTTTTCTTAAGACAGTGTCACTAGTCTCTGAGGTCAGTTTGCTGGAAGGTTTGACCACAACAACATTCATAATTCATTTCATGTGGGATGTTTAGGTGTTTTCTTTCATGTATTATCCCTTTTAAATACCTTATACATCAATGTGATTGAGATAAGCTGACTTAATGGTTCTTTATTTATTCATGTATGGATGTATTAGTGTGAAAATCATTGAAAATATATGTTTCCATTTCAACTTAAACCTTCTTACTGACAGGCTTGTGTTCTCAAGCAAGATTTGACAAAATGCTGAATTCCTGGTGTGATATATGACAACCAGTATCACAGATTTGGATTTCTATTATCCAAATGATCAAAATAATAAAAAAGACATCTAATCTAATGTTAAAACAGTTACAGGCTAACTTCAGGTGTTTTTCTAAAAATATACTTGAAATTACACCCAGCAAACAATAAGCCCACATTAACAACTGATGTAGCCTATTTAAAGATGTTTAGTCCCAGAAATTGCCAGGAATTAAGCCCCTGCCTGCTGTCTGCAGCTGTCAGCATCTTCCTTTCTGTCGATTTCCACTCCAATTTTTTTCTTTGTTTCTGTTTACAAAACCACTTCTTCTAAGAAGCTACACTCCCTCAATAACATAGCTGGTAACTCCACCCTCTGTCAATACATTGTGGTCTTCTTTATTTGTTTCAAGTCACATTATTATTATTTTTTTGTCTTTTTGAGCGGCGTCTTTTTCAAATATTGGTTCAGGTTGCTTTCACTAGTTAATGCAAGCTCAGTGTGTGAAACATCCCCAAACTATAACATTTGTATCTCCGCTCTTGAAGTAAAATTAAATAAAGTTATTACTCTGACTGAACAGCTTCGATCCTTCCAGTTTATTTCTTTGACTCTAAGACACAATTTGGAAATTTTTGGGACCACTTCCTTTTTAATGAAAACTTGGACTTTCTGCAGATTATTTTCTTTGTACAAAGATATCATTTAACTTTCAATATAATAGTTCTGAAGGGTAAATAATCCAATCATCATAGGTTTTGAAGTGATTTCCTTTATTTATACTCTGTGCCTCTTATGTTTCCATTGCTTCCACAGAACAAAACAAAAGCAACCTGAAGGTAACCTTACCTGAGGATGCTGAGCACGTGAGCCGCAGACAAACCTCCCCAAATGGGACGACTGCTTCAAGAGGAGACGCCAAAGGCAGCCGAAGCGTCCCTCGGAGGCACACATTAGGAGGAGCCCGCAGCTCCAAAGAGATCCTGGCGATGCAGCCATCAGATATGGACAAGAAGAGAGAGGCTTTCCTGGAACACCTGAAGCAGAAATATCCCCACCATGCCTCAGCGATCATGGGCCACCAGGAAAGGCTGAGGGAGCAGGTCAGTGGGTTAAAATGTAAAATTTAGATGTTAAATGTCTCAACAATACGTGCTGTTCATGTGACAACATCAGAAAAGGACATCAATTCTGTTAGTTTGTCATCATTTGGGTGACCAGTTTGGGTTTTCATCCATCCATCAATTTTCTTTATCCATCTCATCCAAAGATGTAAGAAAGAAAATCAGCCAAGAGGAAGGATGTATTCTGATCTATCCTCATCAGTCCATCATGGACCAAGCATGGACAAGCAACCACTCATGCTTACTTCTAGGGAAACACCAGCTAACCTTAAATGCCTGTCTTTAAACTGTGGCAGGAAGTGGCAGTACTTCTTTAACCCCCTCAATCTGTAGGAATAACGTGCAAGTTCTCCAGTTCCTGCTAAATCAATCTGTAAATTAGCTGATGAAGTTAGCGGCTACATGATGAAGGTAGTATTTCCTCATACTTGCTTTGCATTTAGGGTTTAGATTTAGGCACCACTATGTAGATTTTCATGACTTTAGAGCTCCCTAAAAGTTCTGAGCTGTTGTTTATATAAAGTGCCATGTCTGCTGTATGCAATGGTTTGCAGAACTGTGGCTTTTGTTATGACGACTTGATAATAACAAGGCTGAAGTCCATAATCTCACAAAACTAGCTTTGTGGTAAAAAAAAAGCTTAACCAACAACTAGTCAATGTGGCTGAATAGAAACTGAAACAAATGTATTTATTACTAGAACAAAAGTTATGTCCTTATGTATTGTCAGATTTCACATTGTCTTTTGGCTGGAAAAATAAAGTCGGTTAAGTTAACTTAAGATCAAAATCTAGTGGGTCAGAAACTTTTTTACATTAATACACATTATACAACAAGCACAAAAGAAAAACCAATACCGGTACACCAATAATGAATTAATATACTATAAAAGATTTTGCCACATATCCTTTATAAGCCAGTTGTTTCTGTTTTTTTTTAAACTCCCACAAAATGATTATGGTCATTTGGAAAGAATCTAAGATTATATTTTTTATATTTTTTTTTATTTTATTTTTTTTAAGATTATATATTTATATTATATTTTCCAGAATATTTGTGGAAGGTTTTTACTGCATTTATTAGCAGAAAGATACATTTTAAATTAAACTCAAACTGTATTTTCAAGTGTAAAGCACTTTTTCCAATATTATACTGCCAATATTGCATAACATCTGGATGTTTGCTATCGACTAAGTTTTACTGACAGGCTGATTTAACTGCACTGCAGTCCAGATTGCTGAAAACTAAGTAATCAGAGCTCTGAAGCACTAGAGGACGTTTTTAGAGAGGAATTCAAAAAAAGAGACCAGCTGGTGGATTTTTGGAAGAGAAATACTGTCCCATTCATGTCAAAGATGAAATTCAGCTGAAGAGTCCTGGTTCCTCTTTATTTCTTTCCAGGATCACTGATAGATTCTACCGAGGCAGCAGCTTCTCTTGTGGGGATAATTTTGCATTTCATTCTGCAGCTAATGTTTCGTTTGAATAAAATGTGTGAACTGCAGATAAGGCACTTTAATGCCCACACCCTACTGCTGTAAAAGCATGTGTTTTAGCATTGTTTTGCGGAAAGATCTTCCTATATTATTGGATATAATCTGGACCCTCTGCAGCAGCAGTTGCAATTGAATTTGGTTAATTTAATTTCAATACAACTGTTTTCAACATCTCCTATTCATATAAGATACAATTATTGATTTACATTAAACTACCTTGAGTTATAAAGGACTTTTTTCAGTCTTAAGATTGTAGAGTTTTTATTATATACTGCCGTGCTATTTCTCTACTTTTCCATTTCTCTCTCCGTCTTGGCTTCAGGGCAAGTTGTAGACCATAAATCTGCCTGTCATGCTTTTCCTCCCACTGCTGTGGTGAAAAAAGTGAGCTATGAAGCAGTAGAAAACGTGCAAACCACTAACAGTTTGAATTGACCATACTTTATGTTGTAACTATCTAGTTTGATTTACTTATAGCTTCAGGCACGTTTGTGTGTTCTTTGCGTGTGCATATGTTTCCCAGCGTTATATCGAGCTTTCAAACGTTTTAAAAATTGAGGTAACCAGGGAGGTGAACAGAGAGTGGACCTCCAGGTGGACTCACCTGGTCATTGTCTGTTTGTTTGCTCTGGGTCAGAGGACACAAAAGGAAAGAGCTAACTGCTTTTGTAGCCATAACAATCGAGGTAATGGTGAGAATGGCACTAAACCATTTGGAGCTCTGGGCAGTGATGCAAGATGAGGATTTTGTGTGTATTTTTCCAATTGAGTGAAAACTTTAGAAAAGATGCTGTTTTAGTCACCTGCACTGATCATGAACTGGATTAAATTTGCATATGGAATTCATGAGACATGATGGTAAATGATGGATTGGCTTGTTATATGTGTAAACATGCACCCTACCTAATTCAAATACCATAAACATACAAATAAGTAGCTTATGCTGTGTATGTTCTGGTCCAGCGCACAGGAAAGAATGAAAGATTTGTTAAGTTTGGGTCGTCAGACAGGTATGATCAGCTCTAGGCTGGGTGGAGTCAGAGTTGCCATAGTGACTCATGATGTCACTTCTGGAGGGGCTCAGTTTACGTGTAGGTGCCTGTGTGAGAGCAGTGTGTGTGTATGTGTGTGTGTGTGTAAGAGCGCTCTGCAGAGCAGGCTATGGAGCTGGAGACGGTGCGGAGACATGGCTCTCTGTAGCCGACGCGAAGCGCGCAGAGGAATAAAAAGAAACTTTTTTTCACGCAGATAGGACTTAATGTGCAACATCGATACCAGACTGTCAGTTCAGAACCAATCAAGGTAGGATCATTTAAAATGGGGTGTGCGGAATTATTCCGCTCAGAAATGCACTTGTAACCCATATAAAACAACACTGCGTGTGTGAGAGAGTCCCAGCCTGCAAGATGTGGGGATCATTGTTTTAAAAGAGAGAAAATACGCCTTGAAGTTTTTCCACCGCAGCGCACAGCAGCGCGCTGTCAGGTGCCGCAAACTTCCAAGCGGCCAATCTTACTTCGATTGCGAGTTTAATGAGGTCAGAACTGGTGTTTTATTGATCATGTATCATATCGACGCCTTGAGGAAACCAACAGTAAAACATTGTGCAATCACCTGCGTCGCTCACGTAACTATTTGCGCACAAAATATTGTTATTGTGTCTGCATGTCTCGCTTCGCATGAAAGTGGTGGTAATAGTCTTCTATGACATAATAAATATTTAGTTTATGTGCATTCTCCAAAAAAACTTGATGGAAATGTAGCTAAAACAAAGATCTGGGATGTTTTCATTCATTTTTTTCTTTTGATTGTACTTTATTTTTACTACTAATATTAAAAACTGTTGCGTTTTAATATTTTCTTTTAAGGAAAATGCATTAACTCCTGGTGCTCAGTCCAGTTTCCTTTCTTTGCATTTACATCATGTCTTATAACCAAACATGATGGAACTTTCAATGGACTCAAGATGTGAGCTTGTCTTAGTGCATGTAGAGTCGCTGGATTTGTTTTATGGATCTCAATATTCATGCAAATATTTGACTAGATCAGCCGTTTGCTCACCATTTCTCTTTCTTTGGTTTAAACTTGTATGAAAATGCCTGAAGTCATTCCAGGTATAAGAAATTCACAGAGAGCTGTTTTCACAAACCATCAAACAATTCTGACAGTGTTTAAATGTTGTTAAATTAGAAAAAAAATACTAAACACAAACATAAGTTTTATATCCTTTTAGATTATTTTTTTTAACTGTTCTGATTCTTACAGTTTAGTGGTACTGCAGTGTGCTTGGGATGATGTTCAGTTTGTAAAACCAGACACTTATAACTGATCGTAGCATTTAACTGCTCTTGTTATTCAGTTGTGTCGGGTGAGATTTAAGCAGCGACGGGTCTTGAATGTATTATTGTCAAAGAAGAAGAAATAAGATGGTGTCATAAAGCAGGCAGGCTGAGCACGAACCTCTGGCAAGCGAATCAACTGCTGATGGATGCCATAGAAAGTTGATTGAAAATTATGCTTGGCGTGATCACATTTCGGGTTAAAAAAAAAAGGAATGCAAACAGAAGCAGCAGAAAATGAAAACAGTTTATTGCGCACACATTAGGTGTCCCGAGGAGATTGAATTACTCAGTTTGAGAAGAGAAGAAAAAATACAGCCACATTCATAGTCAGCTTTGCTCATCATGTGTGAGAGAAGGAGGTTGGGGGCATTCTTACACATATGTAGCAGTCTGACAGGAAAAGCAGCATAAGTACTGCATGCTTCACAGGTGAGAAGGAAATATCTCATGGGGTTTGAGTTACAAAGGTGGAGATTTATCAAGGTCAGGTGGAGGTTGGGCAGATAGCATCCTAGTACTGTGAACAGTGGGTGACCTCAGTCCCTTCTGGGTGACCGCACAATTACTCACTGATTTATACTGTATTAGATAACGTTCTTCTTTTTTTTTCTGCAATCATCAAACCCACAACAAAAGCGAGTGGTTTAATTTCCTCCACTCCTCATCAGGCCTTCAAAGACTTGGATCCAACTCAAGGGAGATGAGATAACATCCCACTGGACTGCCTGCCACCCATCCTCTCACCCCTCTCCCTCTCTCTCTTTCTTTTTGCCTCGGGGCTATGACTAGGACAAACTGAACTGCTTGACCGAGCAGAAACACACACACGCACGCACTCTGAATTCCCTCCTTCCGCCTGTGTGTCAGTTTCTGTGTGTGTGATGAGCTGTGACTGGGTTTCTCTGTGAACTGGAGCGGCCATGTTAGGGCAGCTGTCTGCAGCTGTGGGTAACAGACAACAAAGTGACAGACTGGTCTGTCACCTGTAAGCTGAAATAATTGACTGGCTGATGAGAACAGCGATCTTGGCAACCGGGTTAGTTAATGTCTCGTTAATGTCGCTTCGACAGGTGCTCATGTTGTAGTTCTTTTATAATATGTAGGGTTGCTTTGTTGGTAAAGGAGGGATTCAGGTGCTCTGACTGGACTAAAAGATAAAAATTTCATGAGTTTACTTTCTTTGTTTCAATTCTGAGTTTTGGGGTTTATACTAGGTTTTATGATGACATGGTTAAACATTAGTTGACCAAACAACATCATCTCCCTAGAATTTTTTTTTAACTAAATAACTGAGCCATTGTTAGTTATTGTATTCGGTCTGATTATTATCATCACATGCTGGGAAAGTTTTCCACCTTTAGTAATATTTTGTGTACAAAATTTCAGTTGAGCAGATGAGCAGTTTTCTCTCTGACTTGCTGATGAAGATTTCATGATGGTCAGCTTGGACAAAGTTTGACAACAAACAAGCTTATTCTGTCTCTACAGGATCCAACTGGACACAGTGTCAACAACCTTTATTTATTTATTTTTTTATTTATTTTACTTTACTGTTTGTTATGCCTTGAAATTTGGGAAGAGTAACTTAAAAATGTTGTAAAAAATGATGATAATAACTTTTTCTTAATAGATTTTATTGACATGTCACCTAAAAGAGAAGGAAAAGGGTTTTTAATGAGAACAAGAAAATGCAAAAACGATCAGAAAGTAAATCGATCAGAAAGTAAAAGTTAGAAATAATTTAAAAACAAATCACTGATATGAATTGAGCATAGAAAAATACACTTAACTACAGCTTGACAGTAACTAAATTATCTCATGATGCACTTTTCGGTCTTCCTACTTTTGGCCAAGATCCCACATACCTTTGTCTGTAGGTTCCTGGTCCCACCATTCTCTTTCTCCACAGATTCAAGGTTAATTAGATAAAACTGACTCTAGTGCACACCAACTCCCTGCAAGAGACTTGAACATGATCAGAGCAAAGGAAAAAAAAGAAACATCCTAAGAGATGTTTTTTCCCACTTCTTTATCGCAGAACAAGCTTCTTCTCTTATTTGCAAGCAAACAATCATAGACTGTTGCAGCAGGTCTGGAGGAAAACATCTGTTTTTAATTATTTGCTCCTGAAAAAAAACAGAGCAGGTGCTGTTAGTAATTGCCACCTCTGCATGATGTGACATTTGGAAAGTTACTTTCAGTTACACAAACAAGAACCACAAGGTTAATGATGGACATGCGTTGACCTGCTAGGTAACTGGGGTTACACGCTGGGGGGTTGGGTTTCAGGGGTGCAGATCCCCAACTGAGAGGACAAGCGGTCCATAGAGTGGCGCCATGGCTGTATCTAATCCCGAGTGTCGTTAGGGGGGTTGGGGTGTTAAGCTTCTCTGACAGAAGGCTCTGATGAACCTGCCACTGATCACGGCTGATAATGAGTCAAGCCAGACAGAATTTTACGCGCTGTCTTAAGCACAACACCAGTGCGTTAATCAGACCAGCTAATCAGGTCTGAGCTCTTTTTGGTGCCTTGTTCTGCAGCATAACAGAGCTGTGTTACCACTGGCTTGAGCTGACTGCAGCAGTCCGAGTTATCTTCCATTTTATTGTTGCTCCTCTGGCCTAACAGGCAGGTCCTGCTCACGAGGGTCCTAAAAGGTTCATATTGTCTTTACAGATAATGGCGCAGACATTTTTAACCTTCTGCCCTCGCATTCCTTTGTTCACTTTTAAGGCCATTTGTCAATATAGCAGCTCCAGGCGGGTGAGCCTCACCTGTACATTTAAAAAAAAGTATTTAATAAGTCCTCTTCTGTATTGCAAATCTGTTAATCAAAATAAATTATTCCTATAAAGATAAGGATGACAGCTAATCTTTTTATCCATCAAAAGCCAGTATCAATATATGATGATTTAAATAAAAAAAATTGCCTGTAAGCAGCCCTCACAAGTTCCTCCTCGCAATAAGAACAAATTATTGTTCTCTCATTTGCTATTTTCTAAAAAAAAAAAAAAAGCTTGTAGATCTTGTAAGCATGCAAGTATGCCTGGTCAGATTTGTACATCCATCATGTAGTGACAGAAAGGTAATGGAAATACACAACGGAAAATTTGAAGCAGTTGCCAACGCAGCTCTACTGCAGTGATGGAAACGTTTAAGATATTTTTTTTTATTTTGGCCAGAGAATAATTAAGATTAATGCGTGAAAATGTTTCCATTGTGTGGATAAACTGCTGACAAACAACATGGAATTAATTGGACTTTAATAACACTGAACTACAAGCTGTTAAGCCACAGATGTTGATTTGTTTTCTTTTTTTAAAAATGTTTGAACTATTTAATTGGGGTTGCTCATGTGACGTCTCTTAAAAAGATTAAACTATCAAATAATTGAGTTAAAGAAATACCACATCGTTTTCTAGTGTCAAATCTTCTCCTTAGTAGCTGTTTATAAAATTTTTCTCATCATATTATTTTTTCACTTTATTGAAAGTTCAATAATAAAACATGAAATTTATATTTTGAGATCTGTGTAGCGAAACATAGTGTCACTGCAAAGATTTAGGCTCTTTTTATTCCAACTATAATACAAGACAACTCTTTGTTCGACTGTCATTACTAATTGCATCCACTAAATTTGAAAAAAAGAGTAATGGTTGTCAAGATAAGCAAAGAAAGAACAGCTAAGCATTCATAGAATTATTGAGAGGAAGTTAGATTTTCTTAAAACTAAAAAGGTAGAACAATGTAATACGTATTATTACTTCACTACTAATATCTTTTCATCTATTGGCAAATACCCCCAGAACAAAGCAAGAGTTATACTTCCTGCTGTTTAGTCTATCTGTATCTTTGCTCTGCAAGTCTTTGCATGCAGCCCAACATCTGGACTCCTCCTTGGCCAAAGATATGAGCTTAACTTCAAAAGAAAAAGCAGAGATGGAGGTGCGCCGGGATGGTTTCACTGCTGACAGGACTAGCTCTAAGCATCTGGTTCAGACCCTATTTTGATCCTCTGTGCTTCATTTCCAGTCATTTTCTCTCAGTAGAGTTAAACAGCTTGAGAGTGCATGCATAGAATAAGGCTACAATAAACAAAACCAGATTTTTTTTTCTTGTTGCATGTTTGACAATATTCTTATTAAATGGGATGGAAAAACAGATTTTCTTGTATCAAACAAGATGACATCAATGATAAACACCTGGAATATGCATAGTAATCTATATCTGTCAGGTATAACTTTACAAGCTATTTGATTCTTCCATAAATAACCACTTTGACAGAAGTAGAGCATCTGCGACGATTATTATAACATAGCTGCCTAAACTCTGGCTCATGCTTTAACAGGTCTTCACATATTCAACTAGCGCTGTATTTTGTTTAGTTGGTGGTTACGGGTTGCTCATAACAATCATCTATGAAGCTGGAGTTTAGGGAAAAAGCTGAGGGTGATGTTTGGTGAAAAGATTTCACGAATTACTGCAGTTACTGTCGATTGAATCATCCATAACTTAGAAGTCAGGATTCACTAGATCATTTTATGGATCATTTTATTGAGATGTGAAATAAGCCACTTGGGAAAGAGACGGGCTTTGAGCACTGTTACTGTAAGAGGAGGAAAGAAAACAGCAGTGGACAGTAATGCAGATCATTAGATGTGCTAATGAAAACTTTAGCTCATTACTGATTATCTACCTTTTTTTTACATGCAAAAACATTCTGAGAGACTCTCCGCAGAGAGAGCGGATATAATAAATCTCTGCATCAGTGGAGCTGGGTGGTCTTCGGTGAGTTGCTAATTAGCCACAAATAACAAAATCATTATCAGGACTAGTTTCATGAACCTTTAAGAATGAAAAGAATGTTTCTTCTGTATAAAAACATGAGGGGTAGTAAAAGAACTGAAGTGGGGTAATAATGTTAAAAGGACCCTTATTTTTAAGTGGTTGTAAGAGGACGTACAGCATCTTATACTTGTAATTATGTAGAGGAAACTGAACTGATTCCTCAGAAGAGAAGGCCATCTTTGTTTTGATGCAGACAATGTTAGAGGAGCCACACACACATTCATTCATGCTCATACACACACACACACACACACACACACACAAACGTTAGAACTGGAAGGTCCTTTATTCTAAAGGCACGCTCTCTGTGAAGATGACCCTAGCTCATGTGAAGACACGTTTAACAGATAATGCCAGCGTAAATCCGTTTGTCCAGTTTTTGTTTCATTATGGAGCAATTTCCCCAAACATGAGGGCAAATCAAACATTCACTGTGTTACTCTGGAAAGCCTTGAGTTTCCAGTGTAGCTTGCAGCTGATATTAAAGAGCAAGTCCAGACGCAGCAAGCCTCTGCAGCCGTCAGCAAATAGTTTGCATGTATTTGTTTGGTAGGAGAGATATGGAGCCAGTGAGAAGGGGACTTAATGTGTGCACATTTATAGATGTGTGCAAATCATTGCATGCACAGCGAGTACATGATCTGTCAGTTTTGGTGTAAGTCTGGACGTGTAATCTTATGCAACCACTTGGCTGCAGGTCAATGCTGAAGTGACAGCACAGTTTCTTGGTGCAATACAAAATTGCAGTAATTTTTATATTAACAAGAACATGCTCTGAGAGATTTCAGAATGCCCACCTTTGTGTGTGTGTGTGTGTGTTTGTGTCTGTGTAACTGGACAAGAGCCTGCTGAGTATTGTGTATTTCTTCCATAGGCTCCCAGGATCCCTGAAAGTAGAGAAGGGTCTTATCTCCTTGGGGGCAGAAGTGTCATTAGCCTAGGGGCCAATGCCAGTGAGATGGAAGCTGAGACTGGACATGGGAATTAGTGTTGAGGCAGCTGTTCTGAGATAAAATGCGTGTTGTTGTTTTGTTTTTTGGGGTTTTTTTTTAAACTCTGTGTGGAAATTTAAGAAGTTTAAAATTTCCTACATGTAAGAATATTTCTTTTCATAAGTTTCTGCACTACAAAAACTGGCTTTAAAAAACAAAAACAAAACTACAAAAATTAGGTTAATTTTTCTTGAAATAAGATAAAATTTCTTGTTCTTTTGGCAGATAATTTATCTTATTTCAAGGAACATTAACCTGTCAAGAATGCCTAAAACAAGTTTTAAAAAATCTTTAAAAAAACTACTAAATAAGAATAATTATCTTACGTTTAAAAAAATAAGCATATGTGTCCTTGATTTGAGATGTTTAATCTTACTTAGATTTTTGTTTTTGCAGTGTGGAATTGCCTGAAAGTAAAGAAATATTCCAGTATCATGAGTTGATTTAACGTCCCACCATTTGCTCTCTGACAATCTCTTGCACAATCATGCATATTTGTTAAAAAAAGAAAAAAAACACGCACATACAAACAGAGATTTTCCTCTGTTGTTTCCCTGCTGCAGATTGTGTGTGTGTTTGAATTGTGTCGTTGGATTGTTAGGGATGTGGGGGGCAGCGTGTGTATCCGCTCTGGGATAGAACAGAAAGAAAGCAGGACACAGCAGTTGTGCAGAGCAAGTGCTACAAGGGCTAAAATAATACAAGAGGAAGAGACTGCTTCCTATCAACCAGGGAGTTTCCAGTTTCTCATGGAAGTCACTGTTGGACGACTTAAACTAGTCAAGAATGGTAACTAATATATTAATGCTTATTGAAATCTGTGTTGTATTTGGTGCGTTAAATCAGTTTGTTTCTGACAGATATTTTCCCCTACACTAACAAATGATCTCAACTTTTCAGTTTGTCATAAGAACCAATGTTTACTGTTTACACAAAGCTGACTTTTGCATCTTTGCTCATTCAGACATCGGCGATGTCTACCGGTGATAACCCTGACTGTGTGAATGGGTAAAATCAGTTTGACGATGTTGCTGAGTTGTTTGAAATGTCACATAGTTGTGCAAGAGATAGACATCAAGTTTCCTTGGCAACCATCTTTTTATTACCGTGGATCTATAAAAACAGTGTTGTGTCTGGTGCATTTTGTAAATACATGAATAATTAACGACAGTTTTGTTTGGTGTTTTATAGTTTTATTACATAGATTTTAGTTATTTTTGTGAATTTACCTGTCCCTTCATTGTGTTTCCTAAAAAGTAATCTAAACAAACATGCCAATTAACAAACAAACCCATCTGTGAGAGGTCATCTGGGGATTGTGACATCAGGATTAGAGGAGGAATGCATCAGAGGAGGGAGTGGGAGAGGGATGTGGTAGCAATGAATGGGAATAGATGACTGGGGGATTTCGGTATAATGTCATTTAGGCTATAGAAGACAAAGGGTGATGGTCATCCATAGACAGCATGCAAACTGTTTGATTGACAGATTCTTTATACTTTAGAGTTGTGTTGACCTGCAGTGGCACCCAATTTTAGACTCTTGTGTTTAATGGTGTTTAATGACCTCCAGCTTTGTTGAACTTTTTTTAATGTGCATATGTTCATGTTTATTGGAGAGCAAAAAGGACAAAAAAGCGTTCACCCAAATTTTACTCGTATGACTTTGTGCGTTTAGTTAAAAGAAGAGTAACCACCAGAAAGGTTAAACAATAGTATCAAAACTATCCAAAGCAGTGTGTCTCTTGTGTTTTTGTGTATACTGTGTTGCAGGCCAGATATTTACAGTCAGCTCTCTTTCTGCTCCTCAGAGCCAATTCGAGCCAAATTAGTGTTTTAGTGGAAAACCATGCTCACAATGGCACAGTTTATGCTTAAAGCCGTAAAAGTCTCCCAACTTCACCTACATGTTTACGTTCTTCCATGTGCAGAAATAATACATTGCAGAATGTAAAGATAAACCAGTTCGTCTAGTTTTTTTGTGTCTCTACATTGTATACATAGAAAATATTGTGGGAACACATACTGTTGTACTCCGATGCAGGCGGATATTATTCAGCCAAAAGATTTTTTAAAAATATCCGAGAAATCTAACTTTTTAAGTGTAATGTAGGCTATGTTATGAGAAAGCTGTTATAGCACCAGTTATGTTAATTGTAAAAGATAGAATGAAATACTTGCCACCTTTCAGTTGGCTTTGTGTGGTCTGGCAGGGGGTGCATTGCATGGTGATCCAGCAGCTTTTGAGGCTATGTATACACTTTAATCACCATAAGTGTAACAGCAGGCTCCTGATGGGTACTGCTATTACTCTCGACAATTGTAATTTTCTTTAATCGGTCCAGCTCTGCACCGCATGTCAACCTATCTTTTGGGAGCCTAGATGGCGGGGGGGGGGGGGGGGGGGGAGGGCGCCACCAAACCCCCAGTGTTTTTGGGGGTAGAAAAAACGGAGAGGGAGGAAAAAGGAAGGT
>JBAMHX010000020.1:10035279-10064754 GCA_037177515.1 Pseudomugil tenellus
CCCCCCCCCCCCCCCCCCCCCCCCCCCCCCCCCCCCCCCCCCTCCCCCCCCCCCCCCACGATATAACAAAATCTATCTGGTTTGTGAAGTTGTGCAACGTTGTCAACACTTTGACAAAATTCTTTAAGAGTTAAGACAGGTGAAAGAAATTGAAGCCAATTTTACTGAAAAGAAAAATGTTCAGAACATAGATTTGAAAGCTGGCATTGTAAGACATTACAGTATATGTCACATTAGAGCACTGATCTGGAAAGTCTGCATATTATGCAGAGCCACAGACCTGAGTTTTCTCCGTAATAACAGCAGTCTGTTTGTCAAAGCAATGTTGCATAAATGCTTGCAGGATGTCCTGCGCTTGGGTCAGATTTTCTGGAACAATAGCCCGAGTCAGTCATGCACGCACCCAGTCTCTGCTTATATCCCACGTTTACATGAAGAGACATCTACACACACAGACAGAGCACTGCTAAGCTACTTAAAACCTTTATTATAACATTTATTTTAATATAATGGTCAAGCAATCATTAGGTTCAAAACTATTTTAGCAAGAGCTTAATGTTCAGAAGATTGGGTAACTAAAACAGATGTTTTATAAGCCACAAAGCATCAACATTTACAAAAGGCATTAATTTATTTCCAGATTTGATTTAACCAACTGTAATCAAGGTGATTTGACACAGGTCTTATAATAATAATCCGCTGGCACTACTTGTAGCTTTAAGACAATAATCCATCATTGCAGCTGGCATTTTCGGATTTCTTTGACACATCCAAGCTTTATATTCTCGACACGAGCCGTCCCAAAGGGCTCCTTTTATGACTTTATAACTTGTCATATTCCTGTATATAAACTAATGTTGGGCTCTCAGTATCACATTCATCATAGCTGTCAGAGCCAATGTGGTGTGCAGAGGGAGCTGCTGCTGAAATGGCAGAATCACTGGCTGTGCAGTTTTGACTCAAGTGTGGGAAATCATTGGTGGGGAATTCACTGCTAGGTGTGATCGGGTTGAAACAGGTTTTACAGTGCTAATCAGTGGTTGGCCTGCAGCTTTCACTTCTGGACTATATAGTGGGACGGGAGTTAGCTGGGGTAGAAGTGTGTTATCATATCTAGCCGCTGTGAAATTGATGATTTATGCAAGAAAACCAGTTAGTAGACGCGAGACAGAGATGTTTGTCTGAAACTTATTTGTCACATGTGGTTTAACTTAATTAGCCCCTTCCACAAGCAGAGGCAAGATCTCATTTAATCCTTTTTTATGTTCATATTCTGCGTCAGCTCTCATTTTCCCCTGTGTATTTCAACTATCCCATTGCAATATGCTCCTGAAATATGATGAAAAAGAAGTAACAGCTTTCATTTGCATGAACAATTGAAATCCTCTGCTTAACATGCTCCAGTTTTTTTTTTACATATTTTATAGATATTGTCACTTAAGTCTTAGCAGCTACTGCTTAATCTAATCTTAAAGT
This sequence comes from Pseudomugil tenellus, assembly GCA_037177515.1. NCBI lineage: Eukaryota > Metazoa > Chordata > Actinopteri > Atheriniformes > Pseudomugilidae > Pseudomugil > Pseudomugil tenellus. The sequence goes on from JBAMHX010000020.1 coordinate 10,036,756, forward strand.
GGATATTAATAACTGTATGTGAAAGATGAACGTAACAATGAAATATGGTCAGCATCCTTACAACTTTTTTTTTACATATTAACAACCAAATGGCAATATTTGAAGGCTGAAGCCATTTGTTTGGGTAATAACCAACTTTAAACGTTGAAATCAAAAGAGGAAGTAAAGGCTCTGCTCAAGGACCAAACAACATATAGCCTACTTCCAATGAATAACACTCAACTGTCATTCAAAGCAATCACATCATTAATTGCATGAGTAAGTTTTCAAACAAATTATGTGAGAGGTGATGTATATGAAAATTTGACTCGCTGTAGTCGTCAAGAACAGAAGAATGTAAACATGTTTATTTGTTCGCTTGGCATGTTACCAACAGGAACTCAGCAACAGTGACAACAACCATGAGTGTTTGAACTGTGGTTTTCCTATCTAGTTTCATCATCAGGTCCTGAGAAGGAATTTTGATAAGCGTGGAAATGTGTGTCTTTGAGGCCTACCATCTATTTTATTAGAGGGTTTTCACAAGGCCAAGAGCATACTTCTTCAAACAAGGGACTAAGTTATTGACATCGCTCAACTTTGACAAAACACCTCTGGCTGGATAAATCAATCTATGATAAATAATATGTGGGATTTGACCACATTTAAAACTACAGTTATTCGTCAGTTTATTTATTTATGTTTTAGCATTCTGGTATGCTAGCTAACATAATCACACATTGTCACCTAACTTTCAGTTCCCTTGTAATTTTGAAAATATATTTAACCGTATATCCTTTAGTTACTTAATTAATATGAAAGGTAAATATATTTTAGCTAAAAATTTTGACTTAACTGAAAATGTTCTACAGAAAAATGCTACTCTAAATTTTTTTTCTGACATGAGATGTTAGCTTAACTTAGCTAAGTTTAACTTACCTTGAGTTCATGAAACAGAAACCACATAAAGTCAGACTTTCTTAGGAAGGAGGTAGGGCCTATAGTTCGTTTCAGTCCTTTCACTCCTATACAGATTCTCTATTTTAATTTTTTAAAAATGAAGAATTTATTAAGATATCAGCTGTGGTCAAACCTATAACAACAAATCAACATTGTGCTTAAAGGAAGTTAAGTAAAAAGTTGCACAACTTAGGCTTGAATGTGTGTTCCTTTTCTTTATCCACTGAGGGTTTCAGAAAATATGAGATTACACTGCCAGACTACCCTGACATAATTACAATGTACAGGTGATGGAGAAAGCCAGCATGGTTTCACACTCCCAAGAGGACAACAGTTGCATGAGAAGACAGAGCAGAAGCGTAGGATGGCTGTTTGGACCCATCATCACAGAATAAGATCTTAAATCATTCAGTGTTCAGATTAAGTTTCGAACTCATCTGGTTTCAGGTGAACTGCCAACTCTGTGTGACCTTTCTGTTTTAAAACAGAATAATAGAACATTTATAGTCATAAGTATTTCATTCCAGATTAATGAAATTCCAAGAGATGAGTAATTTTTGCTTCATAACTGTAAAGCTTTATCTGAGAAAGGCAAAACTGAAACACACAGTTACTATTAAAAGAATTATGCTATGTTACATAAGTTAACATTGAGCAGCACTGACTCCGCCCACAGCTCACAGGAATTTTTTTTAATGAGCTACTGGTTTTCTGCAGAACCAGAGTTCTGAAAAATAATGCAGGTTTTGTTATTTTGGTGAAATATCACAGTTTAGAGACCACTGAGAACATTTTAAATAGTTCCAAATAACCATTTGAGTGGATCTTCAGTCTGCTCTTAAATAGAGTTTTATTTATGTTTTCCATTGTTTTATTTTGATTCCTTGTCATCGATTTATTTACAGCCTATTTTTGTTTTGTTTTATGACCATCTTTCTCAATCTTCCTCTGGCATTTCATAGCCATAAACTTTTGTTTTCTCCTCTGTCCTCCCATCAGTCTTTACAGGCCTTGCTCACCTCCCTTCACTCTGAACTTGACATTCAGAGATATTTGATGAAAATCCAATTGCCCCACAGAGTTAGTTGGCCTTTTATCTTATCTGCATCGTGCTTTTGCGCTTGTGTCACTGTGTGTGTGCTTATGTTTGCACCCTCACTAGCACCTGCTTTGTGACTGTGTGTGTGTGTGTGTGTGTGTGTGTGTGTGTGTGTGTGTGTGTGTGTGCATGCCAGTCTACCTTGGCTATCAGGCTAAACAAGTTCTGGACTTGAATGCTTCCAAAAATATCAAGTCTATTTAACATGAAATGTCCAAAGTTCTTCATTTTCTCTGTGTGTATGAGTGTGATAAAATGGCAGCAGGCACATGCAGCGGCATGCAATGACCTGATGGACCTGGCCTTGTGTCTAACGCTACATTGGCTCCACAGCGCCATTTTTATCCAAGAGAAGAACACCATTTCATAAAGAGCCTTGTGTTTGCTGGCCCTTTGGTTTCTGTCCTGCCTTGTCTCTGAGGGGAAGATCACCTTACAGCATAACACAACAGCTCCAGAGGATGTGTAGCCATATCCCACATGGTCTTATTCTAGCAGGGGTCATGGATGCTGCGTTATACAGATCAGATTACAGAGAAAAGAGAAAAATATCATGAACTGTGCAGCCCTAATAAAACTTTTCTAAGTGTTTGAGATAATTTCTTTTGGACATGCATTGTTGATACCTCTCAGAGAATTTTTCTGCTATAATCTCCCCATGCATGGCAAATTTGGAAATGTAGATTCCTCTAATGCAGTTAGAAACATATCGATAATTGATAGCTAAATTGGAATGAGGACAGCAAAAGGAAGTGCTTAAAGTTCGAACATGTATTTGGAGTATTATTTTTTTGCACATTTTGCACGACTTCTGTCTCTTGGTTTATTTTGTGGTTGTGTAGGATTAAACATAAAAAAGTTCTTTAATCTTGCTCGACGCAGATTGCTTCCGACGCTTTACAAACACAGCAGATGAAAGTGGTAGTGTTTTTTACCACTTCTCCAAATGCATGGTGTTGCAAAGAGTGTGTTAGATGTCAAAGTACAACAAATTAAAAGCGTTATTAATAAATTTGAAAGATAATGCATGTGCAGTATTGTGAAGTGTAAAAATGTATATGTGGTCTCACACCTCACTGTCTTTTCTTGTGCCTCCCCCTCCAGAGTAGAAGCCCAAAGCACGGCCCCAGTCCTCAACCCAGTGTCGGCGACCAAGTTGACCATCTATCCCTGGCCTCCATAGAATCCCTGGACACCATGTCTGAGGCTGATGCACCTACAGCCTTTACCCGGGGCAGCCGGATTCGTGCCAGTCTGCCTGTTGTGCGATCAACCAACCAGACAAAAGACCGCTCACTAGGTATGCTGTGTATTAGTCTCTTGGGGTTCTTGATTGGTTTCTTTAACACGGAAACTTCTGCTGCTTATTTAAAGGTAAATCAAAACTAAATACATAGTTTAGCAAATCATTCAAACTCTCTGCTTAAAAGAAGTAGTTTGAAGACAATATATCCTATGTTCAAAAATTGTGCTGTCATGGTATATAGAGAATAATCCTGATTTTAATGTATTAAAATGTCATGTGTAAATGATAATATGAGAAACTGATCTTCAACATTGCAGGCTTCGAGTTTGCCCCCAAACTGTTATGGATTCACATAAATGAAGAATTTGGTTGAGCTGAAATGTGCATTTTCCTCCCTTAAAAAGACAGAATGCCGGTTCACCAATCACACACATTATTTGGAAACGATATTGTCTCTATCCGTGGTATTTCCTCTAATGCACGCCTATACCTGCTGACTTAAAAAGTTCGTGGGGAGTGTATGTGTTGGAGAAGCAAGGGGGGGGGGGGGGGGGGGTTCAAAGTCCTACTGGTTTCAGGCTTACTCACGGTGGTTTAGCATTTTGCAAAAATGTAATTTTTAAATCATAACTGAGATGCCAAACTATCACCTGACTTCTCACTTAAATGATAAACAGTTTCTTGCCTTTTCAGAATAAACATAATTCATACTTCTTACTATGAAAAAAAGCATAATGTGCTCAATTGCAACAAATTCCTTAAGACCTCCTTCCATTTTTCTCACAAAGGGAACCCGTTCTGCTTTTTGTTACGTTGGGTTTCTGATCAGTAGCCTTACTCTGTTTATTACAACATTGCACAATGTAGTGTATTCATGTCAAAGCAGTTAATGGAAACAAGGTTAAAGCACTTAAAAAAAACAGAAGTTTGATCCACAGTTTTTAACAAAAATGCACAAAAACAAGTCTTTCTCTGCAACACTTGCTCTGTTTTTCTGTGTCTACTTGTACTCGGTTTTGTTTTTATTAGAACTCATTTCTTCTGCAATGAAAGTTGGTTAAAAAGCATCCACAGAATTGTATGCCATCATGCTAGTGACAGAATTAGAGGCCTTCTTATCAACACCTGTACGACTTCATTTATATGCCCTGACTGAAAGATTGTAGAATTAATTTGCGTTAGTCCAAAAAGTTTGATTCTCTTTAAATAGTATGGAGCTCGTAATTTCTAAGGATTGCCTTCAAGCTTAGCTCACAACTCAATAAAATATCCGCTATCAGATGAAAGCACATGTATTTTGTCCATTTTAAACACTTTTTTTAGAACCTTTCAGTGCAAAATGATTTAAAACACATAAAACATGTGTATCTAAACTGTAACTTTCACAGAAGCTCCCTCACTATTCCTTCTCTACATCAAAAACATCAGGACAAAACATTGGGGCAGTGGGGGTTTATGGTGTGATGAAGGGGAGGAGAAAAAAGGGGCACTTTACAACGGCGTCCCTCCCACAGTCTCCTGCACATGCATACACACAGACACACAGGAACGCGCTTTGCTTCGTACCAACAGACATTTGGGGCTTCCTAATATCCTCTGCTCGCTCTGCCGGACTTGTAGCGTGGGCTTTTCATTGAGCATCTTAAGACCCAGTAGAAAACAGGAAATCCATTAAACCTCTAAAGTGAGTATCAGATTCATTCTAGACTTCGGCATCAATCGCACAGAATTTGTTCAGAATTAATTCGGGGCTTTTCTTTGCAGTCTTTTTCTTGCAATCTCAGCTTTGTGTTCCATTAAATGGAAAAAGTAGTTTCGTTCTTGTTGTTTGTTTGAATTTTTTATATCCAACTAAAAAGGTAAAAAAAAATCTAATAGAGTACTATGGTGCGCCCATTTGGTTACAAATCCAACTGGCCATTTGTTTCCAGTGCTCAGGAAAGCCAGGCGCTCAGGAATGTAATATGATCTCTTGTTATAACCCAGTCATTAAACTTTGTTGTGGCAAAGCTGAAGAAATCCTCATGATGCCTGCTTGATCGGTGTCACCGACTCATCAAGCTCAGCAGCTTTATTTGCTAAAATATAGATTGAAAATTGCCAAATGTTTCTGTAACAAAGGAAATATGAAATTGTTCTGCAAATGGGCACTGCGTTAAATTGTTGCAACTCAAGAAGCCAGACAGACCAGAAAGAGTTCTGCGTAGACTCAGCAATTTTATTTCCTGGATTTGCCCTCTCTGCCTCACTCTGTCTCGTGGAGCATGTAGGATCTTGTATAATATTTCACCAACATCTGGTAGCTTTTACCGGCTCGGTCCCTTTTCTAGGGTTTACACAAAGTAAATCCATGCCCCCCCCCCCACCACCACCACTACCACCACCACCACCTTCTTTAAAATCAGCTATTTTCAGAGCAGAAATGCAAACAAGAAAGAATTTAATCAAGTTTTTTTTTTTTTGCCTCTCCAGATAATAAACTGTGACTTTTTGAGTGAGTTTTTTACATTTTACCATCTATAATTTTAAAGATTAAACCTTTATGGTCATTTTGATGTAATCTTTAGTTGCATCAGAATGACTGAAACTGTTGATGATGTTTCTGTTTGAAACAATTAATCAGAACCTGAGAATATTTTCCTCTTGCTCGCTCTCTTTGACAATGTTTGTACAACTGCAGTGTAGGCGTGTTCATGCATTTTGTGGGAAAGACATCTGTTTTTGTAAAAATGGTAGAGATGCCACACCCCAGGTTCAGAGGTTCAAACTTTGGTCTTTTGATGCACAACTATTACAGTTCCACCCTGAGCCCACAACTCCCCCTTTCCCCTCACTTCTGCCCTTTTTCCCAGTATCAGTATGAAGAAACTAGTTTTTTTTAATCATTCAGCATTCTCTTTTGTAGCATTGAGCAGAAATGCCTGAAAAAATCTAATAGAAAACCACAGGGCAGTGTTTAATGATGCAGCTTAGGTTTTGTTGCTTGTTGTAGCACATATCCAGCAAGGAATCCTTCTAAAACTCACTTGTACATCCAAAATAATCAATTCTGTATTCACTTATTCACACTTTTCCAAAACATGACAGCTGAAATGCAACATACAGAAGTCTGTTGTGTGTGGTATAAATTAATATATGACCCGCTATTGAGTTTGGCGTCATTCATAAAATACAAATGTATTCAAATTTTTTCTGGCCTGATATATGCACAAGGATCGGTTGAGCTGCCATGATATAACATATTTTGAGCACCTACCAAGTGTGTTTTACTTGGCAGGATCAATGTCATTTATTTTCCTCTTCTCTGATATTGATTAAGTGTAAATTATCCAGATGTTTACTGTCTTTATAAAAGATGGTAATTAAAAGTCCTCCAGTTTTTTACATTGAATGTTCCTTGATTTTTGCGCTAAGGTGCAAAAAAAGGCTCACACAAAAATGAGCCTTCATATTTGGATATATTTTTGCTTCACTTTTTACGTGAATAACTTGAACACTTAACACCAATTCCAGTTCAACAAAACAGGTAGACAAGAACATTGCAGGACTATGTTGTGGTTTTTCAATTTATTTTTAAGTCATTACTTCAATGCCACACTCCCGTACTAATGCATTGCTGAGTCAATATTTTGTGCAACAACCATAAAAGCCTTCCATTTGTTTCTAATTGGACAGTTTTTAGAATTAATCAGCAGCATGAAGTGCTGCATTAGCATTAGCATATAAATGTAAACAAGTTCTGCTTTTAAGAACCAAACAGTCCAGGAGGGAAATAGAACTACCTTTTATAACATATGCAAGCTGTGGAAATTATGTCTCTCTGTAAGTAAAAAGAATTTTACTTGAGTTTAATCAAAATGTTTTTTCTGCCTTTAGGTGTGCTGTACCTGCAGTACGGAGACGAGACCAAACAGATCCGTATGCCTAATGAGATCACCAGCATTGACACAATCAGAGCTCTGTTTGTTAGTGCCTTCCCGCAGCAGCTCACCATGAAGATGTTGGAGTCACCCAGCGTTGCCGTTTACGTCAAAGATGACATGAGGAATATGTATTATGAGCTTGCAGATGTCAGGTAAAGACAGACTTCTGTATGTGGATATAACAGAGTAGGGCTGCACTGTTGTGCAAATGTCCTGAGCCAGCTATTATTTCTTTATACCTAATATCTAAATAGCAAAATTTTACATTTTCATCTTTTAAAGTGGATTTCAGAAGGTCTTTTAGTGTTTCTTGGGACATTTGCTACTTTCCCATACATACAAAACAGAAATTGCATCCTTAAAGCACTTTGTTACAAGCAACTTGTGGCAAAGATTTGTAGTTTGTTTTTATTTCTTTTGCTGCGTGTGCCATTAATGCCAATGAGAACACAATTTGGCATTCACAAAATATCCCCTACGTTCAAAAATGGGATTCCTAAAGAGCTATGTGGTGAAAACAGTGTGTTCTTAAAATAAATTAAAGGACAAATTAAATAAGAACACAACATTTCTGTTTTTTGTTAACATAAAACGAATTTTTTTACATTTTTTTTTTACATTGCTCTGCATTGCTGAATGACACTAACAACCAATCACAGGAAAGCATCTGTCCTGCTCCATCCCTCCAGCAGATCCAGTCTATCATCTGCTTCTCTTGTTCCCAGCTCTCTATGAACATGAAACGTTTCTGACCAGGACCTCCCACTTTCTTTTCCCTTCATGTGAAAAGAAAACCAATTGGATTTAGAAGCAGCGTAGCAACATGTTGCTAACCTCTGCTCAAAAAACTGAGGGACCCTTTAAGACTGTGATGTAGCTTTGCTGCATGTTGTCCTAACTCAGTCTGTGAAAGTTTCTCTCTACAAACAACGTGGGCTTTGTCTGTTTGCTTTTAAGAGTATGGCTGTACCAGTTACAAGCACCTAAACTCAGCTTACAGCTTTTTCCCTTGTTCTGTAGCAAATTGGTTTTATTTCCTCCTGCCTATTTTATTAATACTGCAGAAATATTTATAAATAGTACTACTCATTAAGGCATATGAAACTTTGCCCTTTTTGTCTGCAGAGTTCCTGCTCAAGTGCAATGTGTACTTTGTGACTAATCTTTTATCAGGGCTATAAAAATGTGTCTTGTGATGTCTTAAGGTAGGTGTCCAGGGTGCAAAACACTAGAGAGAGTGAGATCAGGAAGAGAGATCTGCACACATTTGTATAGCTGATCTTTGTCTTAAGAATTTTACGTGGATATTTTTCCAGATTTTTTAGGTTTAAGGCAAATGTCAAATTGGGAAAGGCGGTCCGAGCCTGTTTCAGGGTATTTACCCTTGGCTTGGCAGTTGAAACGAACAAGGCTAAGACAGGATCGGCCACATTCTGATGGCGACATCTGGGCTGCTTTCTTACCACCCAACACCTCCTCCTCTTTCAGGAACATCACTGACCATTCCTGCTTGAAGGTGTACCACAAAGATCCAGCACAGGCATTTAACCATGGACCCCGACCTGCAAACGGCGATGCCAGGGTGAGTATGTCGCTTGTACAGAGATAAATAGTGTGACATTAACAGCAACTGTGAGGATACGACCAGATTTACTGCAGTTAGAATACTCATCCCTTCTCCCACTTCTGCTAAGTGCTTAGATACTGTTTGCAGTTGAGAGAAGGAATGTCCCCCCGCCTCTTGTTAATCTGTTAAGAGGGACTCTTGTATTGTTCTCCCAGGGGCCTGCTTTTGGGCCTCCTCTACATGCTCTGCTGCAGCTTGTTTAAGGGACAATTCATCATGATTCTTGGGAATATTTTCCTTCATCACTCTTCCCCCAATTTAAGCTCTAATTCTTTTCGGATTCGCCCGTGTTTATTTCTTGCTGATGCAACAGAATTTCAATCCAAAGGGCCCCTTTTCTCAAATTTTCCTTCTTAAATCTCTCTCACTAATCCGCCTGACCCTTTTCCTAACCTTGCATCTCCTCTCAGTCTGCAGCAGACTTACAGGTGTCATTGCTGCTGTTGTGATACTACAAATATTCCTCTAAATGTTGCTATAAACCCATTGTCACAAACTTCACTGTACATGTCACAAAAGTGAAATTGCTAAAGCTTAAAGTAGTGATGGTTTAGTGGATTTTATTCATATGGCATTAGTTTGACCTGCAATAAAATCTCATTTCATTTGTATAAATGGCCTCTTCCTTCCTTACTCGTGTCCGTCGATTTAACTGTGCAAACTATTTTGAACAATTTTACATTATGTTAAAAAAATATACAAAATCTGTAGATTAAAATATTTAGATGAAAAAAAAAACTAAATGCAATCAGCAAAAAAGAAAATTAAGAGGTTCAGATTACTGTTGTCATGGATAGTTCTGTCATTGTTTAACTAACAAGCAATTGACACAGACATGATGACTGCATGTGGCTGCAGGGTTCAGAGGTTTAGAAATTGCAGAAAGAAATGAGTTTTCTGACTTTGTTATGTTGAGCCAAACAAACATTTGTCTAACCTAAAGCTTTTAAAAAGGATCCTTCCATACAAATATTTTGACAAGCTTTAGCATAAAGATACAAACACATCATAGGTTTTCATTAAAGCAACATTTCTTCTTTGTATCTTGTTAAGTTTGCTGGCGATGTAGTTTGTTTTTTTTTTTGTGTTTTTTGTATTTTTGTTTGTTCCAGCAACCCGATGTGATCAAAGTCAAAATATTATTGCATTCGGTACCATCTTGCTGGTCAAATACTTAGTTTGTGTTCAGATAAGTTTAGCCTGCTTGGAACAGAAACCAATGTTGATTCTAGGATATTTTACTGTTTCTGAGTGTGATCTAACCTCCTGTTTGGCTGCACTACTGGCACTTCAGATGTACTATAATAAACCTCAAATTCATCTGGCATTCAGGGAAATCTTTGTCCTTCTGCAAATGTTGAATCATATCCACAGGTTACATGTTTTAGGGCAACATGGGAAGCTGACAGGTCTTTGTTTTTCTAACTTATGGAATTGCAGACATTTCTTGTGAGGCAAATGTATCAAGTTATTTAGCTAAAACTTTATTCTTACAACAAAATATGCAGGTTGCACTTCTTAACAGAATGAGTAAGATGCTTAACAATGTTCTGCTAAAGAAGTTGTTCTTCTGCTAAAGACGTTTTCTGAGTTTTCTGAGCAGTTGTTCCTATTTCAGGCTGTGGTTAAAAATGAAATAAAAATTAAAAAAATAAACTATGTTTAATATATTCATTTGTATATTTTTTTTTATTTGGGTGCATGGATTCCAACATTATAAAGGCAGATTTTACACGGCACTAACAATAAAACAACTTAGCTAAGAATCAAAAGAAGATTCTCATGGATAAAAAAAAAAAAAAAACTTATGGGGAGAGGCTCTTCCCTTGTCTTGCCTGAACACCAGCCTTCAGATCAAATTGCACGATAACTTCTATTATTGATTAAGCTTTGCAGCCAACTCTTACATAATCTGTTTTTGGTTATCAAATTGGAACAAATGAAAAGATGCAGACTGGCAGGTATTCTGTTGCAAAAGAACCTTTTATGTTTTTATGTTAGATGAAAAGTAGACATACATTATGAAACTGTGTTTTGTCGTGATAGATTTCCCCCAATGTGTCCACAGACTAGTCAGTAATGTGAAAAATTTTGTTATGTACATATATCTAACAGAGATATTTTGTAAACAGACATCTAGTTATTGGCGTACCTCTCATCTGTTTCTCCTTGAAGCACTCAAAATAGTTTTTGGAGTTTGATTTGAACAAAAGCATTGTTTCTTTTCACATTCATCATATTTAAATAGATCCAATCACCTTTTTAATCACCAATACCATTATGTACACATGAGAACATACAGTGGTACATCCAGCGAGTCAAACTCTTTAAATGTTTACACTCTTCTGTGTTAACATCACGGTACAAACTCTGATCTGTTTAGATTGGCTCACTCTGAGATTCTGCATTTTGTGAATCAGTGTAGAAATTCAATCCGTCGCTGACACAGCAAGAGATCGAGGCAACTTTGTACAGACAAACCCGACGGGCCACCCTTATTATCCGAGGCTTAAGACCACAGCGAAAAAATAACTGCGTGTCTAACACACAGATGTTCTGAATGCTGGCCCAGATTCGTCTGATATTTTTTTCAGTATTCACTTCTTTGTTTTTTATTAAAGCAGAATGCTTTGACTGTTGTACATTTTAATCTAGTGAATGGGCTCTGTCCCAATTAGAAAATGAGTGACATATCTGTAGTAAGACTCCTAAGAAAGGAAATTATTTCTTTTAATGAGTGTAGAAAGCTTATAATCTGCAGTAGCAGCTTGCATTTCTGTTGTGTTTCACTACTTGGTCAAACTTGTTGCAGCTATATTCACAAGCTACTTAAACATTTAGTGGAAACAGGTTTCTTTTTTGCTTTAGCTATCACAGCCAAGCATGATGATTTGGTAACTGTACACTGCGGCACACTGCAAGCAACTGCTGTTTTCAAGTTAATGCAAGCGTGCATGATTTTCCACACGCAAGAGTCACACCCACTTCATTGTCCTCTTTGCTGCATTAATCTGTCCTGTTGCTTTGTGGAGAGACAAAAACAGACAAAGCGTGCATGAAAAGCACTGTTTAAAGGACTACATGTGAAGTTTTTGTTTTTAAAAACTTGGCTTTAAGCTTTTTATTCACCTTGACTTGTAGGTGTGACCTGTGAGTCATACCTTGAAGAAACAATAGCTTGTTTGTTTGACGGGAGAAAAAAAAAAGTTATTGAGTAAGGGGAACGGATTGGATTCAGCCTTGCATGTGACACCCTCGTACATAATGGTATCACACTCAGCGTATCACGTACCCTGGGGGTTTTATCACTGTTTGCACATTAGATTTGAATTGTGCTACTTTGATTTTAGCTCTGTGGAAATGTAACTCAATCAGGGTATGAGAAACTTAGTTTCTTTTACTGCAGGAGTTGACTGTGTTGGACTCAAAACAGTGCCTTCAAGCTAGTTCAGTTGGGCATTGATGCAACTTTTATATAGTAGAACAAAGAGGACTAGGTTGTGGTTGTTGCGCATGATCTACTCATCCTTTGGTTGGGCTACAGATGCGTGACAAACATTAGCTCACTGATTAAACAATGTTATATGCATCTTGTTGAAAATTAACTGACCGTGGTCTATATCCTTCAGGTGCTTTGTTTTTGCTTTGTCAAAGTCTTGTCTCCAACAAAGCCAGCTTGTTTAAAGATTCAAAAAGTAAATATCACCTTAAAACAACAAAATTCTACCCAGAGAAAGGATTTTGTGCTCAACATGGTTTTGTAGAGGCTTGTAGGCATAATATCTAGGACTTAAAGTACAAAATATAATGTGTACTTGGTGCTTGTAGCCTTGCAAGTAACTACTTTTTGCTGCTGAAGAGAGTGCTGACAATGTATTTTCTTCTGAAAAGTAACAGTGTAAACTGAGTTGGATAAATGTTTTTGTTTCAAGGGAAATTCCAGTCAAAAAGTTCAAGATACACACAACATAAATAGTAGCTGAAGCTCTAAAATGTACCAAAGTATGCAATTCCATGCAGGGTTTCGCTGTTTAAACAACAAATATTATTTTTTGCTTCTGTGGCTTTTCCAGATGCACAGTGAGATGCCTCATGTCGGCCGTGATGCTCAGCACCCTTTAAGACATCCACCCATGGGTCCACCAACACACCACCCCATGCAGGGAACACTCTCCCCAACTGCTCACTCCATGCCCCCATCTCCCTCCAGAATCCCATTTGGCCCCCGGCAGGGCTCCATACCTGGGAACACCACTATCCCGAGGGATCGGCTGCCCAACGCTAACGTTCCAGCCCGTTCCATCTCCCCTTGTCCCAGTGCTATCCTGGAGAGACGAGACGTCAAGCCGGATGAGGACATAAGTGGGAAGAGCCACACTTTGTCCAGAGGGAATGAGGTGCTATATGCAGATCCATACCTGCTCCAAGAGGGACGAATCAGCATGGCTACAGCCCACGGGCCACATCCAGCCTCTGGGCTTGATGGTCCAGAACATGGAATGGGCAGCTTTCACCGTGCCTCCATTCGCTCTACAAGTTCTTATGGTGCACCCAGCCCCACAGACACTATAGATCATCCATCTCTCTACAGGCAGAAGTCTAGAAACAGCCAGCTGCCTACTCTGGGTTCCAAGACACCTCCTCCATCCCCTCACCGGATGGCTGAGGTTCGCATGATTGACATCCCGAGTGGGGTTCCTCATGGCCTCCCTGCTCATAGTGTTCCCTTGGAGAGAAGCTCACCAGTGCGCCAGTCCTTTAGGAAGGAAGAAGTTACAGGAATTAAACCCAGGAACAGCATGGGATCACCTGTGGTTTTAGATTCTCAGGGTCACCTCCAGGGACCTATCCCTGCTCCCACTGACCATCAGACACAGTAAGTTACCAGGGGATTGAGTGTTTCAGAAATAATTCAAATCAAAATTCAGACTTTGCATGGGAGCATGGACTAATTAAGCGTCACAGTTTCACCCTAACCATGAGCTGCTGAGTTTCTGTGGCTGGTCTGACACTGTTCCATCATCCATGACTGAAGGCAAGAGTATAACCTTTCTTCTCGCCATCTTTCAGCTGCAATGGTCTCCAAATTAGGTTCAACAGACTAATGCATATGTTACTTACCTGTTTGGTTTGTCTGCACAAGCAGAGCTTTATGACTATTATTTTCACAGCCTGTGCTCAAATTTTGGAGCTGATGGTGCCGATTATTCTTGTGTGTAGACCCAGGCGAACTTCAGCTACAACCAACAAAACATTAGAGAACGTGAAAGCTCCATTAACTCTCTGTATATCTTTCTGCTACTCTGTGAACATTATTCCAACAACAACTCCATCTGCAGGGGATATTCAGTTTGGACTATCCGCCAGGTATTTCGGTTTTGCTGCTCCTACTAAGAGTACATAAACACAGTATAAAGACAAGGGGGATGCTTGCTCCTTAGTTGAGAACGCAGGGTTTGGTTTTAAGGGAATCTATCAGGGCAATGTGAAAACCTCGAAGAAAACCAAAGAAAATATTGACCAGGTGGTCTAAGTATTCAAAATAGCCAAATCAGTCAAACAGATCAGATGTGACCACCTGGGAGGTCTGAAGTACCAATTAGAAATGCTCTGGGAATTTTTAAAAAGACAGACGAGATCGGATTTTAAAAGGACTATGCTTTCATTTAAAAGCAAACACGTTCCAGTCCATTCTCTGTAGTCCTCATAGGATTTGTTCAGTGTGTGAAAAGCTGTGTGATACTGAGGTTCTGCATTGTTGTAATCAAACAGAACTTGTGTCCGTCTATTGTCTACTACAGAGGCAACCACAACCCGCCCCGTGTCCTCAACGTGACCTATATTCTTCCTCAAGATAAACGATTTCATTTGAAAACAAATGAAAACAAATTCCAGCCTATTGGCTCACCGAGCATTATGATTGCAAGGTTCCTCGTTTCCCTTCTGCTGATTTTGCTTCCTGAAAGCAGAATAATTCTGGACTAGTCCTTTTACTCTGTTCTTGGTGACAACATCCTGTAAAAACACTTTTGTTTTATTTGAACACCAATGAGACTTCACTTGACCATGAGGTTGAGTCTTAAGTGTGTAACATTTGTCTTTTCACTCCATTTGGGCTGAAGGTTTTTATTTTATGAGGACACAGAGACTGTAGAGCTGTTGTAACCACGTTGTCACTGTTAATTCAACCGTTTTGTTTGATGTATCCACCTTCAATTAATCTTTTGCAATTTTTTGTGCTGGAAGATCCTTCAGTGATGGACAAATATCACTAGAGCTGTGAAGGAATTATCAACTCAACTCAACTTTATTTATAAACACATTTATTTATAAACACCAGTTGCCACAAAATCCTGAACATTGAAATAAGACTAAATAATAGTGCAGAGTGAATTAGAATACTTACCTACCTATTAAGTTTATTTTTAATTTTCTGTTTTATTTTCACAACACTTCTTTGTTCAGACTTGGGGAGGCGGGGGGCAGTTAAATATTAATTGTGGGATTTTAAACAGTACACTCCAGATTTAATTAGATCATGTTTGTGCAATCCAACATATTATTTTAAATTAATTTTCTGTTGATTATTTAATTTTAATTAATTATAATTATTTTAGCTAAAAAAATCTGGGAAATTATATCCATTACATTATTTTTCTTCTTTAATATTACTAACTGGTGTTGCATGAACAGCACTGCTGAACCTGTTGCTCTGCAGAGCAATGGCAACGAGTCATTCGTTTGATTCAGCATCAAAAAGCTGCAGGACGGTAGATTTTGAGGACCTGACTTGGGCACCTATAATCTACAAGGCTAAGATCTAAGAATTTTAAATTTGACCTTACATTCGTTACCATTTGGGATTTCTACTTTCACCAACATAATTTAGTTTTTTATATGGAAACTCTTTTTTCCCTTTCTTTTTGTGTTGTTTTGTGTTATTGTGCAGACTTATTATGTTATGCTTATAAATATATAACTGCAAATCATTTGGAAAAAAAACCCTTATGTATGTCACTCACGATACATTAAAAACCTTCATTTTCAGGTAATTAAGGACAGTTTGTCATTCTGTTATAACAGCTCGCTTGGTCTTATACTGAGCTGATATTTGCTGTAGGTGCAGTGGTAAAATCAGCAGAATTTTCTAATGTGTCTGCAGAGAGCGAATGAAGGCTATGGAGCAACAGATTGCCAGCTTGACTGGTCTTGTTCAGCATGCACTTTTAAAGGGCCCTAACACTAGTGGCGCCAAGGAGCCTCAAAGGTAAGCAATCACAGTACAGGACAGAGTGAGGCATCCAGTGAAAAGCCTGATGATTCAGTGAGAGCAGGAAAGATAAAGTTTCTCAGCTGTAATGGTTAAATAGCACCCGGTGAAGAGGATATAGGCTTATCTGTGAAGTGATACTTAAGTCATTTGCTCTTATAGAAATAGACACTGTACTTGGCTGCATTTCAACTCTTTGCATTGTGGATTTTCTCTGTGGCGCTTTTTACATGACAGTTAGCATAAAACATCTGTGACTGCAGTGAATTTGAATGTTTCCAAGCTACAAAGATTATGCTTGTTATAATATCATTAACATCATCATAACCTCTTTGGTTTGCCCATCTTTCTCATCATACTTTATCTTAATATGTTTGCTATTACTAAAATTAACCAGACAACCTAAAGCATCCCAAAATGCAGCATTTATTTCTGTCATCTTAACCCTGTTCTAATGATTTTCTCTGGCTGCAGTGAGAGACCACCAAAGACTTCATCTCCAGCCCACAGTGCGCCTAGTTCAGGTTAGTATTGCTGCATTTTTATTTTTATGTGTGTGTGTTGTTTGGAGTTGTAATGCCATAATATCGTGTGCAGACAAGCCCAAAAATCAGTGTCAGTCAACAGTCCATAATAAGCCCAGCTGAAAGGGGAAAAACAAAGTCAGTCTTCTTAGCTTGTCATCAGTTCATATTTCTGCTCAATCCTCTTCTTAATGCATCAAGTTTAATAGGAACTAAAAAGACAAGAGCCAGCATAGCTTCCCAAAGCTCCTCGAAGTACAACTTAAAACAAGATGCTGTTACCAAGATGATTCAGTGATCCAATATTGGCGCTGTCCAGTCTGAGTTTGATATAAAAAAAAAGATCCACAGCTTCTGCTGCCAGTAGATCAAAAAACATGACAATGTTTACATATATGGAAAGTCGGTCCATGCATCATAACACATTTTCAAATGTAGCTTTTAGAGGGATTTACTTGTCATGTTTTGATTGAGTGAATCTTCAGAATAGTTACAGTCGGCTCTTTGTTCTTACCAGACCGCCCCAAGGTCAAACATAACAAATTGCTGCTTCGCTTCTTCTTAGACTGCTTTCAGTGGACATTGTGTACCAAATACCCAAACACAATCAGATGTTTACAATGTAACATGTATTTCAGGTCTGGAAAGCTGTAAAGAAAGATGGTGTGAATAGATTTTTGGGATTACAGAGACAAAGGTTTTGGCTCTTAGTTCCCCAAAGTCTATCTTCTGTTGACAGATTTCTAAAGTTAAAGGACTGTTTGCCAAACACAAATATTTTTCCATCTGACTCTGAAGGTATCCAGCCATGAAGAACATTTTCTTTCACAAACCTTGGAATTAGACTACAATGGTGTTGCTAGTTGGAGATTTTTCGGAGTCATACCAGAAGCTATTCACACTCCTCCCAGTACATCAGATTACCATTTATCCAACTATTATGTATTTTTAAAAATCCCAAATACTTCAACTTTTTTTTTGACCAATTTTGAATTACTGTTTTGTAATTTGGCAGCAAAAGAGAAGTCTTTAATAAAGCCTTCTTTCAATCGCTGATATTAACCCGCCTCCTCCTCCATCAATCGCTCTGTGTGTGTCTCATCAATGATGCAGCTTTAAAACAACTAAAGTCAAAACTCTTACTGTAGTTTGAAGTAAATTAGTTATATTGTCAGCCATTTAGACCCTTTTATGCAACCCACAAAAATTAGCTCCATTGGTTTCCATGGTTTCAGCCTCCCTCCGTCTGAAATGTTGCTGACAGACATGTTAAAGCTGCAGCCGGTAGGAGTGTCAGTGTACATGTGCCAATTGTGCAAGAAGGTGAAAAAAAGAGTTCGAGAAATTCTTACTTAACATTTGAAATATTAAGTCAGCGGAGCATACAGCCAGAAAAAAGTGTGTTCGAAGACAAATATTTGCACAGTTAAGCCAGACAATATTTAATACAGAGCAACTCAGTTTTGTCAGCCAAGACACACAATTTTCCTTTTATTGCCTGTATAGTTTTTTTTTTTAATTATTATTATGATCATTCTTTCTACTGAGTGTAACAGGAACCAGCAATGTTTAAAAAAAACACTTAACTTTTTTGTATAACATCTGATTTGTACTTTAACAACTTATTTTATTCTTTTTCCAGGTGGTTCTCCAGTCTTGGCCCCGAAAAGCCCTACAGGACCATCAGACAAGACTTCAGCTCCTCTCAAAAACAACCTCCTAGAGTTCAGAAAGAATGTTTCTGACCTCAGGATGCAACTCCATCAGATGAGACAGCTGCAGGCAAGACTTTTTTCTCCTTTTAATTAATTTAGACTTGTTTAGTTGCATGTTCAGGCCTCCACCTGTGTGCACACATTTGTGTCCTTTAAGAGCTCTCGGTGTGGGTTTTGCTGGTCTCTAGTGTCCTCTGATATCTTGTTTCATTATGTGCTTCCCCCCACAGCTCCAAAATCAGGAGGTGCTACGGGTGCAGCTGAAGCGGGCAGAGCAGGAAATCAGTATTAAACTTGCAGAGGCCATGATGCATCCGGAGGACCCTGTACAGAGACAGAGAACTCTGGTGGAAGAAGACAGGAATAAGTACTTGGGTCTGGAGGAGCGGGTTCTCACACAGCTCAGGTGAAACTATTTAGGTTTAGGCCTCTAAATCAGAATATAATGTATAATGTAAATTAAAACAGAGCACAAAGACTTGTTGCTCATTCAAACAGTATATTTAATAGATGATTTGACAAAGACTATGCATCATATGTGAAATATGTTAAGATTTAAAGATAAATAAAAATGTAAAACTCTGAGAATCCAGATAATTTGTAAAAAGATGTCAACAATCTACAGTTCATTCAGCACTGTTACTGTTCAGTTTTGGAGATGCACTGGGGAAAGTTAACCACGGCACCCAGAATTACACGATAAGACTCTCTATGAACAAGACGAGGAAATGCTACCAAGTCCTTTGGGTTTTTGGTTGTTTAAATAGTTCAGCAATTTGGTGATTCAAATATTTGGCATTATTTTAGGAAAATCATGGATTGTGCTGCCTCCTCTGGGCTGAAGCAGACATGGCATCAACACACAATGCTACAGCTAGCAAGCAACATAAAACATTTACAGTCATCTCTAAAAAGGCATTCCCAATAATTAGGTGGTAATAGATCGTGTCATTAAGAGGACATTCCGAGTTGTAATGCTTTACACAAAGTAGTACATACGTAACAACTGTTGTATGTTTTATTTAGTCCAACAAAGGTTCACAAGTGGGTTGTCCTGTCATCAAAGCTATTCAAAAGCTTTAAAGTTGAAAGTAGCCGCACCCATGTGGCTTCCGCTAATGTTCTTCTATTTGTAGGAAATTCCCAAAAGGTTTTATCTTTTTCAGCTCACCTGAGCCTTTCAGCCCTCAACTCTTTGACAAGCCAACACCCTCTAAATTACAGCCCACAAGTTTATACAGGCAAGCGTTGTCTGGATCTCAAAGATGGCAGACAGAAACAATACATCCACCTGTGGAGAAATAACTCACCACCCCGATGTTTTTTTTTTAATTTGCTTCATATTGCCAACAGGGAGGAGTAATTAAATACGTTTTGTTTGTGTGCTTACAAGACAAGGTCTAAAAGAATTCTGGGAAGTGAACAGGCAGAAGTCAGAGTATAATAACTAGTTTTAGCTCAATGTTACACTTTGTGTCCAGCGATTTGTGAGTCAGCAAAAACAAGACTGTTAGTACCTCAAATAAGGCTTGATAGTTGAGGCTGCTGGGCTTTAAGGCCATTTGGGGAATGTGCTGTCAATACAAACATAAGTACATATCCCAACCTTAGATTTTTTAGGCATTTTATAGTAATAATAATAAAACTCTGGTACTGTGAAAGAACAGGGATAGTTTGAGTACAAGATATATACCATAGAGCTCCCAAATATAAATAGGCACGCTATTTAGTCTGAGTACTTGCAAGTAACCTTACAAATCAATTTAGCTTCAGTCAAGATCTAGTAAACTCAAATTAACATGATAAAGAATTTAATAAATGAACTGCATGATGGTTTGTCAAATAGTTGCTCTATTAAGTATATATCTTTTATCCTCTGACAGAAAAATGTTCACCATAAATATATTTCTTTTTTTCATCCATCTTCTCTGTTACACAAAAGGAAAACGTGTTGAAATGTTTTTTTTTTTCCTCTATCAACAAAGCTGGTTGTTTAACTCTGTCTTCTTGTTACCTTTTCCATTCCATTTCCATTCCCGTTAGGCGACTTCTATAAAAGGAATACCATAGCCATAATGAAACACCATTTAGCACCTCTCATGCAATCCCATGCTGCACGAAATGCTATCGTTCTGCACATTTCTCCTTGGAATAGCTAGCTTTCTTTGGTATTCTTCTGGGACGACTATATGATATGTTTTCTATGGGAGGAGGTGCTAATTTTCTGTTGCTCATCCAGAGCGTAAACATTTGTGGTTTTGGGATGAGTACAAATCAAATGTTGACCACAACATTAATCTGATGTAATTAGGAAAATGAGCGATGCATCAGTTTAGATGTGATATGTGTTCTTTTTCTATTTTTTTTTTTACTGATCATGTTCCAAAGTTTTTTTCACCCACAACCAATCAGTATCTAAACAATTAATGATGTAGCTCTGACCTCTAGTGTTCGTAAACTGTAATCATTTCTGCGTGATCACTTCAACTATGCAAAAAAACAAGTTGATGAACAGATGTCACCAATGTCTTTTTTTCCCTTCCAGATGTTTAATAAAGTTTATATTATGATTTTTGGTGTAGTTTTATATTGCTTTGATGTTTTTTATTCACTTACAGTTAAATAAAAGTAGAATATCTGTAAAGTACATTGTGTTTTTTGCTTGCAGTGAGCTGGAGCAGTATGTGGGTTCACTGCAAAAGGATTCAGCAACAACACACAGAGTCGTGACCTTAAAAGACGTTGAAGAGGGAGCAGTAACTCTGAGGAAAGTGGGAGAATCTCTGGCAGGGCTCAAAGGTAAGATGCGGAACAATCTTTAATCATGTTTGAAAAATTATACCAGTCTGAACCCCAGCATGAAATATCAATCTAAGACCCAGTTCTGCTTATTTTGTTAAACATAATTCAAAATGAACACCTTCTGCATTTTTTTAAACTTGGACTTAGTCATTACTATGCTGGATAACTAATCTTCCATGGAATAAAAAAATAAAAATAAAGAAGTTGCCAGTTTTTCCTCTTTTACTGATTGCTAATCCACTAGTTAGTTGTGGTTCCACTTAAGGATTTATTTATTACCACACAAGACATTTCATCTGGTAAGAATTTTAACATGCTGATGGAATTTAAGCAGTTCTGATGGCTGAGTTAAAGTAAGAAAAAGAGTTATAAATAAATCCTATCCTATAGTTTTGTCATGTGACTTCTGAAGACAAAGTTCCTGTGAAAAAATAAGCTGGCGTCTGGCCAATGCCATCCATCAGTAGTTTTTATATTTATATAGTTATAAAATCAAGAAAATATTGAGCTGATATTTTAATTTGGGTTTGTTTGTTTTGTGTGTAAATTTTCTCAGGAGAGTTCCCAGCACTGCAAACCAGAATGCGGGCGGTGCTCAGGGTGGAGGTGGAGGCTGTCAAGTTTTTGAAGGAGGAACCTCATAAGCTGGACAGCATGTTGAAAAGGGTCAAGAGCCTGACGGACACCCTCAGCAGTCTGAGAAGGTTGGGATGAAAGTGGGCATGATGCATGGATCATGGGGACATGTCACAGAATGGGGGCTGATAGTGAGAGAGGCAATCCAAGATAAAATCAAATGCAGTGCAGGACTCCTTACAGAAGTCTGTGGTGTGGGAGATTGCACTGTTTGATTGTACTAGCAAGCCAGCTTTCATCCCATCAAAGAGGTCATTCCATTTGAACATTAAGCTAAGATTTACTTCCATCACTGCCACTGAACCGATAAGTAAATTAATGTGGTGGACATTGCAGTGTCTCATTTCCATTTTGATAAGTCACACACACCAAACTAACTTTGGGATTTTTTTTCACAATATGATTTGTGTTGTTTTAAAGCCACACTAACCCTGATGTTAACTATTATTCTGCATTATTTCTTTTGATTTATTAAACATACTTTCTCCTTTCCCTTTCCAGATATACAACTGAGTTTTCTCAAAATGTCTCAGTTGGTAATAGCCCTGCATTAGCAGCAACCACTGCAGAAGCTCCCCCAGTCTCAGTCCAACCTGGCTCAACTACAGCCCCACCAGAGCCCCAGAACTCCACCATCAAATCTGAGGTGATGCCCTCCTCCCCAATGATCATTCATCATGTCCAGAGTTCCCCGGTCCTCATGCAGCAGTCCCAGCAGTCTGCAGCCCTGACAAATCAGCCCAGTCCTCCACTCCCTTCTAGCCCTACAAGGTCTGACCTGAGCAAGACTCAGGGCAGGGAATCTCCCAAAGGAGCTGCCTCAGATCCACTAAGTCCTGCTCGTTTTAAGAAGACCCATGGGAACCCAGTGAATAATGGGAACGGCAGTGTGCACCAGGATCTTGTCATAGAGGAGTTCCAGAACAGCCAAGACAAGAGCAAAAGCAGAGCTGTGTCCATAGAGGTCATTTCTAATTCTAAAAAAAGATCTATATCTAGTGTTTGAGAACAGTTCCTTGAATTTCTATATCTTTCTTTCACAAACCTTTAGGTAGCAGAAAAGGAGTGGGAAGAGAGGAGGCAGAATATGGGCCACTATGATGGAAAAGAGTTTGAGAAGATTCTGCAGGAAGCCCAGGCCAACATGTTGAAGGGAATCCCATGTTTAGAGGTAGAAGTGAACCAACCACTTCCAGCTGCTGGTATCGTAGAACAAGGAGATGCTCCCAGCCCTGGAGAATCCCCATCAGGTACAAATCAAACATACATTAACCTATTTTACATCCCAGATCAACATTTACACAAGTATAACAGACATTTTCATATAAAAATACACAATTATAGCCTCTTTAACACCTTAACATATGATTTGATTAACCTGCATAGCAGAAGCACCTCAGGATTCAGAGAAACCATCCAAAGGATCTGAGAAACTCCCTAAACCTCTGATGGAGAGACCTGCCAAGCCAGTAATGGAGAGACCATCCAAAACTGCCATTAAGCCAGCAGCCGCTGACAGTTTGACCAAACAGGGGTCTGACAAATCAAATAAATCCCCACCACCACCTCCTCCGAGGAAGACCTACCCCAGCTCCAGCTCAGGCATGACCACAACGCGCTCTGGCGAGGTGGTCTACACTACCAGGAGGGAGAGCATCTCAGCTCAGGTGAGATTGCTTAGAAGTTGCCTGTTTGCTAAGTATGGTGCAAAAATTAAGCAGCCCAGCTATAAAAATATGTATATTTTTTCATATTTGCTGGATTAAGATTCCATGTTAGGTTTTTTCTTACCCTGTGCATTTATTTAGCACACCATTGCACTCTCTGTCTAAAGATAGTTTGGTGCAAAGCAGCTGCTCATCCTTTGACTGGGGTGTGACAAACTAATCATTAGGCAGGATTCACGTTGATAAGGTGTTTTAGTCTTCAGCAGTGGAAAGGCCTGACACCTGGAACTGCAGTAGCAAAAAGTCATAACATCAGAAAAATAATTAGTCAGGCATTTTGGTTAGCTGGTGCGTTTACTGCTGCTCAGAAAAAGTTGAGCTGTTCACAATTTTCCACCATAAACTATGAAAACAAACCCACAAATCAGTTTGGTAATGCAAGATATTAAAAGTGAATAATGTGTGAATTCAGTGTCAAGCATGCATTATCAAGCGTGTTGCGTTGTAATGTTGTTATATTTGTCCATAACAACAAAGAAAAAAAGTTAGAAATGACCTGGTTTACTACCCACAGGAGGGGGAAGAGGATGCTCCACCTCCCTCTCCGCAACCCAAACCCACCAAGGTTCCACCAGGAACTAGGCCAAAGCCTTCCACACCTCCACCTGTCACTGCCTCTGTCCCCAGAGAAGAGGAGGATGAAGGTGATAAAATCATGGCAGAGCTCCAGGTTAGAGATGCATGTAAACACACACTTACACTCTCATATTTGTCCTTTCAAACGTGTCTGCAAATTCAATCAGGGGCTGTGTGATTTATGGATTTCTGCGTTGTGGGAATTGGTTGCTTATTGCTTCCTCCTGTGGTGGTTGATTTCCTCAGAAGAGGCAAAGTATGGGCACTAACAACAGGAGCTACCTTCTTTTCACCGTATTCCACATGGTGCAGTCATGTGGTGAAAAGACTCTAAAGTTCCTTAGTCCTCCAAATCCTTGTACCCCAGTGTTCCTTTAATATGTTTCCACTCTTCAGGTTTTCCAGAAGTGCACAATTAAGGATCTAGGGGTGAAAAATTTGGTAGAACCCATCACTCGAATTGAACCCCAAATCAAAGAACTAAGACCAGGGGCTTTGTTACCCCTC
Organism: Pseudomugil tenellus; assembly: GCA_037177515.1. NCBI lineage: Eukaryota > Metazoa > Chordata > Actinopteri > Atheriniformes > Pseudomugilidae > Pseudomugil > Pseudomugil tenellus. The sequence continues at coordinate 10,061,347 of JBAMHX010000020.1, forward strand.
AAAGAGAAAAAGGTAAAATATACCCCGCCGTGCGGCTGCCCAGCTAACTGCCTGCCTCTCCAAACTGTTTGATCTGACCAACGGCTGTGTCCTAACACTTCCACAAACCCTGTGCTGTTGCTTTGTCTCGAGAGAAACCTTGTAGCAGCTGTCCCCACAAAGCTCCTTTCCTTTGCTGCCTTGTTTTTCTTCCCTCTTTTGATTCTGCTGAATATTACAGCCTGGATTTTTTTTCAGGATTAAGTCTGCATAAAATTTAGCTTCTGAAAAGCTGCTGTGTCTTTTGTATGATGTGTTTTTCGGCTGATTTAACTATCACTTGTCTTTTCTTCCAATCCAATAAAGACCTGTAACTTACACTGTATCTTGCAGGCAATTAAATTGTCTTCTGTCTTTCTTTGATGGGATTTCTTTATACAGAATCAAGACATATTTACAAAATATTTCTCAAATGATTGATGACTTAAAGAAACACCATGTTTCAAATAAAAATTTTATAGACACAACCTGTTTTTGCAGACTTGGTTCACCAGAGGACAGTCTGGCTACTCTGCATGCTCCTCTCCCTCACTTATTTCCTGAGGAATTACTTCTCCGTTTCTCTTTGTCTTTGCACAACTTCCCCTCAATTTGCTTTTTCCAAGCTTCACTCCTTTATAACCACTACATCCATTTCCTGACAAAAAAATGTATAGATAGAGACTGTTTAACTGCAATGGATTTGACCAGAGACGTTCTCTTAAACACTTATTTAAGTGTCGTATATTATGGATAAATCATGAGGGTAAGCTTGTGTTTACTGCCAATAATATTTACAATTATATTTATTGTTAATGCAATATTAAACATGATTTGCTAAGTAGTGTCGCAAGTTTAGGGTTATTTTGCTGGGCAACAGATTAGATAGGATCAACAGAATCATTCATTCACTTTCTATACTGCTTAATCCAAGTCAGGGTTAGGTGGAGCGCTATCCTAACAATTAGCAAGGACAGGTCGCAACTGTAAAATAACATTTAAGTTGTAAATAACAATGGAAAAGCTGTATGAGCAGAATTAAGACATTATTCTTGTACAGATATTTAATATCAGATATGTTTGAAAGTCATTTGACGTTATTTTAAAAATGTAATAGTTTACCAGTACCTTTAACGAGTAATTGACCAATTTGGTTAGATTTTTTTCGTGAATTCAAAGTTAATCCGCTGCAACTCGCCAACCCAGTTGCAGAGTAATATTATTCCCTCACACACTCTCCTAGCAGAGCTCAGAGCCCAGTCGAGAGGATAAAGCTCCAGACACAGATGAAAACGGGAACTCTACTGTGCGACAGAGCCCAGGGGTATGCAACATTTTCATTTACTTCAGTTCAGCCAATCATTATTGCTTGTACATTCTCAAGGTTGCAACTTTTTTTAAAAAGTAATGACATATTTTAAATGTTATCCTCCCAGGTTATATATTACGTGACGGGCCAGATTCCCAAAGATCAATCACCCACATCAGGAGTGGAAGATACCCCAGAACACAGAGAGTCCTCACAGCCTCAGACACAGGTGTCAAATGTCAATGTTAATGACAATTCTCCAAGCCAGCAACAGCAACTCCCGCCACCTCTGTCTCCACCACCCAAATCGCCTGTTACACCTCCGCCTATATCGCCTAAACCTGTTGGACTTAATGGGTTCAAACTGCCAAAGAAGCAAGTGAAGCCCACTGAATCCTCAAAGACCAGTGAGGAAAGGCAGATAGGAAAAAAGCTCAACAAAACAATCACAGAGAAGAAAAGCAAAAATTCTCAGGAGCAAATTTCTTCAAGTAAGAAAATAAAGCCTGAGCAAGTAAGGACCAAAACAACCAGAGTTGTAGAAGAAGAGGAGCCTAAGCATATTATTCCTCCACCTAAAAAGACTTCTAATGAGGGCAATGGTCCATTTAAAGTTCACTTTGATGACGGTGAAGACGCTAGCCTTAGCCCAGACCTACCTGGAGAAGAGGCGCCTCCACCCCCAGACAACATTGCATTCATGATTACGAGCACAAAGGTTCAGGCACTGTCTTGTGGCGAGTACCAAGAACTGGTCAGTGCCAAGAAAGGGAGTGTCCAGACAGTTACTGTAGGCAATGCAGCTAACAGAGCAAACGCTGTCGATCCTTCATTGCCGCCGGATAATGGCTCTAACAAGAAGCCAGTCATTATCATCTTCGACGAGCCAATGGATATCCGCTCTGCCTACAAGCGCTTGTCCACCGTCTTTGAATGTGAGGAGGAACTGGAGAGGATGCTCGCTGAAGAGCGCATCGAAGAGGAGAGTGAAGAATCAGACACAGAGACGAGTGGTGGGCTGCAGGTAAAAGCTGGAGTTGCTGAGGTGATTGGTGACAAAAAAGTTCTCTCCTCAAAGGATCCTGGAGACCATACTGGCTCAGCGTCATCGTCTTCAGCTTCAATATCTGAGCTAACAGACACCGGAGTGAACTTCGAGTCAAACGGAGAGGCCAAACCAGATAGCAAGAAGAAATTCAAGTTCAAGTTCCCAAAGAAACAGCTAGCAGCACTAACGCAGGCGATTCGCACTGGCACTAAATCGGGAAAGAAGACTCTACAGGTGGTTGTATATGAAGACGAGGAAGAATCTGATGGTACAATCAAGCAGCACAAAGAGGCGAAGAGATTTGAAGTTGCACGTTCAAAATCCTTCAATGAGCCACAGAAAGGATCAGGACCTGCCATGCTCAAAAAGCAGAACTCCGACGCCCTCTGCAGGACAGATGAGATCCGGAAAAACACCTACAAGACACTGGACAGCCTGGAGCAGACCATCAAACAGCTTGAAACTACTATTAGTGAAATGGGACCGCAATCCCCTGACGAGCTGTCCAGCACTGAAGACACTAAGTCAAGCAATGGTAAAACCTCAGAAGGAGTTGGTCTGAAAAGGAGTTCTTCTCTTCCTGCATCCAGAGGGCCTGGCACTAAGTTGCCCAACAAAAATTCACTGAAGAAGACTAAACCACAGCTCCTGCCTCGTCCTGTAGTCATCCCTTCCACCACCACCACCACCACCACTGTCCCCAGTGTTCCCATCACCGTACAACAGGTCTCTCTCTAGCTCTTGTTGCTCCAGGAGACTTTGGGTCCTTTTTCTTTCACTTTTCAACCTACCTTCACTCCAATGCTAACCCCTGAAATTACAGAATCATTAATCCACTCTGCAGGTTCTCAGAAATGTTGGAAATCACCCCAAACTGGCTTTCTGCCTCTACGAAATCATGGTGACATGATTGGGGGGGGGGGGGGGGACGACCTTTGTTTTGCTTCCTGGCTAAACTCTTTCCTCTGCAATTCCTTTCTAAAACCATGAGCTTTTCAGCAGGTGGCACGCTAACCCTCAAAGATAATGTTCT
>JBAMHX010000020.1:10064854-10089867 GCA_037177515.1 Pseudomugil tenellus
CCCCCCCCCCCCCCCCCCCCCCCCCCCCCCCCCCCCCCCCCCCCCCCCCCCCCCTCCCCCCCCCCCCCCCCCCCACCACATTTATTTTGATTCCTGGCTACACTCTTTACTCTGCAATTCATTTCTAAAACTATGAGATTTTCAGCAAGTGGCGCGCTGATCATCAAAGATAATGTTCTGATGTTCTGGTTACTTTCTTGTTCTTGACTGCATGCATTATGTATACTGATTTTAAGGTTGATGGTCCCACTTGATGCATGACTCTTCACTAGTGGTGATTGCTGAGGTGTTTGATGAATTCTTTTTGTTTGTTTTCTAATTTACCTGTTCACACCTTGACTTTTCATACTTCCTGTATGGTGTGTTTTTTTCTATCTTTTATTTTATTTCCTGTTTTGTTTTTCATTTGGATCCCTTTGCAGAACACCAGTGTCACTTCCCCTACTAGTCGGATGCCCATCCCTTTGTCTGTGAAGGCCAAGCAGTCACCGGGTACAACTGACAAAGCAGGAAAGCAACAAAAACTGCAGGACGCTCAGAGGCAGTTCCGACAGGTAGTTTTATTGTAGGGTCTTACCAGAGACTAGAAGAAAAAAATGCATAGGAAACTGAAGGCATGAGGCATTAAATGGGGGGGTGAATACCAGAACTGTGAGTTTTAAAGTGTTCAGAAAAAAAGCCATCATGATGGCAACTGTGTTTCTCTCGCATCTGCAACAACACAAAGGCATGTTTGACTCTTGACTGTTACCCCTTAACATCACTGTACTGTATGCTTCTGCATGTCCACACTGCTCATGGTTTTCACTGTGTTGGTGGCTAAAAGAAAAAAATGGAGAAAGGCAAAGGAAGTGGAATCCTATACTCTCATCATATGAGTTGTCATCACATCTCCACATCTCCCATCACAGTTGAGTTCCTAAACAGTGTTGCCGAATCCTAAAACATTTCTGGCAATGTTCAAAAACAGACATAACTGACTTTTCAGCTATGCTCCTCCCATCTCACAACACACTTCTGCTTAAACCCAGCTTTAATGCACAGCTTCCTTAACCCAACGGTGATACATTTCTTTGCCATCAGGACCTCGGCATAACCTGCTCATCTTGCACCATCAGTTCAGTGGAATACAGGTCCACATTTCCCCTGTCTGCCGTTACTCTTCACACCACCCCAACCCATAACGCTGTCCTCTATCTCTCGGGTCTTGTATGCATCTTTGGCTTCTGAACTTTCTCCAACAGCCCCTCACAATGCCTCACGGCCCCCCTAACTCACAGACATTTTGTTGAGATCCTGTCTGCCATTGCACTGTTTCAATGACTAACATTTGCATTTCTTTCAACTCACCTTCATAGTAAAAAAAAGAGAAAAGAGCTTGTGTATATGTCATTTTTAAATGTTTTTTAGTTGTGTCTTAATCATGTTAATGTTTGTGTAGTTATACTGTCTGTCTATGTGAATAACTTGTAGTTTCAGTTAACATCGTCTTGCCTTTTCCGTGTATTATTTTACCAATTTTTATTTTTTGACAACCAGTATCTGTTTTGGCATCTGTTTGCAGGCTAACGGAAGTGCTAAAAGAGTGGGAGGGGATCATAAAACTACTTCCCCAACTATACCCATCTCTAAAATCCCTGCTTTTTATCCTAGCTCTACTAAAGGCAGTTCCCAGTCTGCACAAAACTCAGATGCTACTAATCCCATTAACCCGTCTTCTCCCCCTTCCTCCTCTGTTGCAAAGACCTCCATCCTGTCTTTACACACTCCTCGTTCCGGTTCCCTGCCCTCCTCCCATATCCCCTCACTGTCTAACGGTTCCCTCAAACTCCCCTCATCCTTACAGCACACAGGTAAAGCTCTGTCGTTCTCCTCGCAGAATCAGAACGGCCGAGTGCACTCCTCCTCTTCATTCTCCTCCTCCTCCTCCTCCTCCTCCTCCTCCCCCTCCCCTCTGTCGCCCACACCTTTGGGCCCAGGTGGAAAGAGCATCCGCACCATACACACCCCCAGCTTCACCAGCTACCGATCCCACAACGGCAGCAACGGCAAATCCTGCATCCCAACAGCCACAGCAGCTAAGGACTCCACTTAGCCCCATTATCACTCCTCTGGTTTTACAGCACCACAGGTAGATCTGATCAAGTTTCATCTTCCATAGTTCTCTGTTTGGTTTTTTTTTTTTTTGCTTACCTTTCATTCGTGAAATGTATTTAGAAGAGTATTAAATAATGCACTCCATCAATTCACCTTTTATTTTACACTGGCGTTCTCACACTGCTACTTTTCTCTCATTTTCAACTCATTTTTCAGTTTTTTGCTTGGATTTTGATTCATTTTTTAACTTTGTACCAGATGTTCTGAAAATTATTTTGTAAAGAAACTAAAAACTATTTAGTTTTTCCACTTTGTAATTAAAAGTGGAAAGGCTATCCTTGTGTTAAAAGTATATTTTCATGCTATAGTTATGAATAGGGAAATAGTTTATGTAAATCATAAATTACCATGTAAAAATGTTTTTTTATTTTTGAAAAAAAGATTGAATAACTGTAGAATATTTAATCGTCTATATTTCTCATATTGCCAGACATTCAGCGCAGCCCTTGTAAATGCCTTTATCAAATGTATACAATGTGTATACACACATATTCAAGGTAAACCTGTCGGTAATTTTACTTTTGTATGAGTATTTGCTGATTTTTCGCTCTGATGGACTACCAGTTTATTTCACAGACTTACAACCGTTATCGTGAGTAATGCAGGTTTTTCATTTCTTGTGCCTATTTGCCAAAGTTGTCATAAGGATTCACTTCAGGCCTAACTCACTCATGAGCTTTCGGGGACTTCTCATGCACTCTTCTGGTTAGATAGCTGGAGTGTTAACCACAGTTTGTACTGCTGGTCTCGGTTTGTTAAGTTAACATGTATTGTTGCTGTTTATGTCATCAATACTAAAATTAAAGTGATCCATCTGTTCAGCTATGTGTACATACAGTAAATGCTTCTACTAAGAAAATAAGTAGTTTTGTTAACATACCAAAGTTTGTTTGTATGCATGCCTTTTAAATACTTTAGGAGAGTTGTGTAAAAGATGAATTATGTTTGCACAGATAGATTTTGTAAATATTGGGTTTTCTCTTTCTTTTTGTTTTCTTTTTTTGTAAAGCTTTAAATCCTGATATAAATGAGCAATGTGGTAAAAACAAAAAATGTGTTGGGAGTATGAAAAATAAAGACTTGCATGCTTGTATAACATTGTGCTGTTTTTCATTTTGACTGGTTTCCTGTTATGTGTGTCTACGTGTGTGTGTATGTCTGTTTATACATACACAAAAGTTGCTATCACTATGCAACACTTCTGTCGTTCTCACTTCTGCTTAATTTCGCCTGCTTACATCGATTTCTACTACTGATAATTACGTGCTAAAATTCTGTTCTGCTGGATTTACAGGTAAGATTATTATTAATGTAATGTAAAATAAGAGTTAGCAAAAGAAAATGTCGATTATAAGCATTATTTTTTTTTTTTTAGAAATGGTTAAAAATCTAATTTTAAAACTAGAGTTTAGTAAGATCAGAACATATTAAAGTGAACAACAGAGTTCACACTATTACACCCTTATTCAGTTACAACAATAAGATCATATTTTATGAAACTGTTTGATTCTTTATTAGAAAATGACTGTTTACATTTGGTGCATTATTGGTATTCTCTGAAAGTAGTTTTTCTGCAATAACTTTATCATAAAGCAAGTAGAGTTCCTCTTTCCCACAAGTTTAATTTACATGCCTGTCATTTGTGGTTCTGATTTTCTTTGGACTTATTCATTTCACTCAGTTTTGACGTAGGTGAAAAAGTATCGTTTGACTGCAGAATGCCACATAATTTCATATTTATCTTTGTTAAAATGTCTCAATATTATGTTGTTTGTGTAGGCATGTGTACTAAATGACTACTTTATGCTACCAGGTTGCTAACCAGGTCATCAACAGCTGTCATTACAGTAGACATGAACAAATCTGAGGAGAACATTGTCTTGTGGAATATTTCCCTTTCCTCATTCTACATCCTGGTTTTCATCATTGCCGTGCCTGGGAATGTGTTGGCCTTGTGGGCATTCTGTCAGCAGAGCAGTATGTCACCCTCGAAGGTTTTCCTGAGGAATCTATCCATTGCTGACATATTTTATGTTCTTATCTTACCCATGCGTATAGTTTATCACCTCTCTGACAGTCACTGGCCCTTTGGAAACGTTCTATGTCGGCTATCAGGCTTTCTTTTCTACGTAAACATGTACTGCAGCCTCTATCTGATGAGTTTTATTAGTCTGGACAGATTGCTGGCTGTGGTTTTACCTTTAAAATCGCAGTCAGTTAGGAAGCCTTTTTATGCAAATGTGGCTGTCGGCATACTTTGGGTGATAGTTATTGTGAGCATGAGTCCAACGCTTTTCTCAAAAAAGGATAATACTAACTCATCCGCAACCTGCCACATGCTCTACCTAGAAAAGACAACTGCTACAGCATTGATTTCCACTATTGTGGCTTTTTTTCTTCCTCTCACCACCATAGTGTTCTCCTACATACTTATTCTGTTTAAAGTGAGGAAACTGAAGCAACATGAAGAGCGTCCATTGAGAGATAAAGCTATAAAAATGATCATACTCATTGTAATGAACTTCCTAATAGCGTTTGTACCCTATCATGTGAGCAGGATAATCTACATTCAAAGTCAAAGTAATGGTAACATTTCTGATGCAAGCAGGGAGTCCCTGAAAAGGGTAAATCAGATCACATCAGCACTAACCTGCATTAGTGGAGTGCTAGATCCTGTCATGTATTTCTTCTTGAACTGTGCATACAGAAATACATTTCTTAAGCTGTTCTGTAAAAACAGAGAACATGATCTGTAACCAAAACATGAATACTCTGAAAGCAATTGACCTCTTTTTCACTTTGGTTGGATTTAAAAAAGAAAGTTGTGTTATGTGAGACTTCAGTGTCAGGAAATGAAAAAGATCAAAGCTTTTAATATCTGAAAGGTCTTGGAGCCATTAGAAAGGATACAACAATCATAGGTGATACGAGAACATTTTAATTTTAGATAGTAAAGAACTGAAACCTTGTGTTATTCTGTAAAAAATTTCAACTTGCACGCAACTCTTCTGAAACTTGCCACCGCATTTTATTACTGAAGAAATGAAGTGAAACTTGATTTTTCACCTATGAGTACAACCATCATTTCCGAGGGTGAAAAACTACAAATGAAAATTGGATATTTTTTTTGTTTGTTTTACCTAAATATATTGCAAATTTGAGTAGTAATAATAAGACAGGATTTCTTTTCTTTCACAAGTTATCATGTTATGTTTCTATACTTAAATGATGTCTCAGATACTCCTGTGCTTACATGTATTAAAGAATCTCATTAAAATCATTAAAAAGTTTATATGACCTTTTCATTATTTAGGATCTGCTTGTGCATTTATTCAGCACCTATTTGACATTTAGCTTATTCCTTGCTGGAGATTTTCCAGGTATTATGCAAAGACATTGTTGATGTGGACAGGGAAAAATGTTTTAGCTATAAACAATATATTTCAAGCCAATAACAGGTAAGGTGTGCATGACAGAATAACTCCCTTGCTTAATATAAAAGTTATAAAAATTAAAACATTTGTTTTGTGTAACTTCAGCTTTATGTTGAGTTGACATAAAACTCAAGCTTGATTGAAAAAATAAAGACAAAACCCAACAAGAATATTAAAAACATTAAAAATAACACAGATAAAGATGAAGATCAAATATGCATAGTGAGTAAAATGAAAACCATTTCATGAAGATGTGCAAGATTAGAATTAAAAGCAGACTGAATTTGTGACCCGGACAGGGTTCTATTGTAAATGAGTCTAAAAATGAATAGTTCTATCAGTCATTCGTTAACAAATACTTTATATATAAGAATTATTTTTCCTTTTTCACTGAACACCAAATATGTATAATTTGAACGTCTCTTGCAGGTGATGTTTTAGATGCAACACAAATTTATCAACTATTTTGCACCACCAACACCATTTCCCGTGGAAGTGATAACATCAGAAAGTCTAAAATTAAACCTTACTGAGCCAGCTAAAAGCGAGTTTACACCACTGTTATTTGAGATCAGGAAATATTGTAAAGGTTAATTATGTATCTTTCAATAAAAATTATATGAAGAGTTCAATAAACTTTACTTATTTTGCAAGTAGTAGATTAATTTAATTGTTATTATGTCTAATGATTATCTGCTGACGAAAATATTTAGGTAATTACTTTAAGGGTAACAAAACATAGCTTTGCAGCTATCGTAAATTTTATAAAAGTCGAATTTAATTCAGTTTGACTTGTTCGGGCATCCGTACCGTCGAGTTGTTACCAAGGCAGCCAAGAAGAAGCTGTGAAGGGAGCGGACCGTTAGATCTGCTTTTTTAAAGTTTGCCTCATATGTATATGAGTTGAATGTGGTTTTATTTGATAATATGTCAATGCAGAAATGTGTACAGAATTCTCCGAAAGCTGTTTCTAGTTTTTACGCAGACGAACCATGTATGTATGTAGTGAACAGCCACGAAAAGCGTAGCGTTAGTTAGCTAACCGAGTATAAAGTTCTGTCGTTATTTACCACAGAAAAGTAACACAACGTTAAAAGTCCCTTTTTGTTTCTTGAGGTGTTTCGTATAGTTATATCAAAGCTGGTATCTGAGTAAAGTAAATTAGCTCGGTGGTTGTCAATGTACAGTTTGATCATGTAATTCGTTAAAAATCCCAGCCATCTTTACTGGGGTAGCTGAAAGCTTTTTCATGGTTTTGCCTCGGCATTCCTGTCTTGCTCCCAAACAATGGATCTCAGAAAATGCTGAAATTTTAAGAAGAAACAGGCCGCCATCATGGGCACAGCATCATCTTTGGTCAGCCCAGGAGAGGTGATAGAGGATGGATATGGTGGTGAAGGAGGGGAAGCCTGTGAGATACCTGTGGAGGTCAAACCCAAAGCCCGACTCTTGCGCAGCTCTTTCCGCCGAGGACCTCGAGTGATTGGGGCCAGTTTCAAATCCACAGGATCCGTGGATCTAGAATATGCTGCAGAGTATGAAAAACTCCGTAAAGAGTATGAGATCTTCCGTGTCAGCAAGAATAATGAGATCTCATCCATGCAAAAGAAGGAAGCCAAGTTGGATGAGGAGAACAAGAGACTGAGAGCCGAATTACAGGTGAAGGTTAACATAAATGACTTGTTTCATCTAAGGTATGAGATGCTTTTGGGCGTTTTAAACGTTTTGATTGTGATAAACAGGCTCTACAAAAGACCTACCAGAAGATTCTCAGAGAAAAAGAAAGTGCTCTTGAGGCAAAATACCAAGCCATGGAGAGGGCTGCCACCTTTGAGCATGACAGGGACAAAGTAAAACGACAGTTTAAGGTAAACGGCATGACATGTTTTACACACAAGGGTTACTGATATAATCTCAGTTTTACTCTGATTTCTGAATTAAATTTAGATTTTCCGGGAGACAAAAGAGAAGGAGATACAGGATCTTCTTCGCGCAAAGAGGGATTTGGAGGCCAAACTGCAACAGTTGCAGACTCAGGGCATTCAGGTCTATGATCCAAATGACTCGGACTCAGATGACAACCAAACAACTGTGACTGGTAAGACTGATATTATTGTGTGCATTTCTTTGGATTTTATATGTTCATTCTTTTTTGTTTAAAAAAAAAAATCCGGGTTTATTTTCGGTTTTGTTTTTGTTTTTTGTGGGGTTTTTTGTAGCCACTGGAACACAGTGTGAGTACTGGAGTGGAGGTGTGCTGGGAAGTGAACCCTCTATGGGTAGTATGATGCAGCTGCAACAGACTTTCAGAGGACCAGAGTTAGCACACAGTTTGATCGATGTGGAGGGTCCTTTTGCGAATGTCAGCAGAGGTAAGTAACTTTTGCAAGGAACTACATAATATGAGCGGCAGGAAAAAATCTTGTGAAATGTTCCACGTTGCCGCAACACTAGAAAAAAGCTCTGTGCTCTGAAATGTACATTTTCCTCTCAGTGTGATTGACATGGTTTTATTGTCTATATTTGTAAGATGACTGGGATGCTGCAGTTGCCAGTCTTCTTCAGGTATCACCACATGTACCCCAGGCCTTATGGAGCAACACTGTACGCTGCTACCTAATCTCTACCCAGGACACTAAAGCAGAGTTGGATATCTTCATTAAGGTATCTTAATCGTGCAACATAACAAAAAAGCTTTAACTTATTTATTTATAAAAGCTTTATTGTTTCACTATTCATCAGTTTATCCATTTTGACTGAGAATGGCTTGTATTGAGAGGGAGAAATAGGGCTTCTTTTTTTATTTGATGCCATTGTTCTTCTCAAATAGTTCTTGCCTGGTTGATTTTCATTTGCAGTGATTCTGCAAAACTTTTGCCTGTTTTATTGACAGAAACACTCTTTAGTGTTACGCCAAATGTGTGAGGGTCTTGGCCATTTCTACCTGAATGTCTTCTTCCCAGAGGAAAGTGCTGCTTCATGGACCATCGAGCGTAAGCTGGAGATTGAAAGGAGTTCTGTGTGTGTGCTTCTTCTCAAATCCACTGTCACAAGGTACACTAAGCTTTACATCTCAAATGGGCTTTCTTATGTAATAAAAATAATGTTACTTCTATTTCTTATTAACTCAAACAAAATCTTGAATTGATCCAAAATGGATCTATCCAGCTCTGTTTTAGAGGATTGTGAGGAGGCTTTTGTAAAGAATCCAGATGGCCATCCACTGCTGCTTTATCTCAGAACCGAAGAAGATCACAGCCTTACTGCACCCATTAGGCAGCTTTTAGAAAGGGTCAATGCTGCAGACAAGGCTGCCAAAATAAAGGTATGTGGTTATTTCATAATAAGACAAAGAGAAAAGGGAATATCTTGAGACCAGTTGAGGTGCAGCAGTCTATTATTAGACTGAGATTTAGTTGCTGCAATAAGAAATAAATAATTAAATGAATAATTATATTTAAGCAGATTAAAGCATGTCATATAAATCCGTTTAGTCTTTTTTTTAAGACATTAGCATGAACGCTATAAGGGATAATGATGAGAATATGTTGACTTTGGGTTACCGCTCGTCTTTCAGTTCCACAAAAACCAAGAATGCATGCTTCTTTCTTCCTTGTGCCTCTTTGGGATCAGAGATTCTCACAGTCTTACAATACATATCCAGCACCCAAACTAAACACTTTAGACAGAAAACAGATTCTGTGTGTTCCCTTGTTGCTACATGTCACATTGTGCTCATGCTTACATTACTGGACATTATCCAGGTGGTGGATCATAGTGGTACTGCAGAGGAGGGGGCTAGCCTGATTTGTGTTCAGCTAGAGAAAATCATCAAGCAGGTATATTTCACTGTTTATTAACACTGGTCTTATTAACTGAAAAATGTTAAAGGAAAGCATGTAGAAAACGTAATATTCTCATTTTCCAGGAGTTGCTAGGTTTTGAAGGAGCAGATGTTGACTCTAAGGACCCTACTATAGATGAAGGACAGGAGGAAGACTCAGGAGATGTGCTGTGGGACCTGCATGATGAGCAGGAGCAGATTGAGTCTTATCAACATGCTTGTAACAGCACAACCTCCCACTTAGGCCTCCAAAAGGTGTGACGATCTTCCCCATTCAAAGCTCAAATACAGTATTTTGTGTCTTCATTTGTTTCACTAAGCTTGTAATATTTTTTCAGTATATAGATCGACTGAATGACATGATTGCTGCCCCACCTCCGACACCACCCCTGCTGGTATCTGGAGGTCCGGGCTCAGGAAAGTCTCTCTTGCTGTCCAAATGGTAAGAGTTTATTTCTTCAATTGGATGTAACATGGCTCACCACTGGTGGGCTCCCCTAAATGGAAGCCATAGGATGGACCTCTTAGTTAAAAAAAAACCATTTATTTAATTTTTTAAAAACATTTTTTTTCCAATTTTGCTTCAAAGCTTTTTGTCGTTTTCACTTGTTTCTTCTCAGATGTTTATAACTCCACGTCTACTTTATTACATTTATGTTTACAATATGGCGTTTCATCATGGAAAAAGATGTTTTGCATCTGTTCTTTGCTTCTGCTAATTGTATTTTCATTCCTTTTAGGATCGAGTTGCAACAGAAGCAATCCCCCAATACCTTGTTTCTTTATCACTTTGTTGGTCACCCACTTTCCACAAGCTCAGAGCCAGTTTTGATCATCAAACGCCTCACAGTTAAAGTAAGGAGCACTTGTCATTAAATTACTTCCAGTGTAAAACACAACTATAGATAACTGATGTTCGAGCATGTCTGTCTGTTGTCACTTAGCTATTGCAGCATTTCTGGTCCATCTCTGGCTTGTCCATGGAGCCTAGTAAGATCTTGGAGGAGTTTCCTCGCTGGCTTGAAAGATTATCAGCACGCCACCAAGGAAATATCATCATTATCATTGACTCAATAGACCAAATACAGGTGCATCCCTCCTCTAATCTAAACCAAACTGCTTTCAATTAGTTTAGATTCATTTTACCCTATGTATATTTATATTTTTGTTTAAGATCAATTATCCCGCTAACTATTTTTTGTCTTATAATGTTTCAGCAAGCAGAAAGACACATGAAGTGGCTGATTGACCCTCTCCCGGTTAACGTTAGAGTGGTGGTGTCGGTCAACGTAGAGACGTGTCCTCAAGCTTGGAGGTAATTCATGTTGCATTAACTGAATTGCAGGACTTGTTTAGGGTCATTGTGTTATGTCATATGTAATTTACTGTCTGTATATGTTAAGGTTGTGGCCCACACTCCACTTGGACCCACTTAGTCCCAGAGAAGTCAGGAGTGTTGTCAATGCAGAGTGCCAGGAAATAGACCTCAAACTTACCAAGGACCAGGTTTGTTATCTCCTCCCATCAACCCAACGAGGAAAGAAAAGTGTAAAAAGAAGAAGGAGTTTGTGCTTTGAGAGATTTATACATTGGAAATTTTGTTATTTTCTTTTAGGAGAAGAAACTGGAGCGGCACTGTCGCTCTGCATCGACCTGCAACGCATTATACGTCACACTTCTGGCAAGGATGATAACCAGGTCTCTGCTTTTCCCCTTCTTTAATTCTTCTCTATTGTTTTCTGTTCGTTTTTGTGTCTTAGTTAGTTAGTTAGTTAGTCTCTTAAAAACCCTCAGGCTGAAACAGTATGTTGAAAAAAATACTTATTATTAAATACATTTTTTAATGGATGATTTTTTTAATGTGTTCAACAATTGCAGAGTTGGAAAGTAGTTTATTCAACCCTGTTTGTCCCCTTTGAATTTGTGCGTCTATTTGTTGTGTTTTAAAACTGAACTGTAGTGTGACTTTCAACAACAATTTATGGCAAAAAGTATATATTTGTATGTTTTTGTATGACTCGGAGCAAAATATAATTTAAAATAGGGTAAAGATTTTACAGTAGTTGAAAGTGTTATTTGTTTGGCTCATATTTGAGTTACCCTATAATATTTGATATATTTTGTTCAAATAATAAGTTTTATGTTTATTTATTTATTTTTCTTCCTAGCGATAGATCTTGTTGGTCGCTGGAGAAGAGCTTGGAGCAGCATCTGCAGTGTCAGGACACCCTGTCTCTCTACTGCCTGGCTCTCAAGATAATGCTAAACTCCCTCAGCACAGACAGAGAGCGACACATAATGAGAGAGGTAAAGTCACAATTTCCTGTATTAGCTGAAAAATTGTCTCATCTTACTTACTTTTTCCCTGATATGAATCCTTGTTACGCTCAGCAGAAAAACATGCCTGTGCTTGTTTCCACTTAGATGCTGTGCCTCGTGTTTGCCAGCCATAATGGAGTGAGTGAATCGGAGGTATTAGATCTTTTCCCAGAGCTCGAGCTGCCTGTGCTGTCCTCTCTGCTCCATCGCCTGAACAAACTTTGCGTTGTAACCCTCCGTTGTGGACTCATCAGGTTTCAGCACCTGCAGGTAGTTTTTGTTGCTTGGCTAGACTTGTTACAGAGGATTAAATGAATTAGGGATTTTATTACTAAGCATTTCTGACGATTTCATTATGTGTGTTTCTCATCAGGCTTGGGAAGCTGTAAAACAGGAGTTCCTGGGTGGAGGAAGCAGCTCTGCTTCTTACAGAGAGAAGCTAATCCATTTCTTCAACAAGCAGCTCAGGTGCTGCAAAGTGTCTGTTTTCTCCTCAAACATGCTCAACAGAAGTAACATCCATATGTGGATCCAATTCATGTCATTATGTGTGTTTTTTAGCCAGGACCGTGTGACATGGCGTGTAGCAGATGAGCTTCCCTGGTTGCTCCAACAGCAGGAGGACAGAACTAAACTACAACTCAGCCTTTTGAATCTGTTTGTCTCCCAAAACCTTTACAAGAGGTACACGTTCGCTTTGACTGGAAAGAAAAAAACACAGCAACTTGCTTATTAAGATTTTACCTTTTGCTTTTTTTTTCAGGGGCCATTTCTCTGAGCTGCTGGCCTATTGGCAGTATGTGGGCAAAGACAAAAGCTCCATGGCAACTGAATACTTTGACTCTCTAAAACGCTACGAGAAGAGCTGCGAGAGTGAAGACGACATGATTAAGCTTGCAAACTTATATGAGACTTTGGGACGTTTTCTTAAAGACCTGGGTCTCCCTAGTCAGGTAGAGTACTGGTACATGCTTTTCCGTGCGTAGAACTATGAAAAAGTTGCTTTAAAGAATAATACTGTGTATTTTATTTAGGCTGTAGCTCCGTTACAAAGGTGTCTTGAGATTAGAGAAACAGCTCTGGACCCGGATCATCCCAGCGTAGCTCGATCTCTGCACCAGCTGGCTGGAGTTTATGTCCAGTGGAAGAAATATGGAAATGCTGAACAGCTGTACAAGCAAGCTCTTGAGATAAGTGAGAACGCCTATGGGGCTGAGCACGCCAGTGTGGCACGAGAGTTGGAATCACTCGCCATGCTCTATCAAAAGCAAAACAAGTAAAAGAGAACTTTACTTATTCCTTTCAGTATCATTAAAGTTATTGACACAAATGTACTCAACTTGTGATGAAGGAAACTTTGCTGGAGCAGAATTAAGTTTGACTATTTTAATCAGGTATGAACAAGCAGAGAAACTTAGGAAGAGGTCAGTGAAAATCCGTCAGAAAACAGCCCGTCAGAAAGGTCATATGGTGAGTAGATGTCTGCAGAACTGCAAGTTATGTCATGCTGTTAATCAGACACATTGCCCATTCCTTTTGTCTGCCCTTCCTTTCAGTATGGCTTCACTTTGCTGCGGCGAAGAGCCCTCCAACTGGAAGAACTGACCCTAGAGAAAGATTCTGCGGACTGTGCCAAAACCCTTAATGAACTTGGTGTCCTCTACTACCTTCAAAACAACTTGGAGTAAGTCCCACAACACTTTCCCAGCCGCGTTCAGTGTAATTACAAGTTGCGGCCTTGTACTTTTAGCATATTAGCTAATAGGCTTACTTTTTACTTAATTTTTGGTAAGTATATAAGTCTTTCAAGTATAACAATCTGCATTGCTTTTCCTTCACTAGTGCTGCCAAAATGTTCTTGATCCGTTCTCTGGAAATGCGTCAACGAGTCCTCGGCCCGGATCACTCAGACTGCGCTCAATCCCTCAACAACCTGGCTGCGCTGCACATCGAAAGACGAGAGTACGAGACCGCAGAAGACATGTACGAGAGGGCGCTCGACATCCGTAAAAAAGCCTTGTCACCAGACCACCCCTCTCTGGCTTACACACTGAAACACCTGGCTATGCTCTATAAACGCAGAGTGAGGGCCCAGTGAATGAAGAGTTTACTTTTCGCTTTGTTAACGTCATCTGATGTTGGTTGTTAGCCTTTCATTTCGTTTGGTGTGTGTTACACAGGGAAAGCTGGAGAAGGCGGTTCCGCTTTACGAGTTATCGCTGGAGATCAGGGAAAAAAGTTTTGGCCCCAAACACCCCAGTGTGGCAACAGCACTCGTCAACCTAGCAGTGATCTACTGCCAGCTGGTGAGACTGCTTTCATAATGACATCTAGATGTATTTCTGAAATATATGGACACTATGTAATGAACCTGTTCTTTTAAATGTGCAATGTGTCTATAAGGTTGGAAACGACTTATTTAACCTTTAGCGAATATATTTGTGATGCAATCAATAACAAATCGAATGTTTTTGACAGAAGAAGCACAATGATGCCTTGCCCCTCTATGAACGGGCCCTGAAAGTGTATGAGGATAGTTTGGGGCGCTCACATCCACGCGTTGGAGAGACCCTTAAAAACCTGGCTGTTCTAAGGTAAACTTGTCTAGGAATCTTCTTAAAAATGGACTAAACCGAACTGTGTCAGCAAATCATGTTTTTTTTCTGATCTAGCTATGAGGAGGGTGACTTTGAGAGGGCAGCAGAGCTTTACAAACGTGCAATGGAGATTAAAGAGGCGGAGCCATCTTTAGTGTGTGGCAACGCACCATCTCGTCATTCATCTAGTGGCGACACGTTCAGTCTGAGGGGACCCGCTCCCCTACCACTCCCCCCAAGGTGACTCTGTTGGCCATTATTGCCAGTAATCACTAAAAGCTGTCCTAACAATCCAATTCCAATATTTTAAGAAAAGAAGGGATTGTTCTGGGCATCAAACTGATTATTTTTATAGAAATTTCTGCGAGACAGAAACACTCAGAAACATATGGGAAACATTAACACATGATGATCAAGGAATCAGTGTTTGAGGGTGCTCGGCTGAGAAGAATTTTTTAAAAAGCCCAGAAAGACCGCGTGCCAAGTTTCTGACATCCATCCATCTTATGTACCCAGTTGTTCTAGTTTAGCTGGAGCCTATCCCAGCTCCCAGGTTTTTCATACATACATAATAAGGTGTTGTTTTTCAGACACTTTCTTTAAATATAATAAGTTTTGTCTGAATATATAACATGTTTTACAATCTTGGAAGCTCGTGTAGGTGTGTTTTCACTCTTTCAGCAGATTACTTAACATTAAATCCCCCAAATCAGTGGACAACGCCTGTGCTTTCTATAAAGCAGTGACTAATGCACTTTTTTTAGTTTAACTGTTTATGCTTAAAGTAAATAACTCAAAACTATGTTTAAAAGTTCAAGCTGCTTTCACAAAAAGGGAACAAAGTTTTTTTTATAATTGGCTGTACAATTAATCCTTAAGGCTCAGTTCAGTCCACGAGGGCCACTAGCCAGCAGGTTTTCCATGAATTCCTGCTTCTACAAACTAAGTTTGAATTGAATAAATCGAACAACCTATCAAGTTCAATCAGATGTAGAACATTAAGCATTTAGTGAAAATCTGGGTTTTATGTTTACATACAGTGTTTACCTAACAGTATTATGAATGTAAAGGGGAATACATGTTCCCCAAAATACAATCCAAAACCAAACATTAGGTATGTCTGAGGAAATGTATGTAGTTTTTATTCTGTTTAGGATAGATTAAATCGTTTTCTGTCTGACAAATGGTACATAAGCAAAAGGGAACATTACATAAAAAACATTGTCTCATGAAACAATCAATGTGTGTGCATGTTTTTATATATTTATTTATTCTTTTCATATATGCATGTAAAGCCATGTAATTAGAATTGTATAAGGTTGTACAGGATAGTAACAAATACTACAGAATAATGTGTATTTCATCTAATAAACACTTTAATGAAATAAAATTGTTCTGTGATGTTGCAGCAAATCTTTCCTTTTAAAAAAGGAGTAACAGCACATAGTTAACAGGTCCCGGGATTTATTTACTATTAATCAAAACTTCAGACGACACAATAATTAATGCACTAAATTATATTTATTTAAATTTGTTGTCATTCCATGAGAAATTAGTATAATTTCAAGTGAAATGCCTTTAGTAACACTTCTCATGCATTCTCAATATTTAGCTGTTTGGAGCCATTCCGTAATTCCTTATTACATATTAGGATTAGGAATATTTTCCAGGAATCCATCGGAGCATTGCCTACATCTTCCTCATCTGAGCCATTAAGTCTTCTAGGCTCTGTTCAGTCTCCTCCACTGTCTCCCCACTTTCTGCTTCCTAGTGCAAACAAAAAAAACAGTATTGTCATGATTTGGTTTATTTTTCCTTATGGTGCATTTTTCATTGTACGTGGAACTGGTTAGTGTTTCTACAGCACCACCTAACCAGTTAGTGCTTTTCATGTTAGATCAGTAAGCTATGAATTATAAACATCAGCCAAGTCCTTTAAAGCTGAGGTGTGGTGTAGCATACTAACCCCAGCTGGAATGGTGTAAGCCACAGTGATGCCCTCTGGGAGGTCAGGCACAGTCCCAGTTGCAGCCTGTAACTCTGCATCAGTAACCTCGGTTACCAGTTCAATACCTGCACAGCACAATGACGTCGAGGTGAAATTAACTGGCTGGTAGAGTGGAAACTCTACAAGTAGCTACTGCTCACCCCAATCGTTATCTTCATGGACGACTTCTTCCTCCTCCTCCTGCACAACCTCCACCTTGGGCTTCTCTGCTTCCTTCCTCTGAACAGAAAAAGGTCAGAAGGAGAAAAAAAAAACATAAAAATAAAATAAAATCCAACATTACAGTGAAACAAAAGGAGGTCTGCACACCTTGTACTCCTCTTGTTGTCTCCTGCAGTGACGGTCATTACATTGGGGGTTGGCTTTCATTGCCATGGTGGGGAAGAAGTCCTGCATGGCGTTGTAGCCAAGATAATAACTGACGGTGCCAAACTTCAACAAATATCTGAAGAATTAAACATTATTTTAACAGTCTATTCAGCGTTTACATATACTTATAATTTGGTTTCAGCATGGCTGGAAATAATGGCAACATACTTGAGAACATTTTGCACCAGGAGACCTGCAACTACTCCCATAGTTGTTGGTAAGCTGGCAGCACACACACCCTCTCGTTTTAAGGTCTTCTCATCAATCTTAGCAGCTACCACCAGCGGAGGAGCACACTAAAAACAGGAACACTGATTTACAAAAATATACAAAGACGAAAGCAAATGCAAAGCTCTTTTTTGTGTGTGGATGTACCGCAAAACAAGCCGTCTCTCCCGGGATGATGAGCTGGATGTGTCCCGATACAGCATTCTCACTCACACCAGACTCCATCCAGATCTGACCCATTTCATTACAGGCCTGAAATGAAATAAGACGAAGCAATACAATCAGAAATATAAGCTGTGTGTCCAATTCTCCCTGCATTTGACAATCTTACTGTATTGATGGCCATTCTAGCCTCAAAGTTGTCCACGCAACTCAGCACTAAATCCACTGCTTGTCCTTCTTCCAGCCCTCCATTACTATAAAAAACAACAGTCACTTATAAAAACCTTTAGAAATAAGGGGACAGCGATGAAACATAGAAAAGTACAAGTAACGATACCGACCTGATCCTACTCATGAAATGTGTAAAATTTTCCATTGTTGTTATATTGTAGTTATGAGTCTCAAACGCCACATCTGGATTGATATTTCTGTTGGAAAAAGTGAGTTATTTATGAATAGAAGTAAGTGAAACTCTGTGGGTAAGGGATAAACGGTTTCATAGTAACGTAGTGTACCTTAGTGTGTGCTCTGCCGCTTCCACTTTACTGAGGCCTGCCTGGTGAGGCTGGAAGAACAATCTGTTCATGTTCGCCAGCTCTACTTTATCATAATCAAAGAGCAGCAGCTGTAATGCCACAAAAACCAGAATACGTGAGTGAAAACAAGAACCAAAACACACATTGACATAATAATATAAATAATAAAAGTGGTAGTTTTTATTACCTTACCAATGCCACATCTAGTGAGCATTTCAGCTGTTACACTGCCGACTCCACCAACACCGACTACAGCTACTGCAAATGTTCGGATTTTCTGCCAAAGAATTAAAAGATGGTCATTACTAGTTTGCATTGATAAAATCTTCACTCTCGTACATTATTTTAGCATTCAGCTCATATCAGTGATAATAAAGCAACTTCTCATTTAAACATGACATCTGAATTAGCATTTAATTACCGAATCAGGAAATAAAATATTTGTACTTGATTATTTTAGTCTTTCACTTTATTTCTAAGGGAATTTGTACTTTTTACTATACTATATCTAGCTAGCAGTTGCAAAAACTAGTTAGTTGGCCTGTCGCATAAACATAGTATGCACATAAAGCTAAATGTTTTTTAGATATGAATGTTTGTTCTTTGAAATGGTGTACTTATTGTTACTTTGACATTATTATTGTATCAGTTCCAAACTGTCTAAAATGTGAAACATTAATCAATTAGTGCAAAATTATCGTTTATCTCAATAATTTCTGAGACAATCGCACATCAAAATTGGGTATCGTGACAGGGCTGTTAGTCAGCATTCACCAGGCAACGACTATACCTATGAATTAAAATGAGCTTGTGATGTAAAACCCACGTGACGTGACAATATAATAAATTTCTAAAAAACAGTTCTACCCACTCACCCACATTATGCAAATATTGTCTGTATTTATTCATAAAGTAACAGTAAAATAAAATAAAAAAAACACTTTTTGTATAAAATAACTGATATTACAGGGGTATTACCTGTTAAAAAATATTTCTGTATTCTGCTACTAAGCAAGACATATATGTTCCAGATTTAGATAAAAACTGACAGAATTTAACATTACCAAGATAAAAATCCCAACAGATTATGAATGAATGAATGATCTGAATTATCTTAATTACACATACAAATATTAGCTGACGTGTGGAAATGTGTGTATATAACATGTGTTCCTTGTCATGGCATTTCAAGTAAAATAATTCCCTGACAAGTGGCTTTTAAAGTTATACCTCATAATCATCCACGATTCCCATTCTCTTTAAAGCCATAAGGCGGCTGAAAGGAAAATACAGCAGAGATTAGCTTGTCGCACAGAGTAGCCTACGTCTATTTAAACAAGGGTGACTCACAAGGCGTCGCCTCTCAACGCTATATGAGCTTTTTACACAAAATCTAAAATTATTAACTGAAAAGTTACCTGTACGGATTGGAATCCACGACTTCGGCGCTCATTTTGTCAATTTTGGGTCTGTTCAGCGCATTATTGTGAGCATCATCCATAGCAGACTGTTTCTGCTTACACTTTATAAGCTCATTTTCCAGCTCTCGCACCCTCAGCTTTAGCTCCTCCACCGTCGTCATTTCCAAAATAGGTATCACTACAAAATTAAGGAGGAAATGTAATGTTATGGGCAAAATGGGAGGGAGACGTAAAAGTGTAATTAAATCGCAAAAGAAAGTACACGTATTCTCTCAAATCCACTATCTGTCACAGTGTGTGCTCCTTCAATAATTGTCCGTGTGGAAAACGAGCACTTCTTCTGTTTTGTTTCACGGCGGTTGGCATCAAAATAAAAGAGCATTAGCGCCACCTGCAGGTCCACAATGGGTCTCTATAAACCTAACAAGCCAATACCCTTTGTAATAAATTTACGTATCAAACGGCTCCATCGTAGTAAAGGCTTAAAAAAACCTAGAATCTAATTCTGTCTTATACCCCTATCTGTTTAGGAAAACCCAATAATTTGCCTACCTGTGCACGACTACCACCCTGCCAAATGTTCTGATTCACCATAATCTGTGACTGCAGAAGGCGGAGTGTTTTTCGCTGTATGACCGCCTTGAAGAAGAACATTTACATAAACAACGGAAGAATAAACGCAATGCACGTGAAGCAGCCTATTTGACTGTTAAATATTTTATAGAGTATCTAACTGATTATGTTTCAGGAGTAATAATCTTACTCATCAGAGAGATGTAGCCTACTACATGCCTTTTAGAACATTTTTTAATGGCGCGTTATACATATTTTGACGACAACATATCGTCATAGTGTGCCAGTCTAAAAAAATACTGCTCACCATAAAATAGATTTAAAGATAAAATTCTGAGAGAAACATCCTGAGAAATTTATTGCGTTTATCCTTCCGTAGTTTACGTAAATGCTCTTCGTCTCTGGTGTTTTAAGGCGGTCATTCAGCGGGGGAAGAAAAACCAGACAACTCACTGCTTCGCCCCCTGCAGGCACAGATTCTGATGGCTCATATTTTAATGTAACACCAGCTGTCACTATCTGAAGTCCTGAACTGATAAAACTTTATCAGCGGGTCAAAAATGCACGATAATCATTAATCCACATAGCCGAAGAAATGGAAGAACTGACAACTCCTGTGCGACCACAACACAAATTCAATATTGAAAATCTCCAGAGATATCTGGCTTTCGAGTCAAGAGTGTCTCAAAACGACACACTAACTGTGAGACAGTACAGGTAATACAAGCTATTCTTTTTACAAGTTCAACTTGTGAAAAGTTTAGCTAGCTAGCAGAATGCTGACCGCATTATGTTGTCTTTCTAGCGCTGGTCAGTCAAACCCAACATTTCTTATCCAGACGCCTACAAATAGCTTTGTCCTCAGGAAGAAACCTCCAGGTGAGCTGCTGCCCGGTGCTCACAAGGTAAAGTTCCACTATTTAATATTGCAACAACGCTGCGTGTTAACTATAGCAATGAAATGAGCAACTCTTTTATGTTGCCAGTTTTCCAGCAGAGGGAGTAGCTGAATTTGTGTCGTTTGAGATATTTGTCCATAAAAAGAATGTCAGAATTGCGTGTGAACACTATACTTGACAGAAAAACGACCGTATTTTAAGTTTCTGCTAAATTTATAAGTGGTAACATAATGAGAAATGATTTAATCTATTGTTTTTATGTGCTGGGGTAAGAAAACTAAACGGAAATTTGGTATTTGTATGTCAGACACTATCAAAACAGATTTTCACAAAACATTTAATTAAAACTATATAGTAATAAACCTTAAAATCAACATTTGTTACACTGTAAGTGTTATTACTTCTTTCCTCCTACATAAAAATCTAAAGACTAGTTTTAAGACACAAATTAAGTTAAGATTAATGTTCTGGAAGACATCAGTCTTCTTGCCTAGTAATTAAAAAGGACAGCACTTTTACAGATGTATCCTGTATATTTATAGCTTTCTGTCTGTTTCTGTTTAGGAAAATATATTTCAGACTTTGTGGGATCTGTTAAATGACTGGTTTCCATGTCTTTGTACACAGGTGGACAGGGAGTATCGGGTGCAGAAGGCTCTTTTCTCTGCTGGTTTCCCTGTCCCTCAGCCCCTCTTGCACTGCATCAATGTTGAAGTTATTGGAACCGAATTCTACTTAATGGAACATGTGAAGGTAAGTCTGTGCACCCAGGTGAAAATCCTGTGACACTAAACCAGTCCCTGCATCTAATATTGCTATTGTGTTGACTCGGTTTTATGAAAACATTGTTTGTTGCATGATGAGGAGGTAAAATTTCCAGGTTCATGGTTTTAAATCTTTCTTTTTTTCATCTTTTTTGTGGTAAACAGGGACGTATATTCCGGGATCTTAGTCTTCCTGGTGTGAGCCCAGCAGAGAGAACTGCTTTGTACGTTGCTGCAGTGGAAGTATTGGCAAAGCTGCACTCGCTGAACCTGAATTCTCTGAGCCTTGAAGGATTTGGTAGAGGGCCAGGTTACTGCAAGAGACAAGTGAGATCACATTTTCCCATATGAAATATTTAAAAACTAAGGAAAAATGAAGAAATAAAATATACTAATCTCTTTAGGGAGAGGATATCAGCAATATTTATATTGGATAGCAAATGTGGAAACAGATGTCTCTTCATCTTGAAAGGTGTCCACCTGGACAAAGCAGTACACTGCAGCCGCCCACACAGACATTCCAGGAATGAATGAACTCTCTGATTGGTTGACAAGCAATTTACCGGAGAACGATGATGAAGTGACTCTTGTCCATGGAGATTTTCGAATGGATAACTTGATTTTTCATCCAACCGAGGTACGACTTCCTATGACCATTAGTCTCAATGCTATGTTGCATCATCAGGAATGACCTCATAGAGTGTGTTCTGGTGTTATAAGGCACGTGTGATAGCAGTGTTGGACTGGGAGCTGTCTACCACTGGGAACCCATTGGTAGACTTGGCCTACTTCCTGATGCCTCACTATTGCCCTACAGATTTGAACATGATCAGCATTGTGGGTAGTTTGAAAGGAGTAGAAGGTAATTTCATCACTTGATAACCTTGAAGATTACTGGATTGAATTGATTGTATTATTTGATATCCTGTTTTTAAATAGTGTGATCATTATTTTAAGTGCTGCAGATATTTGCTGAGTAAGAGTCTACTCATATCCCTCACTGTGTAGGTGTTCCAGCTGTTGGCGATCTGATCTCCATTTACTGCAGGTGTCGCGGGCTTTCGTCTGCTTTGCCAAAGTTAAATTTCTACTTGGTTCTGGCTTTTTTCAAAATGGCAGCAATTGCCCAGGTTTGTATTAAGTTACCTTTACATCTATGTACCTATTAGACTTGAAAAAATTAGAATTTAAACTTACAGGGTTTTGTTTGCTCTTTTATTTTATTTATTTGCCTTTAAAAAAAAAAAAAACTAGGGTATCTACGCTCGCTATTTGCTTGGCAATGCCAGTGCACCCAATGCTGCCCAGTTTGGCCAGAGTGTGGAGCCCATGGCTGATATAGGCTTGCAGTTAACAAAAAGGTCAGTTGCACTTAAAAATGATTTATTAGTAGCAAATATAATTAGTGATATCCAATATATACTGGTATAAAAACCTTTTATTGTTATTCTTGGTCAGATAGTTAATTGAGTCCTGCTGTTGTGTTATCTTGAGCCAGCAACAGTTGGAACTTGGCACCCATGAGCTGTTTCCATTTTTCCTTCCTGGTTTAACATTTGAAATGTGTTTTAGTGCCAGGCTTCTTACAGGTCCAGCGACAGGCGAACTCTTCCTCCAAACAGGCAAAGGCCAGGCTGTTCTCCAGCAAGTCAAAGACTTCATGCGACAATACGTGCTTCCCGCTCAGGAGGTCAGTTCTGAGAATTTGCGAAAAACAAAAGAGATTTGTTTCCCCGTAACTCTGATGTGAGGGAATTCAACAAAGCAGCTCATTCATGTAGTCCTAATTAATGAATTGGAGTAAGAAACAATGAGTCCTTTGATTGTATAAACTGTATGGCATGCAGAATTATACCTGTTGACTGTTGATCATCGGCTTTTATTGTTATTTTTTAGTGCACTGGTCACAATAGATAAACTACATACTTCTACAGAAACACCATCAGCTAAGGAATTTTATTTACTTATGCATTTATTTTTTCGGGACAGAGCATATGAACAAAAAATAACTTCTGTAAAAATGTCAGAGTTAGCCAAAGTGCTAGTTTTCATCTGGTCTTGCAAAGGCTGCCTAAAATATAGAAAAAACTGAAAATTGCCAGGAAAACATCCATCTGCCTTAAAATGTTAGTGAGCTGAAGCTAAAGCTGATGCAGCAACTCACATTTGTGATAAACCACTTAATCCCAATAGTTTCTCATATTCAGAGCGATATAATCGTGGAATTACTGACCTGTTTTCCAAATCACATAAGTGACGTCTTTTTTGGTTTTGTTTGTTCCACCAGGAAGTTACGGAGTACTACAGAAAACACGCTCATTCTCCACAGAGGTGGCACACCCCCCCAATAATAGAGGACCTAAAGGTATGTAGGATTAATGTTTTATGTTGAACTGGAATCCAGTCTCATTGCTGCTTGAAAACAAGGACAAAATGCAGAGTCAGTCATGAAGAAGGGAATAACATTGCAGGGAGTTCAGTGATCTGTGTGTCTCCATACTTACTTACTACACAACATGGATTATTCAAAGATTAATATTGTTCCTTCATGCATTGGAAATGTCTGCTTAATGGAAATATTTGGCATGATTTCTTTCTGTGTCCAGGTAAAAGCCAGACAGGCAGGGTTATGGAACATGTTTCTCCCTGCAGTCAGTGGACTCTCTCAGCTGGATTATGCCTTTATAGCCGAAGAAACTGGACGTTGCCTCTTTGCCCCTGATATCTTTAACTGCCAGGCGCCTGGTAAGACTAGGGCTGGGTATTGATTCAGATTTCAACAACTGATTTAATTCCGATTCTCAACATTTAGAATCAATTTTCAATCCGATCTGTTCCGATCAGATATGGATTTTGTTCAGTGTTATTAAAATCTTTGAGCTTTTTTGTTAAATTATATGTATATATATATTTATAAAACATATTAATACTAGTATTATATTGACATAAAAAAATAATAATGACATGGTCGAAGTTAAAGATGACTTCTGTGGTTTGTATATATGAGTAGATTCATGTTTTAGTTTATGTAGTGTGTTACCACACCAATGCGAGATCCCGTAGCCAAAGATGTCTACGGGATCTGGTACATGTTAGAAATGGCTTTTTCAGAGGGATGTTTGTGAGACACGTAACATAATGCAGTTCTGCAACCTTCATTATCCGCCTGAATCCGTTTTCAACGATAGAATGTAATGTTTTGGTTAACTAGCTTAGACAGAACTTTTATTTTGAAACAGGAAACACTGTATGTTGAGATTTTGACTGTGTTGTCATTCTAGACAGAAAGACTTAGAAGCACTACCGAAGGTTTTTGCAGAACACAAGTTTAGTTACGTACGTTACACCGCCGTAAAACACGGGAGCACTGGGCGTTGCTCGCCAAGAGGATGGTGGCTTCATTAGAGCCGGATGACAGTGGGGGAAGTTTTAAGGGATTCTTCTCCCCGGTGTTATATCCTGAACGCGATTGCCCTGTGAATGGATCGGTGGTTGGCAGCTGGGGAGATGTTGCTCTCGAAGGGTTAGGGGATTCGGGGTTTACAATTAAAGTGTGCACAGAGGAATAGTGCCGGGTTAGTGCCCCGCAGTAAAAGGATGAGGAATAATAGCAGCAGTAGAAGTAGTCATAGTGAATACAGCCAAATGATAGTAAGAGAAGAACCGAGAGTGAAACACTTTATTGCAGTTTTGAGGTTCAAT
>JBAMHX010000020.1:10089967-10148726 GCA_037177515.1 Pseudomugil tenellus
CTTTGTTTACCTTGGAGGAGCTGAAAAGAGCCCTTATGAAAGCAAAGCCAACCTCTCCCGGCAAGGATCAGATATGCCACTATATGTTGAAGAATCTGGGAAATGAGGCTGTCTGGGAAAAGTTGCTATCTTTGTATAATCGAGTGTGGGTTGAGGGCAGGCTCCCCAGATCTTGGAAAGAGGCAGTGATAGTACCCATTAAGAAGCCGGGGAAGGATGCTTCCACGACTAGTAGTTACCAGCCCATAGCCCTGACGTCAAATATCCAGTTGTTCTGTCTCACTGTTAATCAAACCAAAAAATTTTTTTTGAATATACTAGATTTTGAAGACTCGTCTTATAAAACCACTAAATTCTCCACATTTGGCTTGTCTGGTCTTTTGTTCATCAGATTCCACATGAGTGTAATTATCCCTAAAGTTTTAAATCACTGCTTCATTGCAACATTTTCCTACAGACACAGGAAATATGGAGGTGCTTCATATGTTTGGCAACGAGGAACAGAAGAAGAAATGGCTGGAGCCTCTGCTCGGGGGAGAGATCCGCTCCTGCTTCTGTATGACAGGTATTTCCCCAACCACGTCACCAGTAACTGCAGTAGAAGCGTTTGCGATGAAAACCGACTTTTAAGAAACAAATGTGAAGATTTAAGGGTGAACTGGGTGCACGCACTTTGTTGAAATTTCTGCTTAACACAAATATGTTGCATATGAGTCCTTTAGGTTGTTAATGTGCTCGTGTTGCCGTGCATTCCAAAGATAGCTGTGGTCTTTGAAGACAGGTTACACCCGGCACCTCTGCTACTTATCTGCTTGGGGAAAAATAAGAAAAACTTGTTTGAAAGCACCAGCAGCCTGAAACACAAGTTCAGGATGACTAATTTGTCCCTGTTGTGTATCCTTGTGCTTCCATGCTGCCTGGAAACGACAGCGCACTGTGATGGCAGAGGTGATTACAGCGGTTGCAAACGTCCCTGTGGTTTTTGTAAACACACATGGTGATTAGTAGTGTTTTCAGGGATTTCTTTTGTTAGCAGTTCTCTGTTTATTACGCTGGATGATGAGCAGGAATTTCCATCTTTTACCGGTAAACAGTTTGTACTTCTAACTTTTAGGATTTGTCTGCTGCTTTTTTTTTCTTTTTCTTTTTTTTTTTTTTAAGAAAAGGAAGATGGTGTGCGTGCACACATTGTTTATAATCATTGCTATTCCTGCGGTTAAAGCTGGAATCTGAACAGGGCGTAAAACAAAGGCAGGGGACTTGACATGTAAAACTTGTTAGAAACACTTTGCTGATTTTCTTTGTGTAAAATTCATTTATTGTCTTCCCTCCCCCAGAGCCTGATGTCGCCTCTAGTGATGCAACCAACATGGAGTGCAGTCTTCGCAGAGATAAAGACGACTATATAATAAATGGCAAAAAATGGTGGAGCAGTGGTGAGTACACGAAATGTCTTCCAATCCCGAACACTCCCGAATGTTTCCTAAAAGGCATCATTAAACGATTAATGTGCAGTTTTATGAGCTGTAAATAAAGTTGCTTTTAACTGGTTTGAAAGGAAAAATCCTATAAACTGTGGGATGTTATTGTAGCAGAGTCAACCTGAAAATGTTATTTTGTCCTTTCTGAAAGAAAGCTCATATGTGAACAAGATGTCACAAAACCCTAAATGGATGCATACTAACCCAAACTGCCAGCATATGGGCAATAAAATAACTGTGATGACTTATCCAATAAGCATTATATACTCTAAACATGTTTAATGATCTCTGAAAATCTTGAATCTATTTATTTAGGAAAAATATGACTTTGGCTTTAGAGGAGATGGAGCCAGTATAAGGTCATGGATTACACCCACAGTTGGTAATCATTGTATGTCAGTAAAGTGACATTCTACCTCGAAAATGACTCATTGTGAGTCATTTTAAGAGGGGGGAAAAAAAGCTATATCTGTGAATGACCCCAAAAGTGCATTACACAGTGCCTCATTGCGCTGTATGTTTCTGATCTGTATGACATCGGATACTTTAGTTATTGTTGCAGTTTACATTATTTTAAATAGGTCTAAATGCAGCTTATGTACTTCATCAGTTGCTGTAGAGTCAGATATTTCTAGAGTTTCCTCTTGCATATGTAGGAATTTTAGTTTTTTTTTCCTCTGCCAGGTTCAAAGTGAGGTTGAAGGGAAAATATGCAGGGACATCTTCCTTGCAGCACAATTTCTGCTTTCCAATTCCTGTCATTAAAGCGGTTCATGGTTTTTGCTAGTCACACATATGTGGTTTCACTCTTCTTCAGACTTCTTTTTTCTCCTTGAAAGTAGAATTTCCATCAATACAAGAAATCTTTGAGGGTTCTAAGAGGAGCGTCTGCCAGAAAGACTCTATCTCTCTGTAAGGAAAAGAATCTGGGTGTGCTGATGACCATTTTCATTTTTTCTGTGACCTGTGGTTGCTGTTGTAGCAGAACATGTTGTTCAAGAGGGTTTTTTTTTCTTCCTCTGACTGTTACTGCAAATGTGGCAAAGTTATTTTTTAATTCAGTTCAATAAACTTTAAAAGTCCTGAAGGGAAAAGGCCCAGTGGAGCCACATGAAGGAAGGAAGGCATGGTGCTTTAAAGTAAAGAGAACTTAAGAGACAATAAAATGACATAATGTAAGAAAAGAAGAACAAGATTTAGACGTTTACATTGTAAAATAAATAAAAGCAATGGATTCTGAAAGGGTAATTAGCAGTAAACCTTTGGGGGTGGTAGCTGGTCCATCGTCTGGAGGGAAAAAAACTAAATGGGGGCTTAATGGAATGGGTGTGACAAGTCTTTATGTTTTTATCACACTAGTCGCTAACCTGACTCTTGGTTGGTCAAAGATGCTTTAATGCATTAAGTACCTCCAGATAAAAGTTGGCAGAGGTAATTATTTACCTTTGCCACAAAGAGTTGCTTTCACTTCACTCTTAAACCAGCTCACAGATATTTCAATTCTTGTAACTTACATGAAATTATTTTTAATAAATGTAAATGAAAAAGATGCAGCTTTGTAAAATAATGTTAGGAGATTCTGTAAGAACTTTAACAAACCTTTTGCGTTAAGGCTTGTTTACTTTTATGCTGTATACCATTATAATCATATCAACTGGACTGCTTCTTGACATTTATTTATGTATACACACACGAAAAAAAACCCTAAACTAACTAGAATGCCTGTTATCCATTTGCAAGAAAGAATGATGTCTTTTTCGTTACCTTTCCCCATTTACTCCATCTTGTTGACAGCAAAAGACCCATTTGCACATGGGAGGGTGTGCAGCTTTTGTCAGTGCTGTTGTGTGGTGTGGAAACTATAAAAGCCTTTCCCATGGGCATGATAATACAGTAAAATTATTCCCAGACCTGCTATCTTTCATCTTTATACTGGAGGCACCCTTGCTTTTCATTCTGACTCGCATGTCAACCAGTAGTAGTCTGAATTCTGCATGTCTGTATGGGTATCTTTCAGGGCAAAAGTTTTTAAAGTAAAACAGATCATATGACTTGTTTACATACACACACACACACACACACACACACACACACACATATATATCCTTCATTGTTAAGGAAATTCATCATGTACATCTGGGAGAGACTAATGTAAACGTGGCAGAATCCTATGACGGCTTATTGATGTGCAGAACTGTCTGCACACTGGTACCAGTCTGCTCGTGTCTCATTGCTGTGTTTTCAGAAGCTACAATGTTTATAGTGGCAAAAAATATTTCCTAGCTACATGTAAAGGACCTTAGGTGATTCAAGAATGAATTTTGCCTCTGCTTGGAAATGATTGAAGTTTCAGGCTTGTCCAATAAAGCTAGTTTACATCCTCTTGTAAAGCATTACAGTGAAAACTAGGTTGATTTATTGCCACTGCACATGGGGAGAATGGTAAACAACAAGATTCTTTTGTTTTTGAGGATCTGTTGAAGGTATCTGTGTTGGATAACTCTCTTTGTTGCAGTGTTAATAGGCCTGAGCAAACCGTTAACTACTGGACTGTGGCCATTCATTATATCATGCCTGGCCAAGCGCGGATATGCGCTGACTGTATTGAGATTAGTGTGGTATAATGTTGCATGATAGCGCTGGATAATTAAAAGAAAAAAACTGGAATAAACTCTTCACTGTAAATCATATTCTCTGTCAAGCCCACATTATTGGAATAAACAAGGATAAATGGTATAAAAACGGCGGTTATGCTTTAAGCTTCTCCAAGGAACATGACGCTTTGGTGTTTACTAGTCCGATACCATGAAGAGGTCCTTCCTGCTGTTCCATTCTGTCTTCGTTCGCCAAATGTTTTTCGACTCAATGGGTCACCCACTGTGCAACTAAGGCATCCGTCATCCCAACCCAAAGCCACGGGATATAAAGAAATGAGATGCAGATGATCTCTTGGAAGATGGCGCAGATTGTAAAGATGAATTGGATTTGTTGTGAAAAACTAAAGTGATGTTGCGCACAGCTTGAGATTCAGCTGCATTTAATTGCAACAGATGCTCGTCACCGAAAGCTTTTGTTCTTTTTATTTAAGAAAATACATAATTTATACAAAACACTTCAGTACATATTAAGTAAGTATACATGTTGTTTTAGCTTAAGAAGTAATGTGTGGATACTGGTATCTGGGTTTGTATGATACTAAATGCATGCAAATACTTGTACAGTACATACACATGCTATATTTTATGGGTGCATGTAATAGATAAATGCTGGAGTCTTAAATAGTGAAGGTGCTGGTATCTTGGTCTTCTGAACCAGACTGGGACTGAGTCTGACTGGGTGTGTGGAGGGCAATCTCCACTGCTGGTTCCTCATTGATTTGCCTCGAGTGTCTCCCAAGTCGCTGTCCAAGGTGCTTAGCGACTTTTAGAATGTGACCTCTGAAAGAAGACCCAATGAAGGTGTAGAGGACGGGGTTAATGCAGGCGTGGGTGAGCGCCAGGCTCTCCGTCACCTGGAGAGCCCGGTCCAGGCGCTTGCTGACGTCGCAGTCGGTCACGAGGAGATAAATGATGTCCATCGCCCTGCAAAGTTTAACCACATTGAAGGGCAGCTGAGTGAGAAGGAATACAGCCACCACAGCCAGGAGGACACGCAAAGCGCGCCACTTCCTTTGTCTCCGCACCCCGGTGGCTTTACTCAGCGCCCGCCCCACCCAGAAGTAGCACGTCACCATGACCAAAAAAGGAAGGAGGAATCGCAGGATCACCTCCAGCAGCTCCAAGGCAGCCTTCGCAGGTTGAGCCATGCTGGGTGGATAAATCGATGTGCAGCTAGTTCTGTGATGAGCGTGTTTCACTGTGGAGAAGATAAGTTCAGGGAGGCCCAGGAAGCTTGCCAACGCCCAGAGCGCACCGCATATCAGGAGCCACTGCAGCCTCACCCGCCGGGCTGTCCCAGCTCTGCCTGTTGGATTTCGGGCTACAGCTTGATAGCGATCGACACTGATACACGCCAGCAGCAACATGCCGCAGCCAAAGTTGGTACTGTAGAGGAAGGACGTGAGCTTGCAGGCCACTGCACCCAACCTCCAGCCATGGACGGCGTCGGCAGCCCAGAACGGCAGGGTAAAGAGAAGCAGCAGGTCTGAAATGGCCAGGTTTAGGATGCACATGTCTGTGAGGGTTCGGAGTCTCAGCCGGGATGTGTAGACCACCACGACCAGAGCATTCCCAGCCAGGCCCACCACAAGAACCAGGGCGTATACGATGGGGAGGAAGATGCCACCAAATGAACGCACAGCTGCTTTGTCGCAGACTGTGTGCTCAATGTCATAATCATAGTCACTTTCATTGTAGCTGGAGTCGTCATAATCATGGATGTCGTCCATTTTTGTCTGCAAAGGCAAAAAAAAGATAAAATTAAGAGAAGCTTTTTTTTTCTTTTTTAAGACAGCAAATGTTTCTCACCCTGCTGTTATTCATTTTTCATTCAGTGATGAAATACTGGGACAAACGTGAAGCATGACTTCTGTCTGTGTTTTGCTTCAGAGGAATCTCTCCTGCATGGCTTCCTTAATGGCTTAAGCCATGTCTGTCTGAAATCTGTGTGTGTGTGGGCTCAAGGGGTGCATTTGCTGAACTAGCACATACCGCTCTAAAGCGGTGGAGATGGATAGACGTGAGTTGAACAGCATCTAATTACCCTTTTGTTGAGAGATTTTTTGCTGCAGGATGCAAAATAAAAGAGAGACTTCAGGAAATTGTAGCTTTTGATTTATTAAACCTGTAATCCCAAAGAAAAAATGTGTTTAATAATCTTTTCTCAAATATTTCATGAACGTGTTAAAGTTCAAGTCGTCATTTTATTATATAATATTGCCTGCAGGACTGCGGAAAACAGTAAAAAAAAAAAAAAAAAAAAAAAGTTAGACTTGTCTGCGCCGAGGGAAGAAGATGGCATGCAGTTGCATGGTCTGGTGCCAAGATTCAAACCCAGGATGTTTGTTTAACAGTGTTTGGTATGTGCTGGTTCAACAGTACACCCCACTGATGTGAGACCTTGACTTATTTTGCTCTACGTCAGCTCCTTAGCTGTTAATTTCTAGTGTAGTATTTATTATCTATAGAGCCAGGTTAGAAGCATTTATTCCCAGTATTCTAACATAAACACATACATGCATATAAATTTTTGTATTTAATTTGACACGTGATTTAAATTCAATGATCTGTGGAAAAAGGTTAAACACTTGGTCAGAACAAATAACATAATAAACATGAGGTATATCAAAATATACAGATATATTTTGCTTATTAAACCTGTTGACAAAATGGCTAAAAGTCAGTTTAAAAAAGTGTCCAAGTTTGTTACGTTTATTGACCATTATTTTCCAGATGGGAGGAGCAGTTAAACAGATGTTCATAGGAACTTTCTGAAATATGTCAAGTATTCAGTGCTGTCAACAGCTGCATCTCATGTGTAACAAGTTTTAACAAGCTGCAGTGTTTGTTTAGTGCTTGTTAAGGTGTTCTCCACCCAATTATAGAAAACATCTGATTTGATCAAACAAATTGTGAATTTATTTAGTTTTTTAAAGAAGTCACTCTTTAAACAGTCTGTTTTAAAAATGTTCTGAGGGTTTCTTCGTAAAAACAGATGCTTTTCCCCCCCAAAACTTAAATAGGAAAGGTACATGAAGTAAAGTAGTTGATAAAACATATCTGTTTAACCGTTTAACTGGTAAAAAAAAATGAAGCAAAGTCATCATGAAGAAAATGCTGAACTGTCGACTGCAGTCGGGGCTTTTAGTTATGATAGATCATATTGTTTAGTTTCTGGGTTTATTTTTTTAAGCTGGACATTAACAGGACTCTCACACACAGTACTGTTAGCAAGACCCACTTATAATCTCACTTTCAAATAGCATGTCATAAAAAAATCCAAAGCAGGACTTTGACTGAGTCTAACTCTGAATTAAACCTTTGACTCTAAACAGAAAAGCATTTTGTAACATTTTGTTTGTAATAAAATGTTTGATCATTGCTTTAAAATGTGCAAAAACAGAAAGGTGCAGTCAATATTCCACGTACAAAGCAACCCTCTCTGCTCCGTGTTTTGTAATAAAAATAGTTTCTTACCTTCTTCCGTAGTTTTACGGAGATATTATTTCCTTGTTATTCACAACTGTTGCTGCGAGTCCTACAGAGACATAGTTTATGTGCTTCGGGACTGAAGTGACTAATCTTGCTTCAGCCAATCCCACTCCCTTCACTGCTGGTAACAGGAGCATGTCGCCTCTCCACGTAGCTCTGAATGCATTTGTCTGGTGTGTGTGCGCGAGTGTGTGTGTGTGTGCGCGTGTGTGTGTTTCTGTGCACACACTTTCTTTGAATGTGAAGCTTCCAGGATGGAAGTTTCATTATATTTACTGTCTTCATATGTTGCGCTGTACACAAATAATTCATTTTTCAGGCCTTTCAGATAAAATCTGAGTTGGTCATGCAGGGAGTGCCATGTCGGCTGCCCTTTGTTTGCACGTGGGAAAAGCGGAAAGGACAAAATGACATCTGATACGGATAATCTTTCCACAGCGTTTACAGTGATTAGCATGGTTAGCCAGAAGTCACTCATTGTTTATGTCATTCTTCTCTGACTGTTTGTTTCAGTTCTACATGCAATAACAATTTATTGCTATATGATGCCATATTACACTTTAATTCACCTTTTTTATTATTATTTTGAAAAGCAGTTCCCTCTTCCTCAGAAAAGGTCAACTAATTTTGCAATTTCACTCCATTTCACATTGTTTTTTCTATTGATAAATATTTTTGCTGGAAACTAAACAAGCTCTGAAAAAGTTAATTAAATGGTCAAATATGATATGTGTTTTTTAGTCAGATTATTTTGTCAAAATAGCCGCAATTTTTTCCCCGTTTTCACATTGTTTTGTTTTTTCCTCCATTAAAAAAAGAAAAAAATCAACAACATGCCACATTTAGATGGCACCCTACGGGTGATTACTGACAAGTTTCCCTTTGATTCCAGTTTGGATGGGACTTGTATGGGCATGACAGCAGGACTCATTATGTATCGCACACCATGTGACTCGTGTAAAAGTTCACAGGAAAACGTGACCTGCCCTTGAGCCAAACAGGCTTTCCTAGATGTGGGTTGATGGGGGGAGCGACTGTAAACTTCACACCAGTTAAAATGTGGGCACAAGAGCTTGTGAAAGTCTATAGTCATAGTTTTAAAGACTAAATATTTGCCAGACTGGGTGAATTCTTAGATTCGTGCTGTGAATCTACTACTGAGGTCTTGCTGGTTGCTGACTGGTGTCCATATGACTTGTCCTTAGGGACAGTTTTTCCAGCTGGACAGATATATAAACAGGACGACATACCATTAGTTCACTCATGTCATGAAAGTGGAGGGAAATTCCACACAATCACCCCAATTTGGTCATTTATAAAATTCAGTTTTGCAAAATATAACATAATATTTTAAAAATATATTTATACATGTGCACACACACAAAAAAGAGAAATAAAAGAGCACAACGGCAAATGTGAGAAACATTTCCGGCAACGCATCAGTGACTCTAATCCTAACTAAGAACAGGAAACGGCGAACGGAAAACGAAGAAAATTCTGTGGAACTTCAATTCACAGTAAACCACAAAATACCAAAGAAATTAAATAAAACAGAAAAACGCAATAAAGCGAAAAAGGAATTAAAAAAAAAAGATAAATGAATGTGTTAGAAAACTTCTCTTTAAGCTTTAAAACTAGTAAACAGAAAATACAGAAGATCCCAGAAAAGTGGACGCTGCAGCGATATTTCAGAAAACACCACAGCGTTTGTTCTTACAGTTAAACAGTTTGTTTCTGAAACCTTTCTTCACAGTTTGAGCTTGTGTGGTATCTGATTAAAGAACATTTACAGTATGATGTCTGCAACACATTGTGGCTGTTTTTTTATTTTTAAATCTGTTTTTTTTTTTTTTTTAAATGACTTTTTTCACATAATCTCAAGCAAACGGGATCTGTTTCGAATAAACTAAAATTCTAAGAATCTAATTAAGGAAATATAAATCATCCTGTGGTTTTTTTCCCCCTGCCGTCCTGTCATCAATCTGTCATCTGCTGCATCCAAGTTTTCCGGGCAACAACATGTGCCATTTCCGAACGCATACGGGTGACGGAATGGATAAGGGCGAACTTTGAAGTTTTATCTTCCATTGTTATGTACCAGTGCAGAGTAACCAGATGTGAAAGTAAACATGTCCCCTCCCCCCTCCCCAGGTGCAGGAAATCCCAAATGTAAAGTGGCCGTTGTGATGGGCAGGAGCAGCTCTGCGGATCCCAGCAGCAGGTCGGTGATCAGTCCTCTTGTGGAGTGTCGCTCTTTCCCCTTTACATAAACCACATGCACACCTTTGCTTTTAAATTTAGAGGATTTTTTTTGTGCATTTAACTTCCTCAGTGCTGCTGTTGGTGGACTTTGTCTTAAGATAATCTACTTCCGAGTATGCCCTTTTAAGACCAATCATTGTAGAAAAATGTTAAACCTTTCATGCACACAGGTAATGAGCACTTATCTGCTCATCCGTCACCAGCTACAAGGAAAGTAATAAACTGAATTTACAGCCACACCCATAATCTGTAAACTTAATATTCAGCTTTGTTGGCAAAGAATAGGTTGCACACTCCTACCAGAAGTAATAGTAAAATGTTGCTTGCATAAAAACACTAACAAAATGACTTTTGTGTACCTATGTTGGTGGTAAATTCTTTATTTTTTAGGCACAACCTGCATAGTATGATCCTTGTACCAATGGACACAGCAGGTGTAAAGCTCATCAGACCTATCACTGTGTTCGGACAGGACGGTAGGATGCTCTCATTACATCTCCATGAGCTTTCCCTGTTTTTCCATTAAATCCATTAATTGCAGGCTGGCATGAAAATGTAGCCTGCCCTGATCTAACTTGGTTATTTTCTTATTTGTGAGGTCAGATGCCATCCACGGTGGCCACTTTGAGGTACACTTTGAAAATGTGCGCGTCCCTGCATCCAACATTATTCTGGGTAAAAGCTTTTCGTTATCACATTACGGATACATGCACTGCCCATTAAGCCAAAGAAATTTGGACTGTAAAATGAAACCCGTTTGTCAGTTTCATGAATGAGGTTGCAGGACAGGAGTATCATATTGTTGTCTCTGTTTTCTGTCCCACCTTCTGGTTCCCAGGAGAGGGCAGAGGATTCGAGATTGCTCAGGGACGCCTGGGGCCGGGGAGGTTACACCACTGTATGAGAGCTGTTGGCTTGGCTGAGCTGGCTCTGGAGCTGCTGTGCCAGCGAGCCGCTTCCAGACGTACTTTTGGGAAAAAACTGTACCAACATGTGAGCCAGTTATCCTCCTGTAGCTACAGTTATATCAGAGCTTTTTTGTTCCTGCTGCTGACATCTAGTGGTTAAATGTCCATACAGCTCCATATGCCATATTATCCTCTGTAATGTGTTGTACATAGGAAGTTGTTGCTCACTGGATAGCAGAGTGTCGTCTGATGATAGAGCAGACCCGCATGCTGACTCTCTCTGCTGCTCAAGCTCTGGATACACTGGGAAGCCAGGCTGCTCGCAAGCAGGTAAAAGAAAGTATAAATGAGTGTTGTGTGCAAGATTAATTGGTTTAATTTTTTTTTTCTCTAAATGACTTATCAAAATATATTCTTTACTTAACAGCGTGGAAGTATTTTACTTGCTTTATTCCTGCTTTTAGATTGCTATGATCAAAGTGGCAGCAGCCAGGATGGTCTGTAAAGTAGTGGACTACGCCATCCAGGTATATGGAGGTGCAGGAGTGTCTGAGGATTTCCCGCTTGCACAGATGTAAGTTTGTTTTTCCAATTAATTTTCAATAAAACAACTAATTGCAAACAATTAGTATGGCATTATTATCCCCCTAAAGTAGAATTACATCCACCTTCAGGTACGCATATGCACGAACTCTGCGCATTGCAGACGGACCGGATGAGGTGCACCTCTCCACCATAGCACATTTGGAGCTGAAGGATCAGCTTAAGAGGGCTCAAGCTAAGCTCTGATCAATGACTGTAAGCCGAACATTCAGCATTGATCTCTTCAGTAATGATTAAAATGTAATTTATCTTTACAAGGATAAAACCACACCATGTGACTAATGAAACTTTGAATAATTGTTTGCTTTGTTAGTGTAAAAGTGGTTCTAATCTTAACACACGCCTGCAAACTGGGTATTTTGTTCAGTCAAATCAATGAGTTTAGGAATTAAAAGAATTTAATAATTGGCATTTAACCTGTTAAAACTGCCAAAATGACAAATTATGGAAAACCAAACTTGTTTTATTAGGAATTCTTTTAATGTGAACTACAAAAACAGAAAATGACAGCATTAATGTAAGACTTGTCACACTCTTTACTGGTGTGGTCTACCACATAGATGAATTCCACTTGGAAGTGAAGGAGAATTAGGACACAAGCACTTTTTCTTTGTTTTTTTGTGTTTTTGTACAATATAAAACAGCAGTGGCTCCATCTATTCGATACAGCAGATGGAAACCCATGCAACACAATTCACTCTTCACTGTCCTTAAATTAGCATTTGGGCATAGATCTTCAGCTGCCAAATCAGTTGATCTATTATACATAATGGCGCAGAGAAGAGAAGAATGAGTGGGGCGGGTTTGCAGGTTAGTGGACAAGACGTCAGTGTTTGCTCTTCTTTGACTTTTTGTGAGATCGGTGTGGAGACCTTGATCTAGAGCGGGACTTCTTCATTGATTTCTTGGGTGTCCTGGAACGCGACCTCCTGGATCGTTTGGGTGTGCGAGGTGACGACGGAGATCTAGTGGAAATTGTGTTGCATAAATGTTTGGGGTTTTTTTTTTAAAGCATCTAAAAATATTCAACATTTCACAATCTTACC
The DNA here is from genome assembly GCA_037177515.1 of Pseudomugil tenellus. Taxonomy (NCBI): domain Eukaryota; kingdom Metazoa; phylum Chordata; class Actinopteri; order Atheriniformes; family Pseudomugilidae; genus Pseudomugil; species Pseudomugil tenellus. The sequence continues at coordinate 10,102,417 of JBAMHX010000020.1, forward strand.
TTTTGGATGACTTCTTGTTGCTGGATCGAGGAGAGTCTTTATGGGATGAGCGGGAAGATGTGTCTTTAGAGTATGATCGATCAGAGCGTTCTGATCTTTCCGAACGCGGTGAGGAGGACCGGCCTCGTCTGCTGCTACTCCTCGTCGGGCTGGGGGACCCACTGTGATGGCGCTTCCTGGCAGCCAGAAGGGACAAACGTCTGACAGATCAGACAGTGCACTACATCCCACCTTGTCTTTTACATCCTTTGGTTAACCCGACTCTACTGGCACCAAATGGCACTCTCACCTTTCTTTCCTGGTTGGTGTATCATCTTTCTCTTTTTCCTTCTTTAATTCTTTTAGTCGCAGTTCAGCTTTTTCTTTCTCTTTCTTCTCCTTTTCCTTCTCCCGTTCAAGTTTTTCCTTTTCTTTTTCCTAAAAAAAAAAAGGAATCCAAAATGTTACTTCATTCCCTACATTAGACATAACCAGTGGTTTTAAAAACAACTTAATTTAATACCTTTTGTAGTAGTTTGTCCCTGTAATGCTCCACCTGTTCCTGAATACTCTGTCCAGCCTTTTTGGGTCTTTTTCCAGATTCTAGCTCATCCTGAAACTTCATGACTTTAACCTGTGTAGGAATAAAAATGTAAAATTAAGCAGTGGTCAAAAACTGAATGCAAATGTTAAGCAAATAAAAGAGTACCTCTATCTCTCTGAGCTTGGTGCGTTTTTCCTCATTCATTTCAGACAGCTTTGTCTTAATATCAGAATCATCACGAATGGGGTTGGAGGAACTCTGATTATCCTCTGAACGAGGGCTCCTATCATCCTCATCACTGTCTTCCTCGAGCCTTCAGGGATACATTAAGTTAAAGAAAAAAATGCACCCAAAGGAATTTGAGGGAAATATGGGGAAAACTTACTTTTTTGTTTCTTCTGGCTGCTCAAATATCTCCCATTTTGATGTTGTCACAGCTGAGGATGATACAGAGACCAAGTAAAATTTTCCAGCAAGGTAGATATGACGGCAACAACACATTTCCATAGTTCAATAGTTTGGGAACAAAAAAGTACAATTTCCTAATATTGCAACTGCACATTTCATCGTCCCACCTTGAGCCTCCAACTCCGTTTCATCCACTGCCTCCCATTTGGAGGGTGCTACCTTGAATGTTGTCTCTTTGGACTGATCAACTACAATCACGAGAAAAAGCAGCATTTAAACTACATATCAGCAATCAGGACTTGTAAATTCCTGAGTAAATCTGCTTCACTCACAAGGTATTCCATCTATGTCTTCTTCCATGGGTTTGATTGGAACTCCATCTAGGTCATCTAGAGGGGCTCCGTCAATTGGAGCCCCATCGATGGTCCCAGCATCAATAGGCACCCCATCAACATCTTCCAACGGGGTGCCATCTACATACTCGCTTATCGGAGCCCCATCAATGTCTTCTGTTGGCTCAGGCTGACACAAAGACAGCAAAGGCAGATTAAAGCTAGCACACCAGAAGGAAATAAGATCTGTGTTAAATATGCTGAATCATTTACCTCAGCTATGACACTTGCAGGCTCTTTGTCCACAGAGAGATTAACAAGACCCAGGAAGATGTTCTGCAGCTTAATGAGGAAGGGGTCTGGGTACACCGCCCAGTCCTCCCACGCCCGGAAACACGACATCACCCGTTGCTAAAGCAGAGAAAAGTCATGATGGGAATAACTGAGCAGCGTATGTGACATACATGATCCGGCTTGTAAAGGTTACTGGGAAAAGATTGGTACCTTAAAATTCTCACTCTGAAGGTGGCCTTGTATCGTCTTGTAAGTGGCGTTGAGGTCTGAGAAAATCTGGCAGAGCTTGGTTTCAAAACTAATTAAAGAAAATAAAACAACAGGGTCAGAGTGTTTAATTCAGAACAACATAAATCCAAGCAAACAACTTACTATTTTCTGTAGTATGATGCATTTGTCACTTTGGCAGAAGAGTTGTACAGCACATCAGAGACCAGATATAACCGTGCAATCTGAAACAGCAGGGAGCAAAATGCCAGTTACAGCTTCTTCAAGAAAAGTTTATTGGTTGTCGTATAAGAAGATTTTGGCCTTGCCTTCTTTGGTAGAGGCGTCTTCAGTATGGAGAGCGACTCCGTGATACACTCGACAATCTCTTCCGCAGCTTCGGCGTGACTCAGGCAAAACAGCATCGCCTCTGCAATGTCTCCCCTCCTGGGAGTCAAACCACGAAGCATCTCTTCCAGTTTGTCTCGTTCCCTGCAGACAATTTAACAAGACTTCTAATATATAGAAATAAATATATTAAACGTTTTCATAAGCGCATGATCTTACTCTTCTTTCAAGCAGCCTTTTTTGTTTGCCTCTTCTTCATCTTCCTCCTCTTCACCATCATCATACGGACCATGGAGGTACGGATTAAGAGGAGGTGGACGCCACAAAGAGCCATTTTTGAACATCCTAAAGTCCTCTGTTCGCCATTTGGCTGGTGATTCACCCTGAGCAATAATCATTTATATTAAATAAACACTAAATCTGTAGCGAACTAGTTAATTATCTATGCTGAAAACTGACCTGTAGGATAGTGTAGAGTTTCCACCGGTAATAGACATGCGCAGGACTCTGGTTCTCAAATAAAAATCTGGATTGGGGGGAGAAAAAAAAAAATATTACCATCTACATAAACAACATCCAACTCCAAAAATGAGAACACTTGTAACTTTTCTGCAACTAAACTGACCTGTACAAGGGACTGTTGATTTCTCGGTTCATGATCATGGCTTCAAACATCGGACCTTCACGCACCACAAACTCGATCATGCGGTGGATGAGAGAGAGCAAATTCCTACAAAAAAAACACAGTTAAAGCAAACGGATTCAGACTGGACGGACTCTTGAGTTCTACTTCAAGCCTGCTTTAAGCTTAATTTATTCTTGGTAGTTTGACACGTACAACAGTTTCTTTTGACAGTTTCCTCAAAGAAATGATGCAGAATAAAAAAATTTTCCTGGACACTTGGAAGTATTTGAAACTAAACGGTACCACGGCTAACAAAGAATGTTAATACCCAATTAACTCATTTAAACATCCAATATAATTAATTATTGTGAGAGGATAAATGTAAAGATATGTAAAAAGACCCATTTAAACACGGAACCTGTTGGCAAGAGTCACCTGACCAAGAATAAATTAAGATAAACAGTAACTATGCCTCTGGGCCTATGTGTAACATTAATGAATAAGTGACAAAAATCGAAACGTTAAAGTAGCATCAGGTGATGATAAAATATTCATATTAACAGTTAAATGTTTTTGGTTGTTTTTATATCAAGTGCTAATTCTAGTGAATCCTTGATATCATGCCTGTGTTCACTGAGGAAACAGTGCGAGACATTAATTACACTGCACTGCTCAGATCCTTACAATGAAATCTTCCAAATAAAAATCTAAAAAAGAAGTGAAGCTGTACAAGGTGGGAAGAGAGATAGGGGGTATTGATAAGTCACTGTATTGACACAAACATAGGCCATTACAATGCCTTTCAATTCCCACTCATCTTTTGGCTAATTTCCAAGTACAGGATTCTTGGCCTGAACTAGATTAACTACTGGTGGACCACAGACAGACTGACTGAATATGGCGTTTATGGGTTCACTGAAGTTCTGAAAAAAAAATTTGGAGGGGGGAAATAAATGGTGCAGGCTGCATACAAATACCCTAAAGTGGCCAAAAAAGACAAAGGATGTCTTCCATTTGACAACACAGATCACATTTACTTGTATTGGAGCTGATCGTACCAATGATGGGATAAAATTCTGTATACTTTCCCAATCCATCCCATGATGCTTTTCAGGTCCCTCGCTGCTGCAGACAGTTCAACTTGTGCTGCTCACCAAGGCCAATGTCAAAGGTCATATATAAACTAATGCTGGCGGGTTTGGATTTGTTGGAAAGGGGTCAGATTTACTGAGCTCCCGCAGAGTGACAGAGGCCAAAGGGGGAGACGGTCTGAGTGAGCAATGGCCAGAGAGCAGGCTTTCACAATTACAGATCTAAAAATCAGCCTACACACTGTATGTGACTGAGTTCCATGGCACTGAAGTAGACCTACACAATTAAATGTGTATGTATGAAGTGGAACTGTGAAAGTAATGAGCTTTGCCTCTAAATGGCATATGAAATAAACTGTATGATGATGTTTTGCTACATATTGAAAGACAAAATGAATGAAGGTGAGATGTGCAAGCATGGTAATAAAATAGCTCATATGTCAGTATTGTTCTATGAACTACTATGAGTGTAAAGTTGTCTCAACCATTGCTCATTCACACTGACCAACCCCCTGTAGCATGCAGAAATCAAATCATCAAAATGTTAAGCTTCATTATGGGATGGGTTTTTTTCTCTTAAGTTTGTACACCAATTAGAAAAAAAGAAAAAACATGTACCTTTCTGTTGGGATAACCACTTTGACTATGGCTTGCGACAGAGTCTGTATATGAAGTCACATCAGATAATAAACATAGAATGTGAGTATTGTTAAAAAGGCAACAGGTGAAAAATATAAAAAATGCATTTCAAAGTGCAGAAAAGACAACAAATTTCTTTTACTGCTGTCAGATTTACTAAAGGCCAAAACCCCTGATACCTAACCAAATTATTCATTAACATCATAAACACACTTTCTTACACTCCAACTAGAATAACTGATTCAACAGCAAAAAAAAAAAAACTAAAACATATAAAACAACCACAAAAAAAAGTCTATGACTTACAGAAACTAGTTGTAAAATCTGACTGCTCATTACAAAGGCTAACATCGTACCAGCACAATTAAAACACTGCCATTTGGCACGAGAAAACCTTTGCCTGTCATATGGAGTTACCTTCTCAAACTCCTCCTTGTTTTTGGGGGGAGGAAGCAGGGGAGCATTTGGGTTCTTTAGCCTCTCCCGCGGCTGTGCGTTGAACGGTAGGCCAGAGGGAGGCGGTGGGAGTGTATGCTCCATCATGGAAGGGGGGATGTAGATGGGATGGGGTGGGATGGGTACACCTTTGCCCCATCCAAGTTTCATCTCAAAGTTCATGATCATCTTTCCTTTAATTCGAGAAAATAAATAGCAGCTATTCGAATGTGTGCAGCATGACAAAAACATGGTGGTATTCAATTAGTTTATATAAAGATGTACCATTTAGGTTCTTGAGTGCTCGTTCAGCATCCCTCCGGTTCATGAAAGCCACAAAGCCACAGTTCCGCTCCCGAGCTCTCTCCTCATCCGTCCTGGGCCACATGATTTTCACGCTCGCTAGTGGCCCATAGCGGCCAAACTCTTGACACAACATCTCTTCATTCATCTAAAACACAATTATAGACGCACAACATAAAACAACTTTAAATTCTGTGTATAAGCAGCACAATTCATATTAACTCATTGGCTGCCAGCCATTGTTACAGAAGAGACTTATACTGCTGCCATTTTGGCTAATCTTTCAGGACCCATAGAATATTGGCTTCCGGGACTACAGATATAGAGGACTGATTTGAGCAGTTGTGTGTGTCAGGGCTTCTGTGCCAGTTACGTGGGTAATGTGCGTTTTCAGGATTCTTGCAATACAGAGCCATACCACCAAAGTCGTGGGGGGCATTATTGAGTTGTATACCCCACACACAACTGGCGAAAGGAATGAATCAGAAAAGATGACAAGAAACGAGACGAAAATGACACAGAAATCACCATATAAAAAATATCAGAAAAAGACACAGCAGAGGCTGATAACAACTAAACATTATTTTTCTATTTTTTCTGATGTCTTAGTAAGTTGTTTACAACTATCCAAACTGTAAAATACCACTACTAGGTGGTGTCGAAGCAATGAAGTGAACTCTGAACTCAGCACTGCCCATCTGGTGGATGATGCAGTCACCGAGGGCAGATGCATGGAGGCATAAGAGCAGTAGGATAAGAAAATGTTTAAAGTGGACATCCCAGTTTCCGTATGTTAAGGAGAATCAATAGGCCTAAAGACACCTTTGGGATCTTTTTCAGTAAACATTTTGATTTAAAAAGACATCTGTGGCAGCCAATGAGTTAAAATCAATCACAGTCCATTACACTGCTAAACTAGTTTTAACATCTGTCTTAAAAACTGCCATTTTAAAAATAATAATAAAAAAAAAGTTACCTGTGGATTGATGTTTCCAAGATACAAGTTAGTTGTGGATGGGTCCCCGACATCATGGGAACCTGGTGCAGAATCGTCCAAAACTGCAGACACAGAGAAGAAAAGAAAAGGGAATCTCCTGCAACTGTCAAATAACATGACTGATTTTCTTAGCAAATATTCACAGTCACTGTATTAAGTCAAAATTACCACTGGACGGACGGTTTCTTCTTGAAGAACCATCCGCTAAAAGAAGCAGAAAAGCAGTATAAATTTTGTTTCAGGGAGAGGAAAAAAAAAAAAGAAGACAGAGAGGTAGGGAGGGGAGTAAGGCGTGCTGGACACAGCCCTTTCAGGCCAAGTTAGTAGATGTAAGACACTCATGCAGCTTTAATGCACTCACATGAGCGTCTTCCTTCCATACCAGGGAGAGGTTCGAAACGACTAACACGTCCTTTCAGCTTGTGTCGTTCGTCCCTTTCTTCCTGAATCCTGCAAGAAATAATATCCAATCAAGAATAATCAGAGTTTACAGTAAATGTTCTGTTCCTTTAGAACCAAAGCATAAGATGTGGAAAAGCATCCGTTTACGTGTTGAAACGTACTGCTTAAGTTCTTCTTTAAAGAGCTCCAAGTTACTCTTCTTCTTTTCCTTTTCATTAGCTTTCTTCAAAGTCTGACACACAAAAGGAAGAAACAATTTGTGAAGGAAAAACTGAATTTAATTAACGTCAAATGAGACTTGCAGATTTTACTGATACTTACATTTCTTTTGTCTAATGCTAAAAATTGAGGCGGGGTGTCCAAAGGCAGGATGCTCTTAGTCTGGTTCTCAAAACGTGACTTAGGTTTATATAACTTTCCTTTTTTCTCATCAGCAGCTGCTTCTTCTACACAAAGAAAAATAAATGTGTTGGTTCAAAGTTTCAACACAAATATTTTATTTCAAATAAGGTCCCACTTATTAAGGCAGGCAGAGTGGACATACACCTTAGGACTATGTTGTGAAACAAATACTGTTCAACATCTCAGTTACATGCAAACAGAACTACAGTACAATTATGAAGAGTCCTACATAAGCAAGCAAACAAAATATTGACAAGAAATCGTTACGATATCACCAGTTCACAATGTAACAAAAGTAAAATCTCTTAAGCTGGCCAAACATTTACAAACATTAACATTATTTTGTATTTATCTTCAAAATTATTCATGACATTTTAACCTTTCCATTCTAACAGTTTTTAAGCATTAGAAATAAGTCATATTAGCTTATTACATGTTTTTTTCTTCAAAATTAATCATTTGAATTAAACTATGCTGAATACCACATGGTCATTTTTTTCTCAGTTTAAAAACTTAAACTTGTAATTAAAGAGTAATTAAAACTCATATAAACATGGCCATTAACTAACAAGGGGTGCAGCAAATAGGGAAGAGCATTGCATTCTATCCAAAAAGTGCTTTTAGTTTATGTTCATTTTCAGTAACAACTACACAGGTCTGCAACTCTGCACCAGAGAGAATCAGAAAACTGGTCTCCTCTTATCTATTTTAAAAATTTAGTTTATTAGTAGTCAGACTTGACTACCTTAAACACAAAAAACAAATTAGTGAATCATCATAACAAGATCTTCTATCATCTTAACTCTTGGGGTCTTTAGCTTTGCTGCTTCTCATATTCCATATCTGTTCAAAGAATAACATGCATGTGTGTGCATATATACAGAAAAATAGTCATTTTGCTAATTCTAGTACATTTTTGGTAATGTTTTAATCTATAAAGCTCCTATAAAAAACAAAACAAACAGAAAACCAATAAACTGTGCTATACCTTTTGTTGCATTTGCAATACCTCCACGTACAAACGCCTTGACTTTGCCCTCTCCACCTCCTTCAAAAGCAGCAAGAAATTCCTCATAAATTTCTGCTGCAGCCCGCTCATCTTCCTGAACACAGAAAATGGAAATAAAGATAAAACACTAAGACAACATCGGTGACATCGCCTGAGACAGAAAAGTTATTTGGTAAATTATTGATGAAAAATAAATTCAAGCTTGCCTTTTTCTTTATTTCATCTTGTTCCTTCTTGCTTAAGGTCCTTTTAGCCACTGCCATTTTCCCAATGCTGAAAGATTTCAGCTTGCTCTCCAGCAGCGCCTGCCGATGTAAACAACCAATGCTTGCCTTAAACAGGTATTGTATTACGCTTAATGTTTACATTGGCACGTAGAGGTGATCACAAACACGTGTACTATGTTAAATTATTTTGGTTTCTGTTCAGATTATTTTCTTTTCATCCTGTCCAACCACATAAGTCACCGACTGTAACTCACACATTACACTGAAAAGTAGTAAGCGAGCACAAAATGTAACTACCACTGAACAAAACACTGTTAGACATTGTGTTGCATATATTAATCCTATATGTTAAATTCGTAGGGCTGAACAACTTAATAAAACTAACCAAGGCCTAACTGGTCGGTGTGAAGTGCTGCGCTAGTGACTGAATACATGATGCAGAGCGGCTAATGGCTGTTACGTGAGGCTAACGTTGACATGTTAGGCCACCAATTGCTGATATATCATTTACCAGCTCCAACCTCAGATGCAGGCTTATCAAATTGTACTCCTGATAATGGCCACACTCTTTAAAATTTGTTGGCAAACTATACTGTCTATACCAAGTCTACCGTTTCAGCTAGTTCTGGCTGCTGAAGCGAGTTCATTAGCTTAGCCTAGTCTAACTAAACTGGCTTGTGTGGCCGGTGAAGCAGCTCGGTGGCACTTTGCTAACATCGTTGCGCACACTCAAAGTATGATCTCTAGCGATCTACTAACAACTAAATATTAAATATTACCCGGACATGATGTAAAGTACACAATTTTCTCTACATTCGGTACAGCATAATTGCTACAAGAACAAACAATAAATTTCACCTTCGCGCTAGCTTTTTGAGAGCCTGGCGTTCGGTCCGCCATCTTTTGAGAAACTAAAATAAAATCGATCGACGATCAAATGATTAGCGCCTGACTTGAAACCTCAAGACTACATAATCAATCGACGAGCAAATGATTAGTTCCAGTCACCTTTTAAATTCAGAAACGGTTGCTTTTTAGTTTAAATTGCAATGAAATCGGAAATACATCTCATTTTCTCATAATAATTTTAGTTATATATTGATTTGAAAATAAATAAACGCTTAAAAAGATAGATGAATTGATTAATTGAATCCCGTCCCTTGAAAAATTGCCTGAGACTGTCAAGGCATACCAAAAAGATTGCATCTGTTGGACACTATATACAGTCTATGGTTGGCAATTATATTATTTTACGGGTACAAAACCCGATAAAGAAAAAAAAAACGAAAGATAAAAAGTATAACCAAATGACAACAAGTCTTAAACCAACAACCAATCAGATTAGTAGATTTTCGGCCAGCAATTAACACGCGCAAACCGTTTTCTGGTCCGGTCAGTGCTACTGTTTGTGGAATACCTTAATGTCCGAATTAAATCATTTGTCTGAAGAAATATGCTAAGAGGTTAATTTTATTTATTTATTTTTCTTTAAAAGACTTGTTTAAGCCCATTTTAAAAGTCAAAAGTAGTTTCACGTCATAGTTTCAAAGACTTCTCTATTTTTTCATTTGCCAAATAAAATTGAACAAATGACTAATGTTTGCTTAAATTTATTTTAAATTGCTGATATGGACCAGTGTGACTGCAATAAAGATCAATACTAATAAGGGTTAGTGCATTTTGACAAATCAGGTAATTGTACTTTCAGTTGTTAATAATTGACCCTTTTTCTCTTAATAGTTTAGTTTCTAAAGAGTAGCAATGACAACGCCACTGTTCAGATTAATCTTGTCTTCCCCTCTCTACAGTGTGCTGCGTCAATCTCAGTGCACGTTGGTCATCCTCGTATCCATCTAGATTGGCAATGCCAGCTGGAACACTGGATCCACCCAAATAAACAGATGGCCTCTAAGAAGACCACTGAAGGACGACATAAGTTTTTCGACATCTTCTGTGTTTGTCAACTTGGAGCTCATTGTCATCCAGGTACTTCTGGATAAACTTTGCATTCTGATTTTGTTTCCTATGGTGCAGCTGTTCCAACCTCAACAACTCATCGCTGGTAAGAAGGATGCTGCTGCCAACAACCACGCCTGTGGCCATTACACTATTAGTAAAGCAGATCATTGAGTTGGTTGTGGCAGAATTTGCAAATTGGTGTGTAATTTAAGAAACAAAATTTATATTTGTCTACAACAGAGGTGCCCAATGTTTTTGCCTCCAAGGGCCAAACTGAGAATGAGCCAGTGAGCCACTGCAGCTTTAAGGATGAAACAAAAGTAAATTAAAAAAGTTGTTTTAATAATAATAAAAAATTGTCATCAGAGCAAGTAAAATGTTACATTAAAAAAAATATATATAAGTATGCTGCACAAATGTGAAATAGACCATGGGTTAATTTTTTTTAGCAGCTTTTAATTATTAAAGTTTATATGAACAGAAACAGCATGAGTGAATTGTTTATACCCAAACAGCCCTATGCAAATTTTTAGAGACTTAATGGACATAACTAAAAGATATCCATATTATTATCCATCATTAAGCTTTGAAATGTCTTTTCATCAAGATCTGTCGGGTTCTAAATATAGACGTTGACCAGCGGGCTAAGAGCAAGAGTTGGTTGTCCAATTTGGGGTGCCTCTGGTATACAATAAACTCACTAATGTGAAACGACTAATCCATGACATCTATGAACAATTGTAAACAGACATTTCTTTTCTTGCACAGAAATATGAAAATATGCAAAAAACACCAGGAAAGGAAAGTTTGTATAAGTGATAAGAGAATAATTTGGATCACATTCAGCAGCTTTGTAATCAGCTTTTATCAGATAAGAGGTTTCAGGTCATGTAAAGCACTTCAAATTACTACTAACACAATTTTGGAAACAGAAAAATGCAAAACAGCAAACAAACAAAACAACAAAAGATCCACTAATTAAGTTTATCTCTTTGTGTGTTTAGTTTGTTTATTGGTTTATTTTTGTACAATGTGCAGTAAGATACATTACTGTATATGTATCAGAGTCAATCAAATGACAATTTATCCCCTGCTTTGCCTTTAAGGTTTGGGATGGTTAAGCTTCATTCCGCTCAGATCCAAAGTCCAGTGCTGCCCCCTGCTGGTCATAAGAGGGTACTGTTTTGCCGAACAGTGCAGACCATGCAAACTTCACAAAGACAGGCCAAAGACAGGCCACTATTTGAACTTCTCCACAGCCAAGCATCAAACCAGTGACCCAATTAAAAAACAAAAAGAATGCAGTATTTTTTTTAAATGTGTCATATTTATCACATTGGAAGTAATTCAAATTAACAAAGAGTATTAGGGTAAATATATATTTCAATTATTTAAAAAAATTTTTTCAAGTAGGGCTGCATGGTGGCGTGGTGGATAACGCTGCAGCCTCACAGCAAGCAGGTTGCCGGTTTGATCCCTGGCTTGGGGGGTGGCCTTTCTGTATGCATTTTGCATGTTCTATCCGGGTTCTTCCTCCCACAGTCCAAAGACACGCACCATGGGGATAGACGGATGTGAGTGTGTGTGTGCCTGGTTGTTTGTCTCTATGTGTTTCCCCTGTGATGTCCAGGCTATACCTTGCCTTTCACCCAATGTTAGCTGGGATTGGCTCCAGCACCCGCGACCCGCGTTTGGGAATCAGCAGTAGATAATGGATGGATGAGGTTTTTTAGGTAAAGATTTAAACGATATAATGTGCTGATAACAAAAAGAGAACAAACAATGTGATTTGTAGAGAAAGGTGTGTTGTGTCTGGTTTGTTTAGCATTTTTCTGTTTATGGGGTTTATGCTTTGGACAGTTATTAGGAGACAATTCAATACAGTAATTTTATCAGACTTGTACACAAAACCTCAGTGGAGGACTATCCATTCAGGATTGTTGCAGGTAGTGTTTTTTTTAATTTATCAGAGCAAGAAAAGGGTGCAGTCTTAAAATAGTTAAATGTAAAAACCCTCCTTGTGAAAACTGACAGACATCCTATGTTCCATCAATGTATTATTTAGTTTCAGAATACACACTTTTAGAAAATAGAGTCTGAATGAGTAGGAGTATATAATGTACAAGTGATTTGAAAAGAAGCAGATGTCAAGCAGTTAAATCAGATAGTTTGCAAATATGTTTCAGCATATTTAGGAGGTTTAATCTTTTCATCTTTTCAACTTATTTAAAGAATAATTCCAGTGTAATGAAAGCAGTACCAGTTGTCTGCCGACATGAGGTGCTCTCTCTCTCTGGTCACATAGCACCACACCCTTCAGAATGGCCTCATTCCTCCTCAAACTTATTCTTTATGACATGGTAGATAAAATACGGTGCACAGAATTCCATATTTCAACGTAAGTAATTTGTGTAAATCTGCATGAGAGATGAAATGGTACGAACACTGACACCTGGAAGGCACTGACAGATCAGAAAAAAATCTGATTTGTTTTTTCATTTAATCATGTGTTTATTCAGTTGCAGCTCTAGCAGCTGCTAATACAGGTCTATGTTAGCTGTAGTCCAAAGAAAATTCCCACTGGAATTTGTCTAATGGACTGATTTTATGTAGTTAGTCTCTTCCTAATTTCACATAATCATTCATGTAAACCAAAGAAAATAGCATGACGACAATAAAAACACACCAGGTGACCAAGGGAAATTTACTTTACATCTCAAATACTTAAAAAATATACTTGCATCCCATTTTTTTTTTTTTTTACTAAAAATGAATCATCTTGGAGCTAATAGGCAAAAATCTGGTGTACTATCCAGTCCAGGTGCAGATACATTGTTGGTGTAATTGTAAAAGACTGAATGCACTTGTTTTGTTTATGTCCTCTTGGCTCTGGGTTTCTTTTTTCCTTCTAAAATTCAGCCCAGCATCCCAGACAGAAGAGTTTATAGTCGCCATGCTTTATATTTAATCCAGTAGGTGGTGCTCTGATACTCACTCCAACCATTAATCTCACCTGGAAAACATGCTGACAAACGATGGCAATTACATATTCATAAAAAAAACCTTTAACCCCTTTAAGCTGGTGTTAAATGCACGTTCTTGTTAAAAAACAGTGGGACACAGATGCGTCATCACTCTTTGGAAACGCTATCAAGTCCCAACATATGCAGGCTGTAAAGTCCATATGGTCTATATTTAATGTAACGTTAAACCACGTACGGGTTTGTTATTCAGTCAAGTTAACTCATGTCAGCCCCCTGGAGCTTTTTCCACGAACCAGGTGAAGTATGGAGCTAGTGCAGGACCCCCACACCCTCCCAGCGCGTCTTTCATCCCCCCCCCCCCATGTTCCGTCCCTCCCACCACACAGGACAAACGCTATATTCATGTACTTGAGCTTGCAGTTGCTCAAACTCCCTGCAGGAACTCCTGGGTACTTTTCCTCACCGTTTTCAGCTGCTGAGCACAATGCCATTCATGGCACGGAGCGAAAATCAGAGAAGCGCCTGTTCCATCTACCCAACAATGTGGAAAACAGGCGGTATTTTTTGCGCATGGACTCTGCTGTTCTTGACGCAAGTCTGTGCGCAGTCTCAGCGGAGGTACATCTTTCATTCTTCTCTATTAATTATATTTATGTGACAAAAAGATGTCCAGGATCTCGTGAGGGCTGTGGAGTTTTATATAAAAGGGTATCGGTCTGAGTTGCCTGGGGACATTTTTGCGCATTGGCGAGGAATTATATCTCAGATACATTAAAAGCAGATCATCATTAAGTTATTAAATGTTTATTTTTTTAATTGATAGTTTTAGCACATCATAATATGATTAGACTTGTTTATAAGATGATATCTCCGCCCTCAGGCCAATTTTCACATGTGGGGGAAACATCACCGGAGAGTCTGGAGTAATCGGGAGCCAAGGGTACCCAGGAGTTTACCCTCCAAATACCAAATGTGTATGGAGAATCACAGTGAGTCCAGTTTAATATTAAGCATTTTTTTGCAGGCACAGTTTAGGGCAACATTTAAAAAAGCACTACACAACACAGTGGCAAGACACTTTGTTGGCTCAGCCTTAACTACCAGTTTCATTCTAAAAATACTTTCACAACTAGCTTAAAGCTATTTTTATTGACTGGTTTTGTGGTGTTACTGGACTCTGAAGCATTGAAACTGATGGTGTAACAGCTAACCAGCTCCATAAGTACTGCACCAGCTTCAGCAAATTAACAAAAACCTATATTGGACATAATTAAACATCATTTAATAGAAATTATTTAACAATATATCTGTTGTCTGGTTTGTACAATACTTTAATTTGTAATAATTCCCTTTGTGACGCTCCACCCAGGTTCCTGAAGGTAGAGTGGTGGTGTTATCATTTCGCTTCATTGATTTGGAGAGTGATAACTTGTGTCGCTATGACTACGTGGATGTCTACAGTGGCCATACTAATGGGCAGAGACTTGGTCGCTTCTGTGGGACATTTAAGCCAGGAGCCCTCGTATCCACGGGGAACAAGATGCTCCTGCAGATGATATCTGATGCCAACACTGCTGGGAGTGGCTTCCTTGCTGTTTTCTCTGCTGCCCACCCTCATGAGAGAGGTAGGTCATCTGTGGATGGTTCTTAACATTGTTGACTCATTCTGTCATTTCAGTCTGACAAAGGTTGTTAGATGCCAGTTTAACTCAGACATACAGGGATATGTGGGATAGCACAGAAACATTCTGAAAATTGTCATGAATCACAGTAAAAATGCTTAATTTTTAGACACATTGCTGGTTTCATTGGTGAGAACAAAGCTTTAGCTTTGTGCAGATAGACCAAAAAAAAAAGCACTGGATCTCAGCTGTGCTCACAGCATGATATGAAATTCCACCGAACTTGTTTGTTTCTTTTTTTTAGTAGACAGCTCATTCCAAAGGTGTCCCCTGTTCCTGGAAGCAGTCCTACTGACTGCTTTTGTGGAATTTTAATGGCTGCTTTTTGGACTAGCAACATAACAGCTGATATGAAAATGGTTAATGTGTTTATTGAGCCTAATATGGCTGAGATATTTATATATATTTTTTATAACAAGGACAATTCATATTAAAACATTTCTGTAAATATGCCAGAGTTAGCCAGAAGGCTATTTTTCATCTGCAGTCCCTGGACAGATGTTAAAATGTCCCCATAAAAACAAAGTAAAATTACAATTCCCCATAAAACAAATTAAAATTGCAGTTCACTATAAAAGCAAAGTCAAATTACAGTTAAGTAACAAAATTAAAAGTACAATACATAAACAAGGGAGACATGGCAACAGTCTTTAAGGCTATTATATTTACCATATATGTGTTAAGTGTCTGTTTTCATCATTGGGCTAAACAGGGGTTCTCTTATATATATATATATATATAAATGATAGCTTGTGTTGTTATTAAACTGATACGTCTGTCATTTCAGACAGGCAATACTGGAAATATGTTGGGTTTTTAAAGGCGTAGTAATGACTTAATCTTCCCCACAGGGGACCAGTACTGTGGAGGGAGATTGGACAAGCCATCTGGGACTTTCAACACGCCTAACTGGCCTGATAAAGATTACCCAGCTGGGGTCACGTGCTCCTGGCATATAGTGGCACCAAAGAACCAGGTCAAAAATGTCAAGATCCACTAACTTTATTAAACAAATGCAAGCTTGAATGTCTGGAAAAGGGCTGTTTGAGGTTGAAAAAAAAGCCTCAGCGTGAAAAGGAATTTCCTGTTATTTGTCTCCTGCTGTAGATTATTGAAGTAAAGTTCGAGAAGTTTGATGTGGAACGTGATAACTACTGCCGCTACGACCACGTCTCCATTTTCAATGGGGCCGAAATAAATGACGCAAAGAGAATCGGCAAATACTGTGGCGACAGCCCTCCCGCGTAGGTGATTTCTGTCATGCAGCAGGTACTTTTTACAGTAAATTGCCTGTACTGTGATTACAGCTCAGTTTATCCTCAGTCTGCTTTCCCGCGCTGCTCTCTAGGCCAGTATTCTCCGATGGGAATCAGCTCCTGATCCAGTTCCTCTCAGATCTCAGTCTGACTGCGGATGGCTTTATTGGACACTACAAGTTCAGACCAAAGAAGTCCCCCCCTACCACTGTAGCACCCACTACCACAACCCTACCAGCCACCACTAGACCCATACGTATGTAGCAGCTTGATTCCTATATAACAACTTCGAACTGCTTGCTATCTGCGGATGCTGTTTCTGTGCCACTGTACAGCTTTGCTAACATGTGGCTTTTGCTTTTAAGTTGAGAGGGTGTTTGTCTACAACCAAGATCATAGATAACAATAGAAAATTGCTCTAGTAATAGTGCAATGTGGTAGCAATTAGATCTCTTATCACAGTCCTGCTTTTTTCTTCCGACAGCTGTGAACTCTGAGTGCAAACTGTTTTATATTTAAACCAATTGTGCAAGTGATCAGTTTTTATTTGGAAAGGCAGTTAATATACATATTTTAACCTTCAGTTTCCTCTATACAGTGAGTTCCCAGAACACACAGTACTATGGAGTGGAAGTCCCTTTAATTATGCCGCCCAGCACATGTTAAATACACAACACATGTTAAAATTGTGTTTACTCACGTTTGTCTTGTGTAAAAAGTGCTGTGGCAGGTTAATACACAGTGTGGGTATGTGTCTGCACATTCAATCACAGCTTATTTCCATGGTAAAACTCACGTTCCCACAAACTGTTTTCCCTTTGTCAAATCAGGCTCCCTCCTACTATAATGTCATACTGTGACACAACCATCTGGGTGGCTTATCTTCTCTGGATTTTCCCTATTTAGTTTAGAAATATTTAGTCACTTTCAGCTGTGAGTCTTTCCTTTATGGACGTTATATGATCTCTAACTTGAAAAACAGATGTTCTCTTTTCTTATTATTGGACTATTTGTCTTTTAAGCTGGCAGCCATTCATTTGCACAGACTCTTTTGTTACTGAGAATATCCAGCAGATGAACCACAAGTGAAGCATGCTTGCATCAATGCTAGACAAAATTACAGATCACGCTTTCTCCTGTGTGTATCTATGTGTTTGTGTGTGTGCCTCCGCAGCTCTGAAGTACTCTGTTGCCCTGTGTCAGCAGAAATGTAAGAGACGAGGAACTCTTGAGAGCAATTACTGCTCCAGCAATTTTGGTAAGAGCATCAATTTTTTACAATTACAATTTACAGTTTGAAGCCCTTAAACACTCGTTGATAGAGTCTAGCTTTTGTTGTGAGAACTATTGCAAACATTCTGTTACTAAACAGCACATAGCAGAAATTTCCTGGAGGCACTACAGTGTACAAAAGTCTTACATAGGATGAAAATGCCTTGTTTCTTTGTGTTTTGCTTCCAAGAAGCCAAAGTGTTTTTAGCAAATGTCCTGCAAAGTGTTTTTGGACATTGACTGGTTTTTTTATCCTGAAACACTTCATGAGGATGATCTTTTATTAAATGTTGAATCAATTAATTAATTGTTACAGATCTATGATTTACTCTTTACACAACAGACTAAGCAAAAAAGAAATTGAATGATTTTTGTGTTGGGCACAAAAACTCAGAATTTATTCCCATTTTTTGTTGCATCTATGAAAAAGACTAAAGATAAGAGTTTGGTGGACATAAGTAGTATTAATGAACCAACAATGTGACTTTGAAAGAGCTTTTAGTTCAGCAGAGTTTGCAGTTTCTCCCTAAGAAGTAGTAAAAATCCAGTAACTGAAACAGGACCAAAAAGATACATCTGACTTTCAGTCTGTCCATTTACCGTTCACTGAGGCCTCATAGGAAATAATCCACCTGGAAGGGAGGGAAAATTGTTTAGGTGTGCCAGATGGCACAAGAACTATACGCAAAATCAGTGACAACAGGTCTGATGGAGTGATGACTCGTGCTCAGAGCCCATGCTGTGTTGGATCTTCTTTATATAGAGCAGTATTCAAATAAATACGCAGTAGTATAAAACCTTTACACAGTACTATATACCAACAGATCCCTGACAGCCAAAAAATGTCCTACATAGCATCTTTTACTGCAAATCATGTCTATCTTTGCTCCTGTCATTTTTGTTTGTACACTGCATACAGTAGGACACATTTACCTCCACTGTAAACACACACACACACACTCAAGCAGCCACTGACTGTGGTTAAACTATCGTTAAATAAATGTGTTGATTTATGTTTGGCCTGCATTCGCTACTCTCCCTCTCTGATGTTTTCCTACCTGAGATGTTTACTGCATGTGTAGGAATGGCATTTCAAAGTGTTCACTTGGATTTGCACCAGTTACTGAAAAACGATGTGGTGGCGCATGTGGGAAAAAAAATCTGCTGTGTGATGCGATGGGAGAAGTAAGCACACAATTAGTAAGAGGTGAAAAAACAGCTTCTTTAATCAACACTTTAAAGTCGTAGTTGTTGGAATGGCCAAAGGCTGCTCACTGCTTTGCAGCAGGGACTGAAACAGGCAATA
This sequence comes from Pseudomugil tenellus, assembly GCA_037177515.1. Taxonomy (NCBI): domain Eukaryota; kingdom Metazoa; phylum Chordata; class Actinopteri; order Atheriniformes; family Pseudomugilidae; genus Pseudomugil; species Pseudomugil tenellus. The sequence goes on from JBAMHX010000020.1 coordinate 10,121,118, forward strand.
TCTCTGTCAGGAAATGAAAAAGGCACTATGTAAAGTCCCAATCCTATTCATGCTGGATGAGCCGGGGGTCCGTCTGACTCCACCGGATTTGCTCTCACCTGCTTTAGCGAAGTCTCTAAAAGTCAGAGCCACGAATCTGTATGTTTTGTACCTTCGGTGACCAGGTCAGACGAAAACAGGAAATGACTGAAACATAACCTCCATTGTTTAGCGCTAACAAGCTGAAAACAGAGAACAGGGATCAAAGGGCAACCTTTTGTTCTTTACTGTAAAACAAGTTCTTCTAAAGACTAGATCTTATATTTGCCCAAGCCTTGCCCCTCATAACTGAAACTTACAGTCTGGCTGTAAATGATATGGTTGATTCTGTAAGTAAGAAAAAAAGTGTTAAAAGGCTATGAGGGAAGTGTTGACAGCCAGACAAAGGAAATGTTCAGAGACTCAGTTCTTGATTCAGATGAACATTTTTACAGGCAGGGTGCAGTGCAGAAGCAAGAAAGTAAAATGTGGTGCACACACATTGTTAACATTTCTCTCACTTCATTAAAGTTTCTAATAAAACTGCAGATTTCCTTCACTGCAGCTGTTTCTTTGTTTTAAAATCCTCTCAGACAATTCCAAGCTCCATTTGCATCATTTGCTGTTTATTCACTTCTGCAACATCCTGTAGACTTCTGTTTACTTCTGCCTCCACCAAGACAAACTGTAAAATTGATGTTTTATTGCTTTTCAATTGTCTGCCTAAAACAAGTTTTACATCTTCTCTTATTAATGTGAGTTCCAAACTCTTCATCCTCCTGTAGTGACTGTACTGGTAAAACACTTCCAGAACCAAATGAATTTCCATTGTAACTGAACTTCTTGTAACTTGTAAGGTAAGTTTTTGTACACAGACCCTGAGACCTTTGGATGCTTATGTAATAGTAATAGGCTTGAGAAGGGATTGACTCAGATGCAGGATTTCCCCTCAACATCCCATAAAATTCTTCGGAAACATTTTGTGTTATAAGAGTTGGTCACGCCACATGTAGACTGAAAACCTTACAATAATTTTGGAAGATTTTGGTTAATTTTGAGCTGACTGCATTTTACTGTTGACCTCAGAAATCACCTTAGTGTCCGGGATTTTTATTACATCATCTAAATTTGAAGTGATGGATATGAGACTGTTAAACTGCGTCCACAATTTTTTGAGATGTTACAGGATGTTTTATGAATCCTTAGATGATTTGGATCTTCTCTTCTCCTTTTCTTACTTTTTACTTTATTTTCCCGCATCTTTCTTATACTCCATTCTTTTTCCCTTCCCTAAAGTTTTCACTTTCTGCTCACATTGATTAAATCTTTTAAGCTGTTCTGGTAAATTGCTTTTAAAAAGAAAAGAAATTGAGACATTTTCCAATCATATCTGAAAATAACTGCACATTTTCAGCACTTCTCTGAGTTTCATGCAATCATCTTTTTTGTGTGTCTGTGACAGCGATAACTGGGACAGTCATTACTGCTGTGATAAAGGGAGGAAGCATGTACGCCACTGTCTCCATCATCAATGTGTTTAAAGAAGGCAATCTGGTGATCCAGCAGGCGGGAAAAACCATGAGTACCAAGATTGTTATTCTGTGCAAAAAGTGCCCGTTTATCAGAAGAGGTGAGTGTTCTGCTGGAATCGAATAATCTTTTACATGTATGCACGCTGCTTGACTAAAAGAAAGTTGCTACCTGGATTTACTGCAACCCTTTGGAAAGACATCCTGTGGTTGTAGAAATGATGATAAAACAGGGTCAAATCATTGCCATGAATCAAACGGAGAAAGAGATTGCAGAAACAGCTAAAATTTGATTAAGAACTGTCCAGTGCATTATTATTAGTAACAATTAATTACACTAGTTACAATTAGTTAAAAAATATCCTTTAGGATTGAGATAGAAGATCACTTCAAATTGTGGTGAAATTTGAATTAAAGAAAAACAACAGTAGAACTCAGGACTATGTTTAATAGTGAAAGTAAGAATGTTTCCACATGCATGATGTGACGGGAAATCAAGGGATTGGGATTGAACAGGTGTGTAGCCATAAGAAAAGCACCAGAGTGACAGATGAAGTGATGCAGCCATTGTACCTACTGTACAGGCCTGTGGGGGAAGTCTATGATCTGGGTTTGTGGTTGTTGGTCAGGTCTAGGTTAAATAACATAATGTGCACAAAGAATGAACCAACAGCTAATTCTATTCTATAGATTTAAGACAACAATGTCAGGATTCATCAGGTTTAAATTGCAAAAGAGTGATTCAGGGAGACAGAGATCATTTTAGCAGAAATAATGGTGAAAATGATGTCTGAACCATGTTATGTCATGGAGTGAAAAAGGAATGCAACAGTGGAGGACAATAAATCTTTTGACATTGCATAAGCTTATTGAAACAATACCAGAGAAAATGCATAAATCAAAACTGATGGTGGTCCAATGAAATATGAATGTGTAACTTTTTTGTGTGTCAACTTTTTGGCCAAGCAGTGTATCAAAAAATAAAATATTTGTCATCATGTAAAGCTTGATGTTTTGAATAACCAGTGGCTCTGAGTTTGCCTCCTTTGACTTTCCCAAAGTGTTAGGTGAGTGGCAGAACTCACTGCCCAAAGTATGTTTATATGTCTGCATATAAACATAAGGCATACAGACCTGCAGTGTGGAGATTCTCATATTCGGCCTCCCTGAATGTCTCTGCCGTTCCGCCACTGCATTCAGGTTTTTTTTGTGTGACCTATCCAGGCTTGAACTACATCTTCATGGGGCAGGTGGACGACGATGGCCGGGGGAAAATTGGCCCACAACACTTTGTCATGGCCTTCAAGGCAAAGAACCAGAAAGGACTGAATGTTCTGAAAAACAAGCAGTGCTGAATTCCAGTAGCTCCAAGGATCTTCGCTGAACTGGCCTCCCCATGGCTCAGCTGTGGATGGAAACAATTAAGCAGAAAGCAAATCTCCTCAATGATACCAATGCAGGCTACAAAATAAAACTGAATCTTGGTAAAGAGCTGCCAGCAAAACACAGGAAATGCATGATTCATTCACCTAAAGGAACATCCCATTTGTTTATGTGTTTTGTTGCAGTCTGTTAAGGCTTTTGGAACACACAAAGCACTGAGTTATTCCAGCCTGTCTTCTTTAAGAACAGTCTGTCACTGCCTGTCATCTTGCAAACCAAGATCAACGAGTGTTAATATTTGTCAAAATTCCCACTTCTGTTCACAGATCATTCCCAGCCAAGTCACATTCCAGTCATGCTTCTAGTGGGGGCTTTAAAAAATTGTAGCTAGTAAGAGAATCCTTTTCTCTCCGCACATCTGTTCTAATGTCCCGTTGTGGCACTTGTAGCCTTAAATTATTAAATGATCCCCTCCTTTTAGCTTCAAGGCTGCAGAATACAATGTGAATGAAGACCAGGATCGATACTTTAGACAAAGATATCCGTCCGGCAAAATCATCTCAGATTTGACAAGTATAATATCTGCAGTTTTTATGATGATGTAACAAAGTGATGTTGCCATATTGCCTTGGGTTTTCATGGAAAGGGTGGGATGTTTTAAATGTGGTGATTAAAGTGCAATAATATGTTTTAAATTCCTTTAAAGAGATTCGTCTGATTTTATGTGAAACATTCTGAGCCAAAGCTCTGTTCTTTAGTTGATTAACTTACTGTCATTGTTTTAAAGGGAAAAAGGTATTTTCATAAGAAAAAGGTTTATGAATATTATTTATATTTCATTGTTTCATCTACCCCAATAAACTTCTTTAGCATTTTTCTTTTGCATGACTCTTTGTGCAGGAACTTTCACAGAGAAAGTAGTAAATGTCTGACAGTATTTTGAGGTGTTGTGTTTGGGGAAGTCAAGGCAACTATGCTCTACTAAGCATGAGAATGGATCAGGTGTGTGCAATGTGGCTCTCACATGATCTGGAACACCAGGGAGTTTGCACCACAGTTCAGTTTTTTTTCTGGACTGTCAGACCTTATTTTGGAAAGAAGGTTTCAAGGAGAAAGTAAAGCTAATTTATGCTGAGCAAAATATCCCACCTTTATATGCAATTAAATTCCATGAAAGTCAAATTTTCCATAAATCTTAATTTATTTTCCTGTTGAAAACAATGGCTTCCTTTATTTACAAAAAAAGTTAAATAGCAGAATAAGAGATAAGGGGCCTGAGTCTGCAGGCTTTGGTAATTGAGTAACTATTACTTGAGTAAAGTTCCAGGTTTTAAAGGTGCCACTGTGACTCGGAAGAGCAGAATTTTTTTGAACATGCTCAGGTCAGATAGCATCCCGAATAAACATGAAGCAAATATTTTTATGACGAGTACAGCAGAAAGGTGAGAAGCTCTTTTTGTTGCATTAGTTCCTTGGGTAGAACATTGCGTATTTGGACGTCCGGAAGCCCAGGAGGTCTCTCATCTCATTGCGAAACTTGGACAGGTCTTGGCGCAGGTCATTCAGATTTTCCACTGTGGCCTGGTCTGTGCTTTGCATCTTTTGCCGTGTTGAGGTCAGGTAGCGATGCACCAGGCAACACATGATCTTCTGGTAGTTCTCATCACGTTTCTGCTTCAGGTTCTTCCACTCCTGGATGGAAACAACGATGAAGGAATTTAGAGTCAGAGCAAGTTATCGTGTAAACTTTTATGATTTTTTTTTTCAAATGTGGTGAATCCTGAGAATATTATGTTTTTTTTGGCACTTAAAATAAAAAAATACAATCTAATTTAAAGATTTTTTTTTTTATAAAATACATTCATCGGTAGTTTGGCACATTATTTAAATATGTACTTTATACAAAAAATATTCTTAGTATCTTTACCGACCAACTTTACTGTATTTGATGACCGACACAATCCTTAAAGTTATAAAAGAGGTAAAAAAAAAAAGAAGCCAGAAACATTTATAGAATATATGAGTAACGTTTCTTTTAAAAATCAACAAATGGTTGCTTAAATAGATGAGGGTGCCAAGATTTGGTATAAAAGAAGCCTCCATCAAACAATTTGGATTTCCAAACAAGAGTGGGTCACTGTTGTGTGACAAAAGGTTTGGAAAACCCACTGCATCCAGAAATGTAACTTAAAGCTGTATTCAGTAAGAGATTAGTAACAGATCAATTCTGTGCAAGGAATGCATCTCTGGATTCAAGCTAGTGTTAGACAGATAAAAAAAACAGCCAAGTGTTTGGACTTAGGTCTTTGGACAGATGAGTCCATGACTATGTATAAGTCTGATTCTACTTTACTAAGATAATAAAGAGCTTTTATCAGCAAATGGTGCAAAATGTAGGACATATAAGCTATAATGTTTGGTTTCTGCCTTTTCCAGAGAGGTGTTTGGTTACTTCAGCAGGACACCAAACTCCATTGTGCTCAACTCATAGCATTTGTGCTTTACTGTCCTGTCAAAAGTCCAAATCTGTATCTGAGTGAAAGTGTGTGGAACATCATGAGGAGAATCAGAGAACAACTACAGACTGCAAAAAGGCTGAAAAAGCAACAATGGACACAGATTTCTCTAAAAATATATATATAATCTATTTGATGCATTTGGAAGAAAAACTCAAAATTATTTGGAAAAGGAGTAAGCTTTCACCTTAAGACTATTCTGCCTCTTCATTTTGCCTTTTGTAGTATGTGAACAGATCCACTTGCTCAAGCTGGTCACGAAGTAGCAGACAGTCTTTGGTGATGGGAGGATATTAAAAGGTGGAGGCAGAGTACACTTGTCGTCAAAATAGCTGAGCCAGAGTTTGGCCCTTGCAAATTTCCATTCCTTATCCTCATGATTCTACAATAAAATGAAAAAGAACAAGAACTTTTAATAAAAAAAATACACACACACAAACTTTACCACATATGTGCAGTCTTGAAAAAAACATTATTTTTGTCTAATAAAAAAATCTGAAAATAAGCAGGACGGTTCCCAAGAAAATATTTGACATCTGTGGAGAGGTTCATGAAGACTTGGAGCAAAATAGTAAATAAAACAGTTGCTATTTTAGGTTAAAAATGAATAAAATAGCCACTAACAGTAAGGAAAAAATCCATTAAATTGTTTGTACTTACTGCAATTTGCCTAAAACTTTTATGGAGCATGGCCACCAGCAGCTTGGTCAGCACAATAACAACCACAATGTTGTAGGTGCCTATGATCATGGCACCAACAAAAGAACGGAGCTCCTCCGTGTAGTTGATGCGTGTGACAAAAAGTGCAACGTGTGCCAGAGAGAAAATGTACCAGAACAAGGCATAGCAGGTCCCCATAAACCTGGAAGACAGAATGAGCTGGTACTTTAACACTTTACACATCTATCAGAAGAGGTTAATGTTAGAAAACAAAAACTAACCACTTCGACTTTTAACCATAGAAACGCCTTCTATAAAGGTTTCAAATTAAACAAATACGACACATTAAACTGAGCCTCAATTAACAAAATATCCATCAATTTTTGACCCACACTTCATCCTCCTCTGGATAATGAGAGTTGGAGCTATAACAGTGTGGGTGGGGTGGGGTCAGTGGTCTGGTTTCAGGCATAATGATCTCATGGAAAGATGATTTACTATAACTCACACAGTACAAGACTCCACTTAAGAGGCTTGTGACATCTTCATTGGATGAGAATCTTTTTCAGAGATATCTTCCTGAGAAGACCTACCGGTGCATAGACATTGTTTGTTCCAAACCTTTGGTGCTGTATGGTACATCTTTGAAAAGCCTGACTAGTCACATCCACAATGAAGTACACCTTGTAAGGATCCCGCTTCTATGAAACAAGCAACACAGCTAAATGTGTGGGCCACAGATGGAATAGCTCAAACCTAACTGATAAGGGCGTCCTGACACTTGCACTCAGTGGCAGGCACAAACGATGTGCCAGTGCGCAATCTAGTCATAAACTGGCGTGATCCCATATCACCAAATACCTCAAGGATGACAGAACAGCCCACAGTTTTACCTCATTGTGAAGGTGACTAATCAGGGTCCAAAAAATTGTACCTTTAATAGTCTATACTTATCCTTACAGTGTAACTTTGATACTATTTTTTATAAGTTTATTAGTAATCATTGTATTTTTGTCCGTATCAATGAACACTTTCAACATAATTAAATTAAGAAATCATCCCAGATTTTTTTGTTGTTGTTGTTTTGCTGTTGTTTTTAAATTTCTTCAGGTTGGGTTCAGATTCTCTTTGACTCTAGCGATATTACTTGAGAAAAAATTCTGAATATTCATCACTAACGTCACCATAATCCAAAATGATGAGAACTTCATGTTTGCTCGTACGTGTGAAATGCATCGTTGCTCTGTTGCTGGCAGAATATCCCCTCACAATCCTTGGGGGTTTTCTTGAAAGGGTCTTTGTGGTCCTTTCCATAGAGCTGAGTAAGTCCAATGGTGAAGGAGAATAACACCAGCAGGAACAAGCCCAGAAACTTGCCAAACTCCTGCAGCATCTGACCCATGGAGATCTGTGGAGATACAGAGATATGTCCGTCATGTTTGCGCTGTTTTCGGTCCAATCATGTTCACAAGTTATCATTAGAGATAAGCGTTTTCTTCAAAATACTCCTATAATCCTCACAGATCTTGGAGAGGCTGATGGTGGTCTTAACTCTGAACAGTTTGATCCCAACAGTAATTTGAAGACTTTATAGCTTAAAGATTGAAAAAAGGCAGATTCGTGTTTATCTTACAGTAAGACTTTTTAATTCACTAGATTGAACATATTATAAAACAGAGAAACGTAATTTTACTGAGATTTCTTATGTTCCATAAGTTTGTTGCACTGCATCTGGGAATCTTTTCTTCAACCATCACATGTAGATATAGAAGTTAGTCTATGAAATTTGAAAGTCAAATGTACAGAAAGTTGATTTGCTCTTTCATATCAGCATGAAATGTACATATACAAAAATTTTAAAACTAACTTTTCATCTGTATTTACTAGCTTGATTTCAGCTCCTTTAGCTAACTATCCTCTCACCCAATGACTTCTAGGATGGGCTCCAGTTACCCGTGACCCTGAATTGGATGAAGCTGTTAAGAAAGTGGATGGATGGAATTTCAGCTTCTTTAACTAGCTAGCCAATGTATTTGTGCGCTGCCTCTTGCCTGCTAATTGCTGGGAAGGCTCCAGCTTCTCCATGATTCTAAACTGGATTAAGCAGTATAGAAAATGAATGAATGAATGTATTTGTCCACTGAATTTTTACACCAGTTTAAGGTGCCAAAGTTAAATGTTTTGCTGCATTTCATCCCTTTCTCAGACAGTCTTTAGCTTATTTTTACACCTGTATTCTTGCTTAGCAGCTGTCTGAGGGAAGTAGAAAAAGCAACATGACCGTTCAGCTGGATAACGCTCACCCAAATGTACCCGAGGTGAGACAGACAAACATGAAGGATAGTCGTAAGTCTTCTCATTTTACTATTAATAGACTTGGGAGGCTTATCTGTTTAAAAGGATGCTCAAACATTCTCTCGTAAAACACAAACACCCCATGTCCAACGTGACCACTCTGCCCACAGCTCAGGGCGAATGATGACTGCTGTGTTTGTGCTGAAACCCACCCAGCTTGTTTGAGCAAAAGACTTGGTTTACTGGGGTAATTCATCCTCTTGTCATTTTTAAATCCCTCCCTTGTGCATTCGTCCACCACTTTGCACGCAAGTGATTTAAGAACTGAGGTTGTTCCTGAAATGCTGGACAGGTAGTCCAGCATAGTCACTGTACAAACACATTGCCAAACATTGACTGGAAGAGGTCTGCTCTGTTTAAAGAAGCTGAAATGCACGTACAAGCAAACACCATCAACTTAATAACCCAAATAAGCAAACACTACACATTAATTCATGGAAAGAGGATGTTAGAGTTGCAGTTCTGACTGGCAAACCTGCGAGAATACGTTTTTATTTTAGTTTAAACTGTTAATTCAACATGTTAAAGTATTGACATTTCCAAGTATCACAAAAAAGTCTACAAGATTTTCCCATCATCAGGTGACCACCAGATATAACAGATTTATGCCTTCAGTGAGGTTAAATATGAGCCGTGAGCAAGCGGCTACACACAGTTTCAGTCACTCTTTCCAAACCCAGCTGTGGCCACCAGCCGGCAGACACGTGAGCTGGCCTCTTCGGGAAGTACAGATTCAGAAAAACTTTCAGTGGTGAAGCCCCCATAATCCTGACTCACTGTCTGAGTGTGTGTCTCTGTGTGCACACACATCAACGGGGGCTTGTGAGTGCAGCTGCTTGAAATGCTCACTTGTTCAGATATCAGGAGAGAGCTGAAATGTGTGGGCGCGAGTGCATTAGTGAAGAGGTGTGTCTGCCATGTGAGTGGGAGTGAATGCACCGCCACATCTCTTTCCAAAGCTAATCATTTTTCCACCCTGCCAAGCAAGACGCTGATGTCACAGTGTGAGTGGAGCAGCAGCAGGGGAAGGAAAGGGACGCACAGATTTTTGGAAGAAAAGCGCTCACTAGCAAATTATTGAGCGGCCTTAAGGTTTTATTAGACAACCACATAAAATGCAATGACTTAATTACAGGAAGGCATTCCAGAAAACAGACCGACCTGATCGGGTAGCTGTGAACTGCTTAATGTAATACAGGTCACACATGACGGGACGGTTCTAGACCGCAGGCACAGTCAGATCTTGGCTGGTTCTATTATTTCCTCAAGCCAGCTGGCGGATTACAAACAATAACATGATTTGACAGAACAGGATACCTTTGGGATGGTAATTGTTAAAAGGTTACCATCATTTTTGAAGGTTTAGCAAGCATCGGTTACCATCTGTAAGAGATATTTTGTTTTCTTTGACTACAGAGAAACGTCCATCTGCCTTTTCTCTCCAGGCTATAAAGCTAATGAAATGCAAGTCTACTGCTAAATATTTCTGCCTCTTTTTGCTGCCAGTAGCCACTGGCAAACAATTGCATGCCTCTCCAAGACGCACATAGTTATTTAAGCCATTTTCACTCGAGCTTTAGATCTTTTCCAGTGATCTGCATTTATCTGGGATGGTCAGATTGGTTGCATTTGAGATGTTGAAGAAAATGCCTAAAAAATGTATTTTAGTTAGGCCTTAAAACATCTCAGGAAAAACTGCTGGACAAAAAAATTACAGATGTCTAACAAGTTATGCAAATATATATATATATATATATGTGCAAAAGTGAGGAGACTTCTGTTGAAGTCTTCTGAAAGCATATGACGACAGAATGATGCAAATGGTGACACACAGCAAGTCTTTGTAATGAAGAGTTCAGTTTATTATGAACATATTACCACATCCATCTCCTGCTCACATTCCCTGTGCTCGTGCTAAACACTTATGTTGATGTTATCATAACACTTGTCACCGCTGGTGGGATGCTTATTATGGGCTTGCCCTTGAGTGTTCATTAAGAGAGAAGGAGATTAGGTGGTACAAGTATGTGCTTGTGTGAGTTTCTGTGTGTTGGAAAGAAATTTTTTTAAAATTAATTGTTTTATAATATTTGTATAAGTATTAGTTTCTTTTCTTTTCTTATCGATTTACATAACATTATTGATAGTTCCTAAAATTCCCAAGTACCTCTGTCTCCACAGCTTTCTCACCTGTAGGGGCCCCAAAATGGAGCTTGTTGTGTACATGAAGAAGAGTCGAAGGTAACTCAGCACATTGGCAACGGCAAAAAGGCCCTCAGCCACCAGGATGGGATGGAAGGCGTCCCAGTCCTTCCTGTTTATTACATCGCATTTGAACTGCAGAGCAAATAAACAATTTCATAACATTTTATATAAAAACATTTTATATAAAAGCCAAACAGTGGCGAATACATTGCTTGATGCTTTGTGATCTTTAAGACAAATGCGTAATGACCCTGTGAACTACACAGATGATCTATGTTGTAGCCGTTTGCTTCCTGTTAAATTAAATTACTCTTTCTGTTGCTCTGTCTTTTCACTTTGCTTGTGCTAAGAAAAACCTGAAGCTTTAAAAAAAATATATGGTTGCATCATGCAAGGTTGGTGTGGATGCACACAAGCATGTCTCCATAACCTGAGTGTATTCTGACAATCCTCTTAAGACTAGCAAATGGATATAAAAATGCAGCGTAAACTGTCCCACAGGGAGCGTAGATTATACATATGCTAATCTTTATGGATACTGAAACGTTTACTGTAATACAGTTAATGTGTTATGTAAAGCACTTTAAATCATCTTGTACATTAAATGTGTGATACAGATAAATGCTTGCCTTGTCTACGTTATTCAAAGTTTCCCCCAAATTTACTATGAACTGAGATGTAAACGGCTGCAAGAAAGTCAAGAAGTAATGATGAACTATTGGTGTAATTTTCCACGAAAGCTGAAAGGAATCAACAGTTGAATTCAGTAGATGTTCAGTAAATGTTCATTTTTCTGCCCTTCTGGGATTACAAAAAACATATGTATCACACATCTTGATCTAAGAAGTGCCTGTGTGTGTATTGTGCTTGTACCTTGCTATGGGCAACAATCTTGAGGGCGAAGGTGGCTAAGTACAGTGAATTCATCACAAAACTCAACTGGTTCCTTGATTCATCCAGAAAGTCTTCCAGCCCTTCGTACCACAGACGCTTCACGTCTGACCACACCATTCCTACAGGGAGCAGAAATTCATCATCACACACACATGCACACACACGTACAGTATGACTTTGAAAAGGAATTTCGCTGTCGTCTGGAATATTTGAAAATCTTTCCATATTCAACCATAAGTCATCTCACAGAGGGAACCCAGGGGAAACAGGAATGTGTGAGACTAAAAAAAGGGAGATAAAGGTTGTGAAAATGTGCCATGTGTGAGATTTAGAGATGTGTGTGGAATTCAATAATAATGAGTGTTTTTCTCTTTTTCCATTTAGTCAACATGTATGGGAGATGTACAAGGACTCAGGGTTTGGTGTGCCAACTGAAAAGAAACAAAGCAAGAACAGGCTCTGACACAGAAAGCTCAGTTTTGTTTTCATTCTTTCGTTTGAATTTGAGATCTGCTGTAGAAATCAGAGCAAGTTGCAACTGTGCAGGCAAACCAAATGTACACTTGAAATCTCATAGGATCTAAACTCCCCATTTGGCTCAGGGGAACAGGAGAAAGATTAGAGGAAGGAAACAGCATGAGAGAAAAATGAAAAAAAAAAACTTCCATTTTAACTTGCTGGCTGTAAACATCTAACTCATGTAGGGGCTGTAATAGCTGCTTCTTACATCCTAATAACATGAGGATGTTGGCTGAGGATAATCATTAGCAATCTCCTCCTCCTTTCCATTACACCCATTCCGCCTGGTATGATGATGCTGCAAGGCTCCAGGACCGCAAATATTGCAGTGTTTTGAAATAAGTTAATAAGTTTAAAAAAACAAGAAATACCAAATAAGTTGAAATTTGCCTTTGATGTCACACTTTTTTCAGTAGTTAAGCAACTGCTTCAACTTGAAGTGTGCTGAGAAAACCCATTACACTTCTTACTAATGACACAACTACTGGTGTCCCACCCACAGCATACAGGACAAATTGGAAATCACCCCACTTTCACAAAAGTAATAGAAAGCTAACTGCTTCCATATCCGTTACACATCATGTCAAGTTTGGCTGTTTGGGATGATTTATCAACCTGGTAATGAAAGCGATGAAACGGATGGGACAGAGTTGCAGAGAAGCAGGATGCAAGAACCACAAGCACAGCGAGCCCATTAATGAGACTGAATGTACACGATAATGGTTTCTTGGTAGAGGGGGGGAAGGTAGGGAGGTCCCTCTCCAGAGAGACAGGGTTCATTTCAAACTCTCACTATCTAGCCACAACTGATGAGCTAGTTTGCACACGTTCATACAGGCATGTGCACTGAACTGTATGATGGGGAGAAGGAAGAAGCTACTTCTTTCTTTCAATTAGAGGAAAAGCACATTTAATCCTGCCCAGTCGGGCTTTTTACTGAAACGTCCATCTGTCATGTACAGCCTCATAAAATTATAAGATACAGAATACTAAACTTTAGGCACACTTTTACAATCTTGTGGTATTTTTATGTATTTAAGGAGATATAATTATTCAGTTATAGAAATCTGACCTCCTTTCACTAAACACACACACACACACACACACACACTGAGTGCATCATTTAGAGGGTAAAAAGCTGACCTATGATCCAGAGGATGAGGATGTAGTCTATCATCTCCAGTTCGGGGCAAATTTCGTGCTTGCCCTTGCTATAGACCAGAGAGTACAGGTTGAGCAGTAGCAGGAAGGTGAAGTAGGAGGCGCTGTGAATGATGAACTTAACAAACGGTGTGTGGATTATCTGGCCCACTCGAGAGCGGGGCACCACCAGGTAACAGATGGCAAGCAGCGGCCAGAGCATGGCCACAGACAGGACCGTGGCTATCTTCAGACAGGTGTGCTTGCGCCTGTAGCTGGCCGTCTCTCCAAACCAGACGGTGTTGAGGAACTGCTGGCAGTTGGATTGAGCCACAAACTGTAAAGAGGAAAACAGGAGAAAATGACTAAAAGAAAAGCCAAATAAATTTATATGAATAAACGAAGTGGATGTTAGATCATTGCTTATACCTTGGAGTAGAACAAATCACATATGTTCTATCTTAGCCTCATGAATAAGTATGCACTCCTCTTACATGCATGTTTTGAAGCGATCTTGTCAATGTCAATCTCCAGCAAATAACAGTATGCTAATAACTGTACAATGATATTCGAGTCAAAGTAATCTTGGTAATAAATCATCCCACGGTTCTAAGCATACACCTTCAGTTTATCTTTCCATCAGCTTGCCTGGAGGAAGTAAAGCCAGACATGTTTCCCAAAGATAAGTACGGCATGTTCTGCAGAAGCGGCTAAATACAACAACTGCTTAAGTAAAAATTATATTTTTCTCTCTGTAAAGATCTGGATATTGTTGACTGAAATCAGCTAGTAGGCTGCAGATTGCTCGCTCTCACTAACAAACCTCTTTTTGGTTGTACTTGATGGCAAGTTTAAGCCGGCTGAGGTTCATGCGCTCCTCCAGCAGACCTCTCTTATCCACGTTATCCTCGCTGGATGTGTGATTGAGAATCACTTCAAGCTCCCGGGAGTTTCGAGCCTGCGCCAGTAGGTCCTTTGCAAACATCTTGCACTGCTTTGCCAGCTCTTCATAATCATTCCTGGAAAAAAAGTTAGATGCAACCAGAACTGATAGAATTTCCTATAAAGGAACGAATTTAGATACAGTTTATATGGAGGTAAGACACAGCTAATGGAAATGCGGCAGGTAAAAGTACCTGAACTCCACCTCCACAAGACTGAGCTCCTTCAGGTCAGTGCTCAGCTCAAACGCTCGTAGTATGGGGTCCTCCTCAGTAAGCATGATAAGAGACGGGCTGGCCAGGCAGCGGTAGATGTCAAGGCGAAACCTGAAGATTAACATTTCTTTTTAATAAAAGGATGAGGAGGCACTTTATTGTTTGGCAAACAAGAGAATGCAACAAATAACTCAACTGATGCCAATGCATCTGCTGCACAATCTCACTTCAGTTTTTTAGTTTTTATAAACTATTAGTCCAAGAAAACAGCTTATCAGTCTCAAAGAAGTGTTTTATGTGTGCAAAAATCTAATGTAAAACTAAAGTCTTGAACTGGAAATGATCTGCTGCAAAAATGAATTATAAAATAATTATAATTATAAAACATTTTTAATCAGTGAGGAGTCTCTTTTTACACATCTGCATTTTATCCTTATATGAAAAAGAATTTCTGAGGAAGTTGAAAGATTCTTGATTATCAGATGCCACAAAAAGCCAGAAATGAATTCAAGAAGTACCACATGAATCAGTATAACAGTTGTATTCATAAAGTAGTTAATGCTCATGATGCAATAGTAATACCCAAATACGCCATTTTCCTAAATGAATCCACAGGATATGTGAACAAGCTTGTACAGTTCAACACAGGGTGCTGAGTTTGTATGATAGCAGTTCAGAAAACGTGAACGACAACCTTTTAGAAAAGAAAGAAAATACAATGCTTGCTTTTGTTTTTTTTTTAGATGAAACTTCTGTATATTGTTAGATGTTAATGAAAACCGGGAGAGTGCTCTTTGCCAGGACTATCACTGCGATTGCAGTGAAACAGAATTAAGTAGGTGAGGATGGACTGGAGGTGCAAAAGATAAAAGCGAGTCTAAAAACAATGAAAATAATTAACAAGATGCAAACATTTTACAGAGAGAATATTCCACTGTTATAATCTAAAAGATACTCCTGAAATAACCAAAGAGTCATTCATTTATGGGCCAATTGGAGCAGCATGAAATCATCTCAGAAGAACATTTGGTTTTCTTTTGAAGAGGCTTGGGATGGTCACGTAAAATAATTGGAACTATCATTATCTTACAAATACCTTGTCATTCATCTCAGAGGTAAAAGGACTGATGCATTGTGATGCATTTCTGGATCATTTCACATCTGAGTGACTTTAAGAGCTGCATTCCCTTCTGTTGTGCAAAGATGTGCAGATGAGAGAAGAGAAAACGGAGAAGCATTCAGTGTTCTACCTACTCTGACCTCTGGGGTGTTTGGCAGAAAAACTGCAGACTGATTCATTTAGTGCGATGTGTGGGTGGCTACATTGGCCTGCTGGGAAAAGAAAACTGTCCAACAGAGGACATTAACCCAATCTCATCTGCAAGTTGAGACGATATCAGAAAGAAAACTCTCCGCTTTCCTGAAGAAATGCTGTCATTGTTGCTATTTTTGTTAAAATACAGTGTGATGACATTGTTGTGAAATGGTGCTCTACAAATAAAGTTGAACTCAATTAAACTAATTGTATTTCACTGCTGAACAACAAGAAATGGAACAATATGAAAAGGTTGAACAGTAAAGTAGAGATGAATAGATCACTGTGTGCACTCATACTGTAAAAAAGAGGAAAAACTCTAAATAATCCATAAAATCTTTCCTTTCAAGATTCTAAAAAGACGAACCACAATGTTTCCAGCTCACTTGACAAGTGATTTACAATTACTTATACCTATCTCTTTATAGAAACTAAAACAACCAAAGAATCATCCGAAAGACAAAGATGATGTTGCCTTTTCTGTGTTAAAGCAACTTTAACCCTCTTAAAAAAAGCCTTCTAGACACTTTCTGAATTTTAAAGGACCCAGCCAGCTGGAGTACCTGGAGTGCCGCAAGCTGTCCTTCTTGTTTTTAGCATTGCACAGCGTGCACTCACACCCGACAGCATGAGGCCGAGGAAGCGAGATGTCCTGTTTGAGGAGCATAGTCAGGATCTCATAGTTGTTCCTGTGTGCTGCCAGGATGACTGGAGCCACGTCCATGGTGGTGGAATACTCTGGGTTCTGGATCCGCTGCATTAATTTCTGAAATAGGACAAATCTGTAAAATACTTTGCAGAAATAATAAAAAAAAGAACAACCATGCTACTCTGTTATCGAAATGAATAAGGATTGCTGTGAGAGTAAAAATGAGAAGGGACTTGCAGCAATTGAGGGCTTGGAAGATCGCCTTGGCCTGTGGTTGAGAAGGATGTCCACAGCTCCGACTACCTCCGAGTCTATGGCCACCAACAAGGCATCTGTCGCCTTCACAGAAACAAAGACATTATTTAAAAAAAAAAAAAAAAAAAAAAAGAACAAAAATTGAATTTGTGATGAATGTGTGTGATGGCTACCTGGCAGCCATGTTCAAGCAGAAGCTGCAGGATATCCAGATTCTCATTCTCGATGGTGATGGTCACTGCGTCCCGTCCTAGCACGTCCACACTGTTGATGTTGAGCTCACCGTGTCGGTTCTCCTCCAGGAGTTTCTTCACCATATAGTAATCACCTGGCAAACACATCAGAAACAAACCCCACTAAGTAGAGAATTCTTAGTGAAATAAGTCAGGTCTATAAGATATGTACACACTGTAGTGGTTGTAAGGTAAGAAGTCCAACAGGCTCCGCTCCAGCAGCCAGCTTAATCTAGTATAACAATAACAATTCCCTCAAAGGACAGTTTCTGTTGCTGTGTCATATTTATAGAGACTTTATATGGTCACAGCGGCGGTTTCGGACTCACTCACGTACAACAACTTCAACCTGTGACTTGTGCAAAACTTATCAATGAAACGTTCCTGTCAGACCTGCCTAGTTGAGAACAACCATGCTGCTTTGCTATTTTACAAACACACACACACACACACACACACACACACACACACACACACACACACACACACACTGTCTGCCTCGCCTTGTTTCTCTTCCGTTTGTTTGCATTGCCTCTCCATGTTGGAAGCTGAGCAGAGTCAGCAGATCAGAAGGAAACTTTCAGTGTGGAGGCATTCAGCTAAAAATATATTTAAACCCCTGTGGGCAAGATATCTGCTTTAGCATGTAGGCAGCTGCTGGAGTTATTCAGTAGAGGGGAAAAATAAAAAAAAAGAAAGTAAAAAATGTGTTATGAATGTACAGTTTGTAGGTTGTACATATAGGCCCAAGTCAGTATGAGAAATAAATGGATTTATATCATATGGGAGAGAAATATTGGATAATTTTAGGTAAAATGAGATGAATAAAACCGCAAACCTTTCTCGCATGCAAGCAGGAAGAGCTTCTCATCGAGGGTGGTTTCCTCCTTCACTTCTCTCACGTCTTTCAAGGCCAGAAATTTGTCCGGAGAGGAAGCGTCCGTGCCCTGATAAAGAGCTGCCATTACGACGGGAAGCGAGTACGGACAAACACTGATGTGCATCCCACTAGAAACCTGCAACAATCACATAGGAAAGCCCGTCATAAGTGGTGACTAAGGGGAATCTTTTTGGGTAGTGTCTTTCTTTCTTTTTTTTTTTTTTTACTTAAGAGTCCGTCGCGAAGCTTTACAGCGTCGTCATCACCAGAACAAATCGACGCTCCTGCATGTAAACAGCGTTTGTTTCTTCTTCGTTCGATTTTCGGGGTTAAATATCACTCCTTCTTGCCTGCTTTTGATCTTAACTGTCAGATTTGTGAAGGCAAATGATGGCTGAAGTCCGACAAAACCGATGGGACCGTCTCCTTCACCGTGTTTACATGCACCATCTTCTCACTCGCTGAGTATCATTTTGGTCCTGATGCTGCTGATGGGGATGCTACTGCGCATGCTTGCTCATTCACATGCGCGCGCGGTCGATTCGCAGGCACAAAGCCCCGATGATTCATGGTTACGTAATAGTATTTCTTTGTACCTTTTGCTGATCACAATCTTTACAATGACAACATCATATATGTCTAAAAACATACGTTATGCTTAGCTACAAGGCATGCATTAATCATTTTGGTCAGAGCACACATCACGCAGCATCAAGGTATGTTTTAGCCTAACAGAGTTTAGATGCATATGATCACGATAACGTGATTTTCCAGTTTCAGGTACAGATTTGTGTGGCGACATACATATCAGTTAAGGTGCACAGTTGTGCGTAACTTATGGGTTTGGACATGCCTGGATGAAGTTTACTATGGGAAAGAGAATGGTATCTAGGGGATCTGTAAATGGTTCATAGCAACCTATGAAGAAGCTTATAGGTCTCTTCATGGATCATTTGCTTTGCAGTGTTGTGGAACTTTACATCACCAAAGATGAGGAGTCTGGTTCTGAAGTGGAAATGATTAACAAGGTTTATTGAACAAGGAATAAAACAATTAAAAGAATATGACAGACTTAAATACAAGACAAATACAGAATTGCAATTCAGGAGGATTTGGTTCAAAGATCTGTCTGGAGCAAATTCTGACCCGTCATTTGGGAGAATCTTCATTTAAAGACTCTGTGTGTCACAGAACACTAACACTGTTGTGTCACCAACAGATAGGAATCATGTACTGAGTAATCATTTAGGTCTGGTTGTTTCTAAACACAAATGGTACAAGATTAAAGGATGCATTGTGACATGTCAATATGACATTTAACATGGTGATGTGGAAAAATCACACAAAGCAAAGTGAATGAAAGCAATACCTTAAATTTACCAGTGCAGTAGAATTCCTATAAACAAATAAGAAACTGAGATGTTGAATACAGAAGTTTGACATGGCATAGACACTTATTTTGACAATGCACAAAAAAGAACAACAAAGCTCATCAAATATTAAGTTATTTGCTGCATGTGTTGAGTGGAGGAAATATAAATAAGTTATCATTTTCTGTGCTACAATATTTGACTTTGCTCTCCACATATTGTCTGTTGCAGTTAACTTCAGGTTATCTACTATCAACTATGACATTATAAGCATGAGGCCAAACTCATGCAGCTGTATTTTTTTTAAACATATTTTTAAATAAGCTACAAGCTAGCCTATTCTTTTGAATATGCTGTTCAGCTTGTTAGATTAATGGTGGTCTACAAGTGTCTCAAGCTAAATCTATTCATTGTCTCTCAAGAAGTCTGCTGCCAGAGTTTTGACAATAACCACGAAAACAAGTGCATAAGAAACCATTTTAACACCCCATAATGTTTTAGAATAGATTATAAGATATTTATGAGTTTTAATGTACTTTGTGGCATTTCAGTTTTTTTAGAGTAGGTTGGTAAAAGCCTAGAAAGAGCGAGAACCTCTGTGGTGTGTGGAGATCACGTAGCTACGTTAGTGCAGCTGATAAAGGTTTCGTGTCTGAGGTTTGTTGAATGCTTCCTCCAGCAGATGGCAGTCTGCGCAAAGGTTTACTATTTAAAACATCCGCATTGAAAGAGCTCCACAAAACGAGCATCTGGTGGAAATACAGATAAGCAGCACATAGAGCAACTAGTGAAAGTATTCAGTTCAGTAATCCTGATATTTTCTCACAATGATGATCACAATGAGATTTATTATTAGTATAATTATAGATAAATGTGTTACTAATTCAATACGTGAAATGAAGTCAAATAAAACAAAAAAGTATCCAAACTCAATATCAAACCAAGAGATTTCTTTGTAGGGTCAAACAACCTTCTCATTCAAATCTTTTTATTTCCCCTCACTTATGTCAGGCTGTAATAACAGGCAAGCCTCAGCTTAGGCAAGATGATTTTCAATCTACAGAGTGTGTGGGTTGCTCTGTTTAAACACACTCCCGGGACATTTGCCAGCTCCAGGGAAACAGCTGTCACACGTCACATTTCAGCTGACTATCCCAGACAAGGAGCGTTTCCATCATTGTTTCAGATAAATCCAGTGAGAAAATACTGTTTAAATCCTGCTTTAAATACAACTTTTCCCAAGTGGTTTATCTGAAAGATCCCACAAAAGTATATGTTATCTCGCCTCTTTGATTAGAAATATATTTTATGGCACTATTTCGTTTTGGTTTTTTGTTAGAGAATATTGCTCCTGTCTTAAACTAGTCACTGCAGTCATGAACTGGTTGCGGATGCACATAATAAGGAAGTCAAGAGCTTATAGGATGACAATTAAAAACAGATAGGCTTAAACAAAATCGGCGATGAATAAAAAAAAGAAATGTGTCTTTAAAATCCAAACCAAGCGAGCAGAGGGCTTCTCTGGGACAAGAATGTCCGAAATAAAGGGGTGGAGCGCGGTTACAGGACTGCAAACAGTGAGGTGGACCCCTCAGAAACATAACAACAGCATCTACTGCCTACCATTTCTGTGTTTTGTGGCAGCCGCTGCTGAACCAGACAGACTGACTGCAGCTCCAATGACGCAGCTCGCTTCCGCGCGCCGGCACGCCACGCACCAATACGCGCTGTCGGAAGGCGGATCTTTCTTCTTGCATTCTTCATAAAATGGTTCAGTTAGCGAGTTGGACGAGTGGAAGAGCTGCACAGAGACACATCTTAAAGCCGCAACACAAGAAAGGATTTACGGTACCGTTATAATTAAAAGATTTATCCTGGGATCCTTTAATCGTGTTGTCCTGCGTGAATCTCACCAGGCTGCGTTTTTTCTTTGTTTTTTTTTTTCAAAACCTATACAAGGATGCCGCTGATGGTGACTATGCAGGGATGCCGCCGCTGAACATGGACAAACAGGGCGTCTGTTACAATGAAGAAGGCTCTTTTCTTTTTGTTTGCAGCGCAGGCCACCTCCTGAATCACTGCAACGCTCGGTATGGACACCCTAAAGGTTCTTATCATCCACCGCTTCTATGAAGAACATTGCGCAGTGCAGTGAAAACTGTATATCCTGTTGTTGCTTTGGTGAATATATTACCTAATCAGCTAGTGCTGGGTATAAATTCCCAGCAAAG
The DNA here is from genome assembly GCA_037177515.1 of Pseudomugil tenellus. Lineage (NCBI taxonomy): Eukaryota > Metazoa > Chordata > Actinopteri > Atheriniformes > Pseudomugilidae > Pseudomugil > Pseudomugil tenellus. The sequence goes on from JBAMHX010000020.1 coordinate 10,142,427, forward strand.
CCTGCATACACACTTTCACACACACACACACACACACACTCACATTCATCCATACACACGCATACAGCAGAGCTCGTTGGTGCATTGTAGATGTAAAGAGCTTTGTCCAGTGGTGAGAGCCACTCTCCGAGGGTAACAGATGAGAGGCAAACATTATCATCAACCACCGAAGTTGACAGCGCCTTGGGAGAAGGATGCTGGCTTCGGGAGGAAGCTTAAAACCTACAGGAATCACACCAAGATAATAGCACAGCCTGGGATCGTGATGAAAGTACTCCGCAGGAAGAGGATTGTGTTATTTATGGCCTATTTCTTGCTGCTGGTCCTCACCATGCTTAACTTGGCTAATTATAAATGGACTAAAGAGCCACAGCAGTGTAACCATCAGCTGAGGAGTGCCTCTTACCAGAGCAGATCAGACATTCGCTTCCTTTACAGGCCCTCTCTGGCTAAAAAGAGACAGCTTATCTACGTCCTGACCACATGGAGGTCAGGTTCTTCTTTTTTTGGGGAGCTTTTTAACCAAAATCCTGAAGTGTTCTTCTTATATGAGCCAATGTGGCACATCTGGCAGAAACTGTACCCTGGTGATGCTGTGTCTTTACAAGGTGCAGCCAGAGACATGCTTAGCTCCCTGTACCGCTGTGATCTATCTGTATTTCAACTTTACAACAGCCCCGGAGGCAAGAATTTTACCTCTTTAGGACTATTTGGCGCCACTTTGAATAAAGTTGTGTGCTCCTATCCCCTCTGCTCCGCCTACAGGAAAGAGATAGTTGGGATGGTGGATGATAAGGTATGTAAAAAGTGTCCTCCTCAAAGCCTTAGACTGTTGGAGGAGGAGTGCCTGAAATATAGCACCATAGTCATTAAAGGGGTCCGCATTTTGGACGTAAATGTCCTGGCCCCTCTTATGGAGGATCCATCTTTGGATTTAAAAGTGATACACTTGGTCAGAGACCCGCGTGCAGTTGCCAACTCCAGGATCAAATCCAGACACGGCCTGATAAGGGAAAATTTACAGGTGGTCCGCAGCAGGGACCCTAAACTTCGACGGATACCCTTCGTGGATCCTGGTCACAAAGCCAACAAGAAGGATGGCTCTGATTATCACTCCATTGGAGCCATGGAAGTGATTTGTGACCGCACCTCCAGGACTTTGAGGACTGCCTTAAACCCACCCAGCTGGCTAAAAGGGAAGTACATGGTGGTGCGGTATGAGGATCTGGTGGACAACCCAGTCAAGACCCTGAGAAACATCTACCGCTTTGCCAACCTCACCACCAACCAAGATATTGAGTCGTTTGCACTAAACATGACCAGTGGCCCCAACTCCTCATCTAAGCCATTTATAGTCTCCTCCAGGAATGCCACACAAGCTGCTAGTGCATGGAGAACAGTGCTGAGCATTCAACAGATCAAACAAGTGGAAGACTACTGCCACCATGCCATGACTGTTCTTGGGTACGAAAGGGTGAGAACAGCTGTGGAGGCTAAGGACTTGAGCAAATCATTGCTAACACGCTCCAAACTATGAACGCATTCTCACCACCAAAGACGTTTTCGTTCAACATTGCGTTTGCATCCAGTGCCGTTTCTTCTTATCGTGGAATTAAAGCTTTACTTCCGTTGTTAAAGGAGCTCTAATGGCCACATTTGGAATGTATCTTGTTTTCCTCCGTCGAGCTGCAGTAAAGTTGAAGGAGACACTTTTTTATATATATATATATATATATATATATATATATATATATATATATATATAAAATGAAACACTGGATGTTTGAACATGCAAAGCCTGTGAACAATGACTTGAATGGTGAACCTGCAGCTATTAAAAAAAGGCAACTGTATAATTCATGTATCTTATGATGACACTTAAAGTGGATGTTTTGGAGTTATTTTTGAATGTTAAAGAAAATAATGTGTTACTTTTTTTAGTCTCCATGCTGTCTGTAAATGTACAAAACAAAACATAAAATCATTATTTTTAAGATCTGGTTGAAGGCAGAGACAATCAATTAATTGGTTTGTTGATGTGCCATAGGTAGAGGTGTCATCAGAACAGCAGTAGTTCTATTTCTAGATATAAGAAAAAAAATAATAAGGAAACGTTTATTTTCCTTTCTTTTTTTTATTTTTGTCACCAGGTCCTTGTGGGATGATATCATGCACTGTGGAAATTGTCATAACTCTGGGACTGCAAAGTCTCTATCTCTCAGTGTCAGTGTGAGCAGTCTGTTCTACCTTTTGAAATGTTTACAATTGCTTGCTCTTATGAAAAAAAAACACATCTGAGAATATTGCATCGAGTAAAGTTCACAGTAAACAAAGACCGTTTACGCATCGTTGTTGAGCTACATGTGGCTTATTTGAAATCTGAGTCAGTGTAGTGGTTCTCAAATGCATGTTGCGAAAGTCACATGGCTGTTCAAATAACAGATAACTCCTGTTATCGGTTCTGTTTTTACATCCAGGATTTGTAAAAACAAAGAAAACTGAGCTGTTTTGGAAACATTCCTCACATGTGTACCTCTGTGTCCTACCTCATGCCAGAACCGCTGTGTTTTCACACATTTGTTTCTACTTGCTACATGACTTAAAGTCTCCCTTTAGAGTTTATGTAGTAAACAGAAGTTCTATTTACATCCAGCATTAATCATCTGCAATAAGAGGAAGTTTTTCTGAGAAAAAAAAGGTGTTAGTTTTCTCATGAAATATTCTACAGCAGCACACCGAGCTAAGTTCCGAGTGAAACACATGAAAAAAGAAATGTATAGTGTGCTCTGCTCGGTCAGCTCGTACTCAAAAATGGCTACAAGCAGGGCAGCTGTTCATCCTTTGTTTGATGCGAACCAAAAGTGGCCACCAGGCAGGATTTATGCTAATATGTCTACACTGATGTAAAGGAGGAAAAAGCTGCAAATGAGTCATTTTCAGCAGCTTGAAAAAGTTGTTTTTTTCTGTAGAAGTAAATGACTTCATAGAATTTGAACTTGTAACTGCACACATAGAGAGACATTAAAATTTCACAAAAAGAAAACCAAAAGAAGTGCATAATGCTTGCCCTGTTCTGGCAGTAATTTTATCTTCCAAGTAGTTACTATCTGTAGATCAGTTAAAACTATTGCCAAGAATTTGTCTTCATGTCATATGCTTCAACATGAATTCGTGTCAGAAGTAACCACTGCAACCGTCCCAGTTGCATCTAAATAAATCTTCACTAACATTTATGATGTAAACCTACAAGGTACAGCTTTGTGATGACGAATTCATAGAATCTTCAAATGGAAATAAACCAAGCAAAAATATACACTATGAAAATAAACTGTTGTAGTTAGTTTGAGGTTTCAGATTTGATCTCAGTCTTGAAAACTGTATTTGATTAGTGGTGCCTAAGTTCAAAATTTGCATATGAATGTCATTCCTACATAACAAAGAAGCTGTTAAAACCTTTGTTATTAAGCATGGACCACATTAAAGTAAATTTACTTGCTCGGCAGGACAATAAAATGCCCAGAATTGTAGAAAACAGAAAAAAAAATCACATACAGATGCAAAAATAGCTTTTTGTGACAAACGGATTCTTTTAAGAACCTTAATGCAAAGACTCAAGATCAAAAGCTTCTACTATTTTTTTGTCACCTTTCTAAGAGCAAAACTGGATTAATAACATCCCTGCAAAGAAAGCAGAACACATATTTTTGCTGCAAATGAGAACCAAATAGACAGGGGTATTTTTTCCATTAATGCACCCATGCATTTGTGGCATGAAAAGAAAAGCTCTCTGTTCAAGGACAGTGGCTTCATAAGGCAAAAAAATAAACATATTCACAAAGACTCACCTTCAAAGATTGTGTTTGTGCAGCACACAGTACCCTGCTTCACACAAGGGAGAAGGAGCACAGGGATTTAAAATGACGCACGCAGAAAGCAGGAAACTGCAATCTACAATTAAAAAAAAAGTCAGAGGAAAACTCTGATGATAAAAGTCTCTATTCCAAATGCTGTGAAAATATTTAAGCATTTGGAAAAGTTCTGGTGCACTGCAGAATGATAAGCAAGATGTAAATGAGAAGAAGGGGGGTAATAAATTTAGTGGAATACATTTGAATCAGTTAAAAGGACTGTAGCAAGAAAAACAGCAATAAAAGTTTAATAACGGGCTAAGCAGAAGCGAAGCAAAGCTGGTACAAAAAAAACATTTCAGCTGATTAAGGGAAATACTGTAGACTTCAATCACTGTGTATGTGATGAGTGGGTCCCTTTTACAGCGTGAAACCAACACATTATGTAATCAAGTGGCATAAACCTCTACTTGCTATTAATGTGTGACTTTACATACCGCATTTTTACTGGTCATGCTGCGTTTGAATTTAGCTGTTTGATAAAAGTACTCCTAACATCTTAATGGCAGCTATGAAAATACAGAAAAGTGGAGCAAAGTGAGCCAAGAGTCTCATGAGCAGAGCAGCAGGAAGAGCAAAGGCCTCTTTTAATTTGTTTTTTCCTCCTAGGATGAGTGCTTCTTAGCATGCATGCAAGCACATGGAGGCTGCGTGACCTTTTGGGACCCACAGCAACTCCAACTCCCGCTCGATTGCTTTCAGATGCCCTGACCGATGACCCCATTCTCTGTGGGAGGTGGTGCGTTAGCATCATGAGCAATGGGTGATGATCACATAGGGGGGTGAAAAGAATTCCCAGGAAAATTCAAGCCTCCATGATTTCAACTGGACCAGAGCCAAGGCAGAAGTCTTCCCTCCAGCAGGTCCTCCCAGTACTCATGAAGTTAGAGTAGTAAGACTGCAAAAAGAGTTAAGAAAGGATAATGATAACTTTCTCATAATTTATAAAAATGGGTTGTCTTCTGTCAGGAAATAAAGTCAGTCAAGCACTTGATTGATTTCAGAGTCTCTGGTTTAAAGATGTGTCAAAGAATTAGAGTGGGTGTAGAAAGAAACCATACGTTAATGTTTGCAGGATCAAATCAACAAGAGTCCTGGCTGCTTGATGATAAAAAAAATTACAACCTATTATATGCCTTCAAATCTCTCTAATCCTGCCAGACTTCAGTGGGCCGATGATCTTGTATCCCTTTGTTACAGCACTTTTTAATGACATGCTGCTTTTCAGCTGTCAGGGTTCTGATAATTCTAATTAATAACCACTTTTCTCAAAGATCTAATATTTCATTTCAATGGCACAAAACTCACTTCACCAGTGTCATCCTGTCTGGACAAAAACAAGCTTTCTACTTCTGATCCCATTAAAAATAATGAAGGGCTCTTTGATAACACACAAATGCATCATCTCCTGGCATGAGAACAAGAAAAGAAGGGACCTGTTTAACTTGGCACCAAGTCTTTTCTTATGGCTCTTTTTTATTACTATGTACTTTCTCAAGTGCTTTGAAATAAAGACTCTACTTTGCACCCTAATAAGATTTATTTGTAAATGTCTTAGATGACAAATAGCAAGAAAAACAGAGGAAGGGACGTAAGTTTGAAAAGGGAAGAATAATGACTTTCTTGTGATGTGCAGATTGAGCTGCCTATAGCCTACACAGTATCCTCCTGCTCCATGTTGGAATAACACAGGATAGGGGTTGTAATTATAACTGCTGGAGCCGCATGGAAATCCAAATGGGTGTCATGTTCTCTGTGTGTGTGTGTGAAAAGATGCTGAGTGCTAGTGTAGGGGTTTCTGAGCTAAATGCTGCTTCAGCCACCTTCGCAGCAAGCATCACTTCCTTCCAGCACATCCCACATGTTTCCGTTTTCTGACCTTTCATCACTGGTGTAGAACATTCAATTAATTATAATTTTCAGTATAACAGGATATATTTTAAAGATCTAAATTTAAGGCCGATATCAAATATTTACCAAGCAGAATTTACACATTTTTTGAAAAGATTTAATCAGCATCATAAATGATGCCTACGGGCAGCGACAGATGTATGGTTCTCATTTGTTTAGCCTTTAATATGCCGTTAGAAAGTATATTTCTGTTTATATTTCTGTTTATTTAAATAGCAACATTTTATAAAAATTGGTCGTGCAGTTCTGTGTAGGCCAAAGAAAAATTCAGTGAATTGGATTACTTCAAGAAACTGCTTACTTTAAATATGAAAACTTTTGGTTCTATTTCTCTAATTTTAAATGTAAATTTTTATAATTGTGGTACAATTTCTTATTTTTTCTTCTTTTAAAACAAGAAAAAGTATCTAATCTAATCTAATCTAATCTAATCTAATCTAATCTAATCTAATCTAATCTAATCTAATCTAATCTAATCTAA
>JBAMHX010000020.1:10161035-10173982 GCA_037177515.1 Pseudomugil tenellus
TGACCAAGCTCCATTGTATATCAGAGATCTCATAGTTACATATATTCCAAACAGAGCACTTCGCTCTCAGACTGCAGTTCTACTCGTGGTTCCAAGAGTCTATAAGAAAACTTTGGGAGGAAGAGCCTTCGGCTATCAAGCTGAGCTCTTATGGAACCAGCTCCCAGTGTGGGTACGAGAGGTGGACACCCTCTCTGCCTTTAAAATCAACCTTAAAACCTTCCTTTTCAATAAAATCATACAGTTAGGGATAGTCTAGCCGGACATCCCATGACGCAGTGAAGACTTCAAATTATTATCTCTGCTGCTTATTTTCCATGTATTGGACAGTACTGGCATAATTAACCTTTTTTCTGCAGGTCTTACTTATCCTTTTTTGCAGGTTTTATTTCTCATTTCCTCCTTTTTTTTGCAGGTCTTACTTCTTATTTTCCTTTATCTTTATCTTCCTGGATAGAAGCTGCAATGTATATTAATCTGTCTTTCCTGTCCTCTCTGACACCAGCGAGTCAAGGCAGAGGGCTGCCTTACCTGAGCCGGGTTCTGCCGGAGGTTTTGCCTCCCTGTTACAAGGAAGTTTTCCTTCCCACTGTCGCCCCATGCTTGCTCAGGATGGGAGATTGCCACAAATCTTGATCAAAGTGAATATTTGATGCAATCTAGCTGGTTCCCTATATAAGGCTTTTTTTTTTAATTGGCCGGTCTCTGTGAAGTGCCTTGAGACGTCATTGTCGTGAAATGGCGCTATACAAATAAAGTTGAATTGAATTGAACTAATGAATGGATTCATCAAAATGAACTGCAAGAAGGATGGATAAATAAACTGAAGATAAGTAGTTTGGACATCGATCATTGATGCTTGATTCCTCCAGGGCTGGCATGACTCATCTGGTGTCCTTTGGGTCAGTTAATGTTCGATCCACCTCACTTTACCCTGCTGGGGTTGAGCCGCAGACAACTTGTAGGTGGATCAGCTGGCTAAATGAAAACTAACTAATCCAAATCAAACCACTTTATCTATAAAGAACATTTTAAAACAGAATGGCTCCAAATGCTGCACATGAAAAATCAGCAAATCAGCAAATCAAATAAAAGATCTCTTTAAAATAATTAAACAAGTAAAACAAGTTAAAAAATAAAGAAATAAAAAACAAAAATATCTATGACTTATAGACATAACTCGAAGCGAGGATGATGAAAGAAAATCTTCTCCATTCCTTCTTATGTTTCAAATCAATCCTAAAGAAAAACATACGAGTTTATACAAGTGAAGGAAGAAGAGTGATTCAAACATCATGGAAATATTTTTTCATGCCGGAGCACCTCACCAGGATTCCAGGAGAGATGACCAGATGTCACTGCTCATCCCATAATAAAACTTTAACAAGCTTTGCAATTACAATCAGTGAGAAATGTTGCATTTTACACAGAACCAGAAGTATATATTTCATTTTTGTTTATTCTTTTTTGTTTGTTTTTAACAAAACTTACAAAACTTGCTCTGTATTACAAAGATATTAAATATATTTTAACACATTTTTGCAGACAGGATGTCCTCCAGAAAAGACAACGGAGGGCCTTTAGTAACTTGGACACTGATGGCCCTGAACTTTGTTAGAATTTATACAAATATCCATGAAGTAATGAACTCACTTTTTTTTTTACACTTTTTGAGGCAGTGGTGCAGAACACTGCGAGTAGTGCGAGTAGTGCGAGTAGAACACTGCATCAGTGTTCTACTCGCTTTTAAGACCTAGTTGTGGTTGGAAAAGGTTTTATCAAGTCATGGTAAAACCATTTCATTTTTATATGAAACCTTCAAGTTTCTGAGATCATATTTCCGATACACAAAAACAACATCTGAATGTATTGTAAATATGTGTGAATTTAAGTAATTGGGTTTTATAGTAGTCTGTAGAAAGCTACATTAGTATGAATTCCATACCTACAACTTTCACTTGATATCGCTTGTCTGCTATATGGGGTATATTCGCGAGGAAGTTATCATCAGAGTGAAACCTGTTTGGCATCTTTTTAGAGGAAATGTAGCCGACGACTTGATCTCTTCCAGGCAACCAGAGTCACATTCAATTTGCATCAAACCAAATTCTAAGAAAATGAGTTCAGATGACCTGCTGATTTTGTCTCTGTACAGAGATTGCGTTAGTTGACAAGCCAGAGCTGTTGTCATGCTTTTGGTGTTAAAGACACTTAAACAATGTGCAATGCAAAATTGTATTTCTACAGAAGAGGGATGAGTTTTTCTATGGGACATATCTGTCACAGTTTCCATAAAATCTGCAGAGGCATCCACTTTGGCCTGAAGTAATACTGGTGTGAAAAAGAAAAATCATAGTAAGATTATTTGCAAGTATGACAGCACAGGAGGGACTTGATGCAAAAAATCAATTAAAATAAAGATATGGCCTCTGTCCAAACAGTCCACTCACAAGAGCATAACTAGTTTTATATTAGTCAAAACTGATGAGTTTTGGCCCATGATGACGGCTCACAGCTATGATTCTCACTGTTATGACTGAATAAGGACAGGAAATCAGATAAGCTTCGTTTTGCTGTATCTTCACACATGAAATGATACGCAGCTGTTCAAGTGCATGTGGGTCATTCTACAGAAACCTAAAATAAATATCCCACACTCTCTGAAGCTTTAACCTCAATTCTGCATGACTTGAGCTTGTGCAAAAATAACTCATAGTGGAGTGGATGTGTGTCGTTAAATTCACAAGTTGAGGTTATCAGGTACCTACTTTGTTAGCAATAATCTTTCCATATTTTATTAGAAATATCTGAGAAGTATAAATGCATAGTTGTGCTGAGACAATAAGATAGGATCTATATGTGCATTAAATATAAAAAGTACAGTAAAAAAAACCTGACTATGTGTACAATAGCTGAAAATAGGGGTCATATCTGTTCTGTCTGAGTAGTTTCTCTAAAGTTCCTTTAAACCAGTATAAAAATTATTACAGCTGTGTTTCTAGTTTCTGTTTAAAGATAATCAGATGAAAGTTGGTATCAGTTTCAAATGTACTAATATAATTAAAGTTCGAGCATGAAGAAATCAAAATGCAGGCTTGTGGGAAGGAGACTGGCTTGCAAATATAAGGACTCATTTTAAATAAACCAAAAAATCCTGCCATTGCAAATAGGCAAAAAAAGAAATTTTGAAATATAGAATATGGGATTCCGAAAATATGGAATAAATTTAGAGAAAAGACAGACAAAACTCAAGAATGACTAATATCTGGCAGAGAACAGGAAGAGCAAACGTGGTAAATGAACTCTGAGGATAAGAACAAGTAAAAGGCAAGTGTAGCAGTGAGCAAACTAAAACCCTGGCGTGACTAAGAGCAGGAAGTTAAACTAGGTGGCATGACTAGTGATGTTCAGATGAAGCCCGTGAAGCAACAACTGTGCTGGTACATGTACCGATGTCTCATATAGATGAATTTACTCCATGACGTCATCTAAAGATCAAGAAGTACAATTATTCCATTACATCACCATCACATAGACAAATGTACTTCAAAACATATAATAGGATCACCATGAAACATAGTTCTAGCTATAGGGGAGCTTGTGTAACTTTGTAGTAGTATTTGTAAATAAATAAGAATAAAAAAAAGATATATTTCATTTTTTTTTAGTAAAAAAAGAAAAGTCTTTTCAAAGGTGGACTGAGGCAGTTCCATTTTTTATAAGGATTTCCCTGCTTTAGATGATGCTGGCGCTGGAAGATAAGTGACAGCCAGGTTGTATAAAGTAGGGAAATTATATTCCTGTTGTTTTCAAAAGTGGATCTTCTCGTCTGTCTTTTTTCGGCTATGCCAAGTATTTCTGAACTTCAATAGTAGAAATCACAGTCACAGATGTAGACGGGGTTTTGCTTTTTTAAACAGATTCGTCCAAGCGATGCCACAGTTACTATATAAAACAAGGAACATTCATGTACCACATACAATACCTCCTGTCTGTTGCTGTGAAGCTTCATATGACAATGATGCTGGAGCTGAAGATGATGAAGCTGCTACTGACGGAGAACTGTGTCTTAGCTTTATGTGGACTAAGGAAACCGAGTTTTTAAATCTGGGATCCAACATGGTGCTCAGTGACAGGATACTTTGAGATTGCAAATAGAACAGTTTTTCATTTAATAGTTTTTTTCAGAAACCTTGCTAATGCGCTTCCTTTTGGAGTGGACGTACTCATGATTTCTTCTTCCGGTGCAGTATGAAGCATGGTCAGCATTGGTATGGAATTGAAATTCTATAGTGATTTGGTTAAGCTGGCTGAAGTTTTTCAGGCACTGGAACAAGGCAAGATGTCACCACATCACTGGTATTATTTTCTGACTCAGACTGGTGTTGAACTGGTGCTGAAGAATCAGACATATTTGTCTTGAGCAGGGAACTCTGGGACTGACACTATCTGGACTTGACACTAGGAGATGTGAAGGGAGATGAGATTGTGTTCAGGTCCTTGATTGAGCTGCAGGGTGACAGAGTGGAGGTGTGACAGGAAAGCTGTAGGTTCATGGGGCTAACACGTAGGCTCATTACAGCTAGTAGTTCCATGTCTTTTGTGGAGATCTTCTCTTTAGCAGTAACATGTCCAGGATGGCCCCAAAGCTGGTTAACCATTACTGCAACTCATCCTCCCTTTAGTTTTCCGCTGAGTTGATTATTGCGGTCTGCACGGAGTGTCTTGAAGTCGTGTACAGACACTTTACAGTCTGGGATATGTTCTTTTAGCACTTGAAGCTCGTTAGTTTTGTTAGCTAGTGAGCTAACGTTACTCATCACAAGAGTTGGAAGAAACGGTTTCAATCTCCACCATTTATCTCTCTGCCTCAGTCTTGCCCTGCATCCTCTTCTCTTTCTTTTCATGTCCAATGAGATAAGAAGTGTTATTTCACTGATAATCTTGAATTTGGAGAGCATTATCACTTGATCTTGGTGGTAAAGAAATCTCGTTGCCATGGAGACTCACCACAACAAGTCTTAAAAGAGCAGAAAAAAATGTGCAGAAAATCTCCTGTGCAGCACAGTTTCTTACCAGTGTGAAAAGTCTTGTTGGACAACCCAGATTGAAAGCTCATGTCTTAAAAAAGAGGCCTATATTACAAAAAAACACGACAGTTAAGACAGAGCTACTACAGTTTGCAGCCACCGAGCAGCGCATTCCAGAATGTTAGAAACTAAAATGAAACTACCTTTGCTGTAGTGCTGCTCTTAAAGTACCCAACTATCTTCTGGTCTTTGTGTCTTATTTCCGATAGCGTATCATTCACAGAAAGTGCTTTTTTGACAGTCAGATGCAAAGTATGTGCCACACAGTTGGCATGCTTAACTCCCATTTCTTTTGCACACACAGCCATATTGGCAGCTCCTTCTGTAACTAAGAAGGTGACCTTGTTACTTATGCCCCACTATAGAAGGTCTTTTTTCACAGCAGCCAAATTCAATGCAGTGTGTGCAATGTCGAGAAGTGTGTAACACCAAGCACAACAGAATTTAACTTAGTGTTTACATCAACAACATGGGCAGTGACGGCGAAGAATAATTCAGTATTTATTTCCTATCCACCATAGCTTTCAGGGGCTAAAAAGGTGAAGAGAATGAGAGCAATATCTATGATTTAAAAAGCAATTGAGCAACTATTCACTAGCATAAGCAGAGGAGAACTAATAAAACAGGAAGTAAAAATCTACCACAACAGGGCAATAAACTATTTGAACACAATCAAGAGTGGCAAGCATAATTTTTTTAAGCAATTGTAATGTAATGACATATAAACTCACACAACAAATGCACGGGCAAAACACTTTGCAAACACTGGGGGTTGAAGGCATGATATTTGGCAAGGCAAGTTTATTTGTATTGCACCTTTTATGTACACGTCAATTCAAAGTGGTAATACTACTCACAAGTCTGTGTTACTCCATGAGTGCACGATCTTTTCAAGCTATAGCTTGTTGTAAAGGTGACTAATCTGTCTTTCCAACAGTTAATGCACATCAATTGGCATTATAACACTGCAAAAACTAAAATCTAAGTAAGATTAAAAATCTTAAACCAAGGACACATATGCTTATTTTTTTAAACGTAAGATATTTATTCTTACTTTTTTTAAAAAAATATATTTTTTTACTTGTTTTAGGAATTCTTGACAGGTTAATGGTCCTTGAAATAAGATAAATTATCTGCCAACAGAACAAGAAATTTTATTGTATTTCAAGGAAAATTAACCTAATTCTTGTACTTTTCCCCCCTTCTTTTTAAAGCCAGTTTTTGCAGTGAAAGCAGGAGCACAGGTCCATGGTTTACATACTTCTCAAGCAAATCCTCCCACCTGGATGTTTGTACGTTGTAATCTGGAATGTCTTAAACTTGACTTGACGTGAACGACAAGGCAGTCATCCATTGCGGTAACACAACTCTCATCTTTATCCCGGCCTCTTATTCATGTGAACACCCAGCTTTCAGACTTCCTGGTTCCCAGTTACTCACTGCTGCTGGTATCTACCGCCCTCTGAAACACTGTCCATCATTTCTCAGTGCTTTTACTGATTTAGTAACTCAGCCAGCTCCTGTCTCCTCATGTATTTTGGTCCTCTATGATTTCAGTATCCAGTTAGCCCCCCCTAAAAACAGCCACTGTTTCCTTCTCCACGTCTACCCCATGGTATGCCACAGAACTCCACAATCTTGATAAGCAATACATACAACTCCAATGTCTCCATAAGAAAACTGGTCTCAGTACACATCCTAGCCTACAAACCAACTACAACTATGAACATCAAATCACCCACTCTAATTTTTACTCTCAACTTATTTATTCTATTGTTTTCAGTACCACTTAATCCAATTCATGATGGCAGGAAAGTTGGAGCCTATTCCAGCAATTAGCAGGCAAGAGGCAGGGTAACCCTGGACAGGTCGCCAGTCCATCGCAGAACTCTCACTCATCCATTCCAATTTTTCTAGCCATCACACATTATTCTTCAGATTACAGCACTGACCAAACTCAAAGACAACCTCACTGCCACATTAACAAGAGACAAATGTAGTAACTTCCCTTCATTCTTCCGTACAACCTATTACCTTGTTGTAAAGGTTACTAATATGGGTTGATACGGCAGCATCTATTGGTAATTATGAAAAAAAAAATCCAAACATAAGATTTTCCTTACTTTTTTGCGCTAACTTTAGTATAAGTGACTGAACAAGATCTTACATTGATTTCGATCAAAGTGTTTTTTTTAAGTTTTTTTTTTTTTTAAACTAAACTCTTGGAATTGGAAACCATTTGTTACTTCCTTTGGTACTTTCCTCCATTGATCGTTCACACTACTGATCTACATTGTGTTGCATGTCACAAATGTAAGTAATAAAAGCAGGGAAAAGAACTTTGTGAGAACTTGCATTGTATCTGTGTCTGACTTGGTCCTTCTACCACATTTTCTCACCATCTGGGTTGGTGAATAAGAAAAGTTCTCTGCCACATGGAAGCTGAGAGTCACTGGTATTGTAAACTGTGTTACTTTGGCAGCAAGGCAGACTTTAAGCATTTCAGCCAAGAGCAGCTGGGGAGCAGAGGAAACTGTGGAAGCCAAAGATATTTTTATCTCGCAGAATTCATTTCCCTTCTTGCTGTTCACCTGGATGCCTCAGCATGACACAGGGAAACAGCCTAAATCCAGTCTAGTGGATTAGCCGGATATAAGCCACAGAAGAAAACAGTTATTCCATAAGAAGATCAAATCAGATATCAGAAAAAATAACTGACAATTTCCTTAACATTCAATATTTAATTTGTTTATCTGAGGGAAAGTAAGACAAATACAGTGTTTTATTACATACTGATTACTCATATTAAAGGGAGGTGAGTCATTAATTGCATGGAGTGGTACAGATTCAGGTATAGAGGATGACCAGCTGACATCACAGAGTCACCTGACTTTTTTTTTTTATCAGCCATATTGGTCAGATTGTACTATGTGGGGTATTCCTCCGTCAAATAGCTTGTCATTCTACAGATTACTGGTAAACATCGAGAGATAGGACAAATGGATTGTAGCTGTGAGACAATAGGACTGGTAATCCAATTTTACCAGCAGATTATGCAGTTAACACTTTATATCAGGTAAGCTGTGGATTTCACATTTGTAGCTAGTATTGTAGTGGTTCAGGTTTCCTCTTAGCTGACCAAAATTACACAATCCAGACAATATAAATAGTCCAATTTTCTTATAGAGTTCCTTCAAGTTTCCGATTAAATGCGTCATGTTTGTGATCTCCTGTATGAACGTTGTGCACACCCTAAGTGTCCTGCTTGACTAAAAGACTTGATTAAAAGATACAACAACATGAGTGAAGTAATTGTGTTTATAAAAGTAAACATGACGGTAACAGCGGAACATTTTACTATATTAAAGTTATTGTCTCGCCGTAGTGGCACATTTTCAATAGCATCGTATTAAGGAGATTATAAAAGAGGAGAACCTGGTGGCTTCATGTGGAGCAGTGACAGCAACGTGTGTAGACGTTTCTGCAATGTTTCATAAATGTGTTTTTACCACAACATCCACACATGCTATCTGAGCAATCATCACATGGCTCCATACAGCCTACTGTCTCTCCCAATTTTGCCACAAGGACTTACACCAAATATCTCAATCACATTTCTTCATGTGAACAACTGGCCTTCAGATTTTCCAGTTTCCAAAGACTTACTGCTGTTATCTACAGCCCTCTCAAAAACTGTCCATCATTTCTGTTGAGCACTACAGCATCACCAGAGGTGACTAAAGAAATAATATGACAGAAGCAATGATCCTCTTCTGTCTCTGTGGTATATGCCATCCATCCATTATCTACTGCTTATTCCCGAAAAGGATCGTAGGAGGGGGGAGTTAAGTCAATCCCAGCTGACATTGGGCAAGAGGCAGGGTACACCCTGGACAGGTCGTTGGTGGTATATGCTTTTGTCGGAAGTGATATCTGTGGGTATATCTTCGAACATCCCCAATCCTCCAATTCCTCAATCCTCAAATAGACACAATATAATAATACAAAGCTGCACATGTTCAATCACAAAGCCCCACCAGGTGTCAAAACGTTGAACCAACCTGGTATGATGTCAAGACAGGATACATCCTGAGGTCATGACCTTTTATTTGCACTTGATTTGAGGTCAGTGAGACAAATAATTCCAGAGATATAGGAAAAAATCTGACTTTCTGAACATAAAGCGCCAATTGGTGGGGAAACTATAAATCCCAAGATCGTGAAATTCAAGCCAGGTCGTCCCATTGGATACTGGTATACCAAGTATCAAAATCCAATTGTAAAAATTGTTTGAGTTATCACACTAACAAGAAGGACATCTGGTGGCGGCAGCAGTGGCAGCAGTGGTTGGGGCGAAACCAGAATATCCCCAAGATAAGATTTTGTGCATAAATCGTCACCTAGTGGGGAAGCCATAAATCCCATAATCGTGAAATTTAATACCGGTCGTCCCCTTGGGGACCTAAACAGGTACAAGTATCAAAAATCTAATTGTGAAAATTGTTTGAGTTATCACGCTCATGATAAATCATTTCCAATAAGAGCAACCCGCTTTTTATCCTATATGTGCTACTGATTTTGGGATTGGGTGCACGTCTTCGTAGAAGCAGAAGCAGTGCTTGTCTTTTTCCTAGACCATGTATAAAACTGCCCGCAAGCTTCACAGAGGGAAGTAAATTAAACACTAACTGGATGGACTTTATATAAGTAGATATTTCCAGCTACCTGCTTAGACTACTGGTAAGGTATAAATCAGAGCCAAGTATCAAACCCTTATTTAGACTCTTGGATATCTGTGTTCCAGACATACAAGCTTAGACTTGTATGTCTGCTGTTTAATCATCCCATCTCTTTCCTGAACACAAATTTTCTTCACAATAGTGCTGCTGCTTTGGGAGAGATTCTCTATATGTAGGTGCTGATGAAATTTTGAGGGTGAGTGTTGATTTATTTAATAGGGAGGATTATGAAAGGAGCTTCTTGGCACGTTGCTAGTGGGTATGAATCGATATGAGCCCTCCCGTCCAACACCCAGGACAACCCATTCCCAATACCCCCACCCCATTCTTTCCCCCTTACCGATACCACAGATCCTTTGCACAGGAGTTCAGACACATGGCCATTGGACATGGCAGGCTAGGTTGCCATATGCTCGAGGGGTGATGAAATACATTACATGAGAAAACCGACCGAAAGACGATGGTATTGTTTATCTGTCTACAAGACATACAGTGGGGTCTTTTTTAGACTGACCACATCAACAAGAACAGATGGTCAGCTAAATCCCTGCCAAGTCTGTCTTTCTTTTCTGGTTCTGCCTGAGGGCCGGGTCCAAGTCAGACAGGTTAGAAAACAGACCAGAGAGTGTGTACGCACAAAGCACACACAAAGGCACACACACACCATAGCAATATCCCAGTTACATAACAGTTATGCATCGTCCCCTTCAATGAAGATTTGATCACTTGATTTGTGCAGAGTCAATCCTCAGAGGCTTTTGTGACTGAATATAAGGCCACGTTCCAACTCACGTGCTCTTGTTTTATTTAACTATCTCAGTACTTTAGTCTGCATCCTCTTATATCTTAACCAACCAGCCCTTAAAGTACTTTCATCTCTCTGTGATCACATTCTGCTGATCTATCAATCTGCTTCCCTTTTCTCATCAGTGCATTGGGATACTATAGTTTCCTATATTGTAGTTTACGCTCAAGTCAATGATTTCCTGACTCAAGCAACCAGTTAGGACAAAAATGCTGCACCGGCAATATGGCCTTAAACACAGCACATGTTCTGTCAAGAACAGACAACACATATTAAAGTAAACTGTCACGCTGCTTAATGTAATTCATATTGTGCAACCTGGTGTACTGGTACCATTGTAAGCAAAGCCACCACAGTGATGGATAGAAATGACGAGCAGTAAACATGTATGGCTGAAAGTTGTTGAATCAGCATGCAGTACTTTCATGAGTTTTTTTTTTTAACTTTGTGTAAAAAAGTAAGGAAAATGTATCTGAACTCTGACTTGGTGAGCGCTTCCTTTTTTCACACAGAACAAACTAATCCTGTTTATAATTGCAAAATAAAAAGACACTTTCTTCAGCTTCATAGCGTGTGTTATGTCTATTTATCACTGATTTAACTGTTCACAGCAGAAATCTTCAAATGTGAGCAAACCTTTTTTTTTTACCATTTGATAATAGCGTATGCTGACGTCAAATACTGTTTGATCCTGGAAAAATTTGGACTCTGATAATCTAAATTAAACCATTCAGTGCATATAACAGTTGAAACAGCTACATATAATGCATCTTAATGGCAATGCTGAAATATTTGTAACAGAAAAAAAGGCTAGATTACTATTTTTCTGTAGGGAAACACCTTCACTAGTTTGGGTGGTGTATTTTTAGCATGAGTTAGACCTGGATCGAATAGTTATTTAAACCAAATAAAGCACAGACTATAAAATGGAAAAGGCCATCCACTGAAATAGCTTGGCTCCATGTATTTGCCCTGTGATGCTAAAATATTTATAGTAGAAAATTGTGAGTATTTGCTTCTTGTCTAGATTTTCTTTTGGAGTTTACATTCTCAGATGTCTATTTGCCAGACGAACAAACCAATATGAGGAAGAGCAAGCTGTAGACAATAACAAATGTCTCTCATGGGTCTGGTCAGGATTCAGCTAAATTATCACAAAACCACAAACTGCTTAGTGGCTGTTAATGGTTAAAGTATTAAACAACATGGAAATTCCTAATGAGGAAACAACATTCATAACAATCACTTTCAAATAAACTCTTTAGATGATCTAAAAAATTGATCTAATAGCATTTAATTGAAGGGCTCATACATAATGCAACTATGAAGTTAAGGATACCCTTTCACATGGTATTGTTTTTTCTTCTCTCTCTTTTCTTTTTTCTTACTGCCAAAATAGTCCCTAGCATATGAGCTCATATGGGTCCTCTGATATACATGGTACATCTAACACTCTCCTGGCTGCCTCTGAGCTTCTGTCTCCATCCTGTACTTAGTGGATATATTTGGACACTGCCCTGTATTTCTTGCAGAGAATCAAGGGTAACGTCTCCTGGCATCAGCTACAAATATTAAGAGACCCCATAAAAACAGAAGTTTCATGCATGAATAAGTACAGCGGGATCTAAGCGCTAAATGCAGCAAAACACAGTTAAAAAAAAAAAGAAAAACGAGCTATGAGTGTTAAATTTTAGGAAGCACAACATACAAAACAAAAAACAATAATAAAACTTGTATTAAAAGCAACAACAAAACAGAAAAAAATATTTGCAATTCATTTGCAGGCATGCAAATCGACTCAATCCATTCAGTCAATCACTTCCTCCATCCTAAGGTCTTATTATCAGTAAAGTGTTTTAATATTTAAGGAAACATAAATAAACTTTGTAAAAAAAGAACTAGATTGCTTTCAAATAACCGTATGTCCACATGAGTCAGTGGATTTTTCTGTCTTTTTTATCCTTTTCGCTCTAGCTTCTCCATCCATCCGTACAACATTGCTTCTGTTAATTCTTCAAGAAGGCAGACGCCTGAAATTATAGAGCTAAAAATAATGGGTCTATAAATAAGGTGTGCCCATTGAGAATGATTGAGAGGTGAGGTCGCTAGGCACTTGGGGATGGGGGGTAAGTGCTCTCAGCTTCCAAAGAGAAGCCCCCACATCTTCCCCACACAAATATACTACTGCCTAATAAACAACACATTTACAATAATACAGCAACTGGATCCGAAGTGCTCCTGTAGGAGACCGTTTTTCCTGTCAAGGACGAGGACACTGGTTTCTTTAGATTGAGAAGAATATAAATTTAATAA
>JBAMHX010000020.1:10182506-10193217 GCA_037177515.1 Pseudomugil tenellus
AAAAGGGGCAAGAGAGAGAGAAGAGGGAGAGAAAGAGAGAGAGAGAGAGAGAGAGAGAGAGAGACACATTTATGTTGACTAACAGTTCCACTTGGTTAAAAGAGTCAGACAAGGTGACCTGTACTGTGTTCTGCATTGTACTGGGTTGATAAGATTACCATCACTATGAAGGGTTTTGTACTGGAGAAAGTACACAGAGCTGAGCCTTTAGATGTTACCCCTAATGAGCAGTGGACTCTTCATTTGAGTGAAATTGCAACTAAAAGAGTGGTTTACACTATCAAAAGATGTTTACGACAGATCACTTAATCAGTTGGATCTTACAGCTGGTAATTCTGTCTTATCCTGAGTCTTGTACTGTTAAGTCTAGAGCAGGAGTGGGCAACTCCGGTCCTCGAGGGCCGCAGTCCTGCGAGTGTTAGGAATGTCTTTGCTGCAACACACCTGAATCAAATCATTGGGCAATTAGCAGCTTTGCTCAGAGTTAAATGTGAAGCTCTGCACAGGACTTCTAATTAAGTCTTATATGTATCAGGTGTTTTATTGCAGGGAAAGTCCTAATATTTGTAGGACTGCGGCCCTCGAGGACCGGAGTTGCCCATCCCTGGTCTAGTGCATCAAAAAACAACAACTTGTGGAATAAAGCTACATGTTTAGCTCTGCACTGTTCATTAATGTGTGTTGATTCTTTGCACCAATATTTTTCATGGTTAAAAGACTGATATGAAAATCTTGCTTTTACTACTTTTATAATTGTTTTTCTTGTTAATTCTGTTTATTATCTTGTTTAAATTTTTTAACTAAATTGTATTGTTTTACCCAAATACTCTTACACAAGTCATATTTCTTTTGTGCACCTCAAAAGAGCCTGAATTTTATATAAAAAATACAATAGTTGCATCATGCTTTACTGACAGACACAACACACACTGCCTCCAAAGACTGTGGGAGTCAATTATACTAGAGTGATCTGGGTCACAGATTACACTTTAACTATATAAGTAACTAATTACCGCCTTGCATGCTTCCCGCCTCTTTTGCACTCCTTAATCATCATCGCCCACTCCTTTGAATCATCGATTGTGTTCAGACTTTAAAGGAGAAATTTGCAGTCACTGTGTGTTCTCCCTCTATGGTCAAATATATTTGTTTTTTGTTTTTTTTTTGCGTACACACACTTACACAAGCACATTTCAGTATGACCGGCCCTGAAACATGGCCCTGTAGGGCTGCTCTGCCCTGTACACCAGCTGTGCAAGTCACTAATGGAGGGCAGAGCTAGAGCTCAGACACAGAGCCTGCAGGGCTCAGTAGCTCAACATGGAGGGAAAGCCAAAACTCAAACATGCAGAATAGACTTTTGCAAAGACCAGTTGCATTAAATAGGTAATAGGAAATAGGTAAATATGCATAAAACTCCTATTTAGCAGTGTTTGTCTTTGCAGGAGTTTAAAAACAATAGAAACAGAGAAAGACGGAGAAATGATTTTAAATTACACTGCACAAACAGAAGCCTAGATGAGGCCGCAGAAGAAGAGGAGCAGCACTAAGACGATGAGGCCAGCCAACGGCACAATGTTAGTGACGATGATACACCTTTCTCTTATTGACATGTCTCTTAGAGCCAGGCTAAAAGCAACAGCCCTCCTCAAACCTCAGGGCAGAAATAGCATTTCTGAGAAAAACAGTAGGATTAATGTCATCAATCAAACCACCAGGCAACCACCTAGCAAGCAATTATGTGAAAGAATCGGGGAGGAAAAAAGTTAATAACTCTTTCCAAGGATAACAGATTACAACCTGACCGTCACCATCACTGACCAGTTTTTGGCCAGTAAATACCCCCAAAGCAAACTTCAAAATTGCAGTACAGCAGTGACACAATGTTCAAAGCCAAAACAATTCCCACAGTATATCCTTTATGTTCATGGGAAAAATGGGGAAGTCACTGTTTGTGAGCATGTTAGTGGAAAAGCAGGACAAGAATTTTTATTCTACAAGGCTTCTTACATAAGAGGCAAAATGAGCCAAGCAAGAAGAGAATCATTCTGCAGCATCACACCACCTGACTACATAAAATCTTTCTTTTCCCTGCAACTTCAAAACATTTATATTGTCCACAATCATTTTGAAATACTACAATTAGATTGCACGTCTTACAATCTCTTCTTATAACCATGAAATCTTTTAACAAAAAGCTGAGAGTAGGTTCTAAAACAACCTTTCACTATCTCCAAATATCAACTAAAGATGCACTACAGTTTTTTCCAGGAACAGCTATTATCAAGAGCAAATTAAGCATTCATCTTGCATTCTTCCTGTCCTACGAGCTCCCTCCAGCCAGCAAAAGTCTTATTATTTCAGCTGCCTGCCACTTTGCTTATAGTGCCTCCCTTATTTTGCATGCAAATACCTGTGTGCCATCACCCACCTTAAACTGACTCCGCTCACAAAACCTTTGTTTCCCGCCTGCTGAGGATTGGCTCTGTTCATCACACCTTCACCTCCTGTCAGATGATTGGAAAACTGCCTGGCCTGTCGTCCGTGTTGCAGCCACACTCTGGGATATATAAACCTCTTCAATTGTGCATTCATTGGCAATTGTTTGCATACACAGTTTGCACTCAGCTTGCAAACTTTGGTGACTGGGACCGCATGGTGGTAATTTGTTTAGTAAGAGTATTTTCTAACAGTGTTCAAGCTGTTTGGTTTTTGTGTTAACGTTTGTTTGCTGACTAGTAAAAGGTCGTTCTTTCTTTTTTGGGAAAAACTAAAGTGCTGAATCAGTTCCAGTGCATATTCAATACAGCTAAGTGTACTTATGTCTCTTTGCTAGCATGTGAGAAGCAAAACTCGCCTGCAAAGCCACAGCTTAAAACTTGCATAATGATGTCTCTCAGCCATAGGACACTGCTGGGCAGCAAAGGTTCAAGAACGTACATGTCACTGTGCCATCATAACCGTTAGAAAGTTATGTGATGAATCTATACTGATTGAATTAAAAAAAACCTTTGTAACAAGGTTGGTAATTTAATATGACTTAAAGTAGGTGCTGGGTTTTGTGCTGAGTTAACTTAGTTCATGGACACACACACATCAGCTTAAATAGGAAGCATCCTCACTCATATCAGATGCTTCAGGCAATGAAGAGAGTGGAATCATCATCTATATCACAGAGACCATTTGCAAGTTCTTTAAATTTATTCAAGCAATACTAATGCCAATCTGACACTGATAACTCCAGCAGGAACAGATGTAGCGATGCAATAGGCCAAAGTAAGCAGAAAACATTACCTGTAAAAAAGTTATGCAGAGCTGGAAGATGTGAGGTATTTTCTTTATATGGCAGATAGATGAAGATGATAAGCAAATGCTGTGTGCTCTTGATATAAAGAAGAATAATTATTTACTTAGTGAAGATTAAGTATACACAAGTATAAGTGCTCTTTCTTTATTTTTTCTAACTATGGTAATAGGATAAAGAAAACCTAATGGTAGACATCACTTAAGAGGTCTTTAGGTGCATGTCAGACAATTATAGTAAAAACCTGCCAGATTAAGCTGCTTGCAGACTAAAAGCACAGGCATAAAAAAAGAAAGAAAGCACCCCAAATTTCCAAACATAGAAATAAAATTTACACTACATAGGAAATTCCCCTTTCATCAAAATAAAACAAAACATATAAGATTGAATTGAACAAAAGAATGTTATAAGAACACACTTCACTCACTAATGGTTTTACAAAAAAGGGAAGTCCACATTATACATAAAGCTGGTTATCTGGATCGCACAAATTCACTGTTTTTAAAATCCAAATGGTCTAAGAACTGGTCAGTTATCACACAGCACAGATTATGTTTAAAGCCAACAGGAACACATTATCATACCATGTACAGAATCTTTTCAGTCAGAGAGATGGGGTTACAATTATCAAGGGAGACCATTTTAAAAGACGGTTGGTGAAAAGCACCAGGAAGCGTTTTTGTGTCTGTTTGTGGGGTTAAGTTATGGAATAACTTGCGGGAAGAACACAGGAATATCCAAATATCCACTCATTCAAACTTTTATTTAAAGAAATATTAATTGAGCTGTATAGATAGTAAAATTGGTGCTATAATTATTATTTGTATAATTGTTAATATTGTTCCTGGTTTTATCAATATTTTATTATTGCATAACTTTGAATTGAAATAGATTATGATTATAATATAATAATTATATTATATACACATAGTTTATCATTGTTATTTAGGTATTATTGTTGTCAGTATGACTGTCGATTTATTGTAAGTATAAAGTACTAATAATTTTTGATAATGATATTGCTTTTGATACATGCGATTACTGGGGTGGGATTGTATAATCTTATGCTTCTTTCCACTCCATTTGAACATGTTTTATCATTATGTTTGCTTTTCTTTTGATTTGTTTTTTAACAAACAATGTTTTTAAAAGCATCGTGGTGTCATGCTAAGTGACTACCTGTACCAACAGATCCTCTAAACATGCGTTTTGCACGTGTTTCGTTTTTTTTTTCTAGTTTCATACCACAACCAAAAGCGGCCATTTTAGAAGGCAATGGTTACTTCTTGTTTTTCTAATTTTGTTTGTGGTCTTTCAATTACTTTCATCGTTCCAGGGGACTTAGGGACAGCAAGATTTCAGAGAGAGTGCTGCAAGGGGAATGCTGTTTACACTTACAACTAAATAATTGCACCGTGCAGGCCTGTGCTGCTGCCTGGAGAGAAACTGATGATCCTAAAGAAGCTGTGGAGGGGGTGCAGAGCAGGAGCAAAACTAAAGCAAAAATCTCTGGCAATGTGAGGTCCCTGGAGAATAAAAAGGATGAGCTTGCTATACTTGTCAAGTTCCAGTGGAAAGTAACAAGTGCAGTTCGAAGTTCTCAACTTTTTTTAAAAAGCACTTGAGTCCGATACAAATGTTTCTGTTAAGACAATAAAATAGAAATGTCTTGCATTGCATCATATTGTATCATATTACATAATATTATATCATATTTCCTCTCTGTTATTGTGATTGTTGCTTGTGCCTGAGTTATCAGGTCTAACTTATGCATGAACTGTAAGAATGTGGACCCTGAATTAAAAGACTGGAATGTTTGCTGTCTGCAGCAAGGTGGAGGACCTCAATAGTATTTCAGACTGAATCACAGAATGCATCTGATACTGTGAACAAACTGCGATTAAAATTTGTAATATTTCTGCATTCCCGATAGTGTGTTTTGGGTGACCTAGATGAGGAAAGAGGGATGCAGTCAGAGCTGAAGGAGAACATGGGATGTAAAAGCTAGACTTACAATCACACAGCATCTGTGTACAGCAGGGCCCGCACAGCTGTTGCCAGTGAAATGTGCTCTCGCACTAAAGCGTAAGTTTATAGCATTGTGTTACAGTTTTTATTCTGCAATTCCCAAACAAATAAAGCAACTTTTGCATAATGCAACAAACAGGTTGCAGAGAGCACATCAGAGGAAAGCTGGAGGTCCGGATGGACCTGTAATCTCCGGTTGTTTCCTGTCCTGGAACATCTATTCAAGATGAGAATGAGATAGAAGAGCGACCCAGTGCTCTGGAAGACATCCTGTTTAGTTCTTGTCCCTAAGAACTTAACAGCATTTAACCTCAATGAAGAAAACCATTTGCTTGGTTAGTCTTGGCTTACCTGAGGCTGCAGAGTGGCTGGTCCCTCTGCAATTTACCTGCCAATCTCCTTTGAGTATTTAGTGTGTAATTGATCTGTTCTACAGAGCTCATTTACATTTGGATGGTGGTGGAAGCATCAAGAGCATCACTTTCTCTAGTGCTTTGTAAGGCAATGCAGCTGGGTAAGAAGTGATGGATGTCTGCAGCCAATGCTGAAACTCCTAGTTTTCCAGTTTGGGATCGATGAGCACATCCATCTTTGCATTCTTCCATCAGTCGGTCCACCTGACCATCTGTCTACCCATCCAGTGGACAAATTTCAAAGCACACTGAAACAATAACGTTTCACAGTGACTTGACCTGATGCCAAGAATGTAGCAAATGTTTTTCTTTTCCCCAAATGGTGCGTTTTAGTCAAATGTAATTTGTTCTGCAGTATTGTATTATTTGCAACTTGATATATTAATGTATTTTCTGTAAAATGACTTTCAGATTTACCTTCTTTTTGGGATTCATAAATCGCTGTGGCTCTGAAATGTATTGTTTGTGCCTGTGGTTAATGCAAATAACTACACATGGAAATAGATGAAAAATACTGTTGGAGATGATATACTCAGGATGCGAACACAGAAATAACCCATATTGCAACAGCGAGGAACCATGCTGGGGCATAAAGCCAATCAGACACTGCCAGCTGTCCCTGCACTCTGCACACACTTTGATGTCTCACACGGGATGGGAATGAATGCTAAATGTCTCGGGAAGAAGTAAGGGAGAGGATATCTGGACAATTATCAAAGGCATAGCTGCCATCTTGAACACACTTAACACTTTTTTGTCCTTTAGATGTTTCTGCTATGACACATGACATCCCTAACTTTATTTAAACCAAGTAGAACTAAAGAGTTGTGTCCTTGTTTCTGTTCGTAGCATCTATAGTACGTTCAAGGAAACCAAGAGGGAAAGGGTCAAGCACATTATTCACTCCCATGTACAAGAGCCATTTTTGTAGACCGATAATGCTGGTTTTAGCGGCATGAAGTAAAGGGATTTATGTTATTAAAAAAAAAAAAAAATATCCAAACATAATGCAAGAACTAATAATAAGCACCAATATCTTTGGCTGGGGACCTTAGCCTGACAGGGCTATTACTAAAACAGAGCTCCCTCACATCCTGGAGTCAATATTGGATCTTATGCACCCTATGGATTTTCAAAAGCAATATCCTGCTCCCAAAAGCATCCATCTCTCTTTATCAAATGCCTCTGAGCTATTTGGATGTAGGTAATTAGGCCCTTTCATCTCAGCCTCATTTCCAATAAAGCTTATCTCCATTGTCACTAGCAAAGGCTGCAAGCTACAGTGATTAAAATCTACTAAATAACCAGAGAGCGATTAACAGTGTTGAATCACTGGCATTATTTTCTATATATAGACAATTTTAGGGCTCTACAAGATGACATTGACCTTCATTTCTTTCCGTTTATGCATCCTGGTTAGCTACCACTAGACATATTTTGTCAGATTTTTTGGCAATTGTCTAAAAAAAACACAGCTGAGGATAAATTGGCTGTAGTCAGACTTTTTCTCCACTAGCAGCCCCTCTCATTGACCACGAGAGAATCTGCTCAGTCAACGCTTTCTCTGGCCTCCTTTGACCCATTGCTGGAAGATGGATTGTAATAATAATTGCTGGCCATCTGGGTAGTGGACTGTGAAAGAACAGCTCCTTGGAGTGCAGCCACTGGGGTCTCTTCTCTCGAATACACTACAGTCAAGTCAGCTCTCAGGGAACAACAATTGTACAATGTTCCCAGAAGTCCTTTATTATCCCTTTGTCTCTCTGATGAAGGAAATTGGCAGCAGCTATGAATATGAGACAACTCTTGTGACAGTGACTTAAACACGCATCATTTAGAATCCATTCATTCTGATTAATTTCTACAATTGGATGTAAATATAATCTAAAATATCATCTGACTGTCATACAAATGCTCTAAGTTAATAAGTAAAAAAACAACAGATATTCATTATTCTACCTGTCTTGGAAAAAAAAAAGATAAGTATTTGTGGAAGTACGTCAAGGTAAAAGCAAAGGAGATCTTTGAGATCTGAAAAGGATTAATGCTCAACAAAAATGGCTCCAAAAAGTTTAAAGATCACTAAATATAACAGATTTTCAGAGAAAATAGTGCAATAGTTGCAGAGGTTAAAAGGGAATTTCCTGATTATCAGGAGAACAATTAAAAGCAATGATAAACATGGATGTGATGAATAGAAAAAGTCACTCTGATGATGTAAGATCGGAATAGAAGGTCATTTTTGGGCATTATTAACCAAAATAAAGATAAGCAATAAGTATGACAGGTTCTCTTCTCTATTGAATCCCAAAGACTAACTTAAACATTTTCACAATAAAAAAAACTGAGCTTTATTGACACAATACAGTTTTATTGTCAATAAAAGCTGAAACACTGACACTGAGAAGTAAAGCACTGAATACTGACACAAAACCCATACTGTGAGACCTTGTGGTGTTACTGGTTGATATGGGAGCCATACAGCAAGATGATAAACCAAAACATCACAAATTATTGTATATTATAATATTGTATATTATAATATGAATGTTTGAAACAAGAATAGTTTCATGTTTTTTTTGTGGTCAAATTAAAGTCTTGAACTGATGACATGTGGAAAGAACCTGGGATAACAGCTTGCTACATGATTTCACTCAATAAATAAATCATATATGTTTTATTTCAGCTCTGCAACAGATTGGTGACATGTCCATACACGTCACCAGCAGATCTAGATTCCTCTTGAGTTTAAATTAAACCAAGAAGTATAGAAATGTCATGAATGATTTTTTAATCTCTTTATTTTAACTGGATTATCTTGCTAAACACTAGGAAATAAGATAGTGTCTTAAGCTAAATTCTGGCTCAAACTACAGCGAATTTTGACATGTCTACAAATTGCCTATTTCTGAAATCCCAATATATCGTAGATGCACTTGAAGTCTCAGTAAATATTTTAAAATATGAAGGGTTTAATCTGGTGTAATTGCTAATTGATTTAATTCTACTGCAACAACAGTTTTTCTAAATGTATTGGTCATTTCCACATTTAATAATAATTTAAAATAAGTAAAGTATAAGGAACAATATTATTTACAGAGAAAAGAAGAGCTCTCACGCAATTTGGAGTAAATTCAGCCTTTAATGAGGCAGGAATATGATAACAAACAGCACAAACTTATTTCAATGGGGTTCCTTGATCTAATAAGACATCATCTTCTACTGCAGTAGAGATGAGGCCCTTATTCCAGTACAAATGAAAGCACTTTAAGCTTACTTTAGACAACAAGCAACTTTTTCCCCTGAGTTTCTCCAGGAGAAAGAAAATTAGCAGCAATAATAATTATAAATGACCTATTTTAATTTGAGATCGTGGGTTCTTCAGCAGAAATTAATCTGCACTGAGGAGCACAGGAAATAAGCTGAATGACAACTGCATAGTTCACAAGTTCAAATCAATGCAGTTTAGGTGTTGTAATTAATTGTTTCAAGGACTCAAGATCTGACCATTCTGCAGAGGAGAAAGACTGAAAGAAGAACAACTCTTGCATAATAAGTGGCAGGTGATTGTGCAGATAAGGATTATGACTGAAGGTACAGAGGAATGTGCAGAATGAAACAGAATGGGTTCTGACTCAGATCCAGAGGCTGTGCAGGAGGTAGAAAATCCTCAATCATGCAGCAAAAACGGATAAAAATGTCCCAGAAATGAAGCGAGCTTTGAAGATGTGGTGAGAAACGTCAACAATAGAAATCCTATTTTGCTGAAGATGAAAATCTCTCCCAGAAAGTGAAAGAGCTTCAAGGATCACAAGGGAGAAGGTCATATGGGATGGAAGAAGATGGTGTCGGTCTGTTTCACTGAATGTGTGTATTAAAGTTGGGGTCTGTCTGTAGTTGTTGTAGGGAGATAAACGTGTTTACATGCTCACTTTGTCCCCAATTCTGAGAACAAAACAAGTCCCTGCAATGTGAACCATTACATTTTAAAGGGAAAGTTGATGCTTAAAGGTGCAATGTGTGAAACATGATCCATGCTGGTGCACTAGTGTGTTACAATAAGTGGATCCAAAGAAGCACAAACTCTCTGCTGGCCTAAGAGCAGCTTTATATCCTTGTCTGAGGTAGAATTTGGGGAAACAATCTCAAAAAAAGTCACCAAAAACTTCAACTTCAAGTGTAAATGAAGTTTTTCTCAAGTTGGGTTACGATTTTGCAAAGACTGAAATGATTAAATGTGTGATTCCTGTCAACACTTCTGCTCTGGTGCTCTGTGTGTGGGCACATTTGTGTCTGACAAGGCGAGAGAGAGAGAGAGAGAGAGAGAGAGAGAGAGAGAGAGAGAGAGAGAGAGAGAGAGAGAGAGAGAGAGAGAGAGAGGGAGAGAGAGAGAGAGAGAGAGAGAGAGAGAAACTCTGATCCCTTACTGAAATGGATAAATAAACTTAGATGTGTACCGACACAACAATTCCGGTGTTGATGTTATTCTGTTTGCAGTAGCAGTTGCAGGCAGCTATGGCTTGAGGGCATAATGTGATTGCATTTAACAGCAGAATTGTTTGTGTCATCAATTCCTCATAAAGGATTTCTTTTTAAAATGAGTTACTTGTCAAGACATGTTAGGAATAAAATGGAATTTTCTGTATATAAAAGAAAGCTGACACCTAAACATTCCTAAACATTCCTGACACATTTCTAAACATTTTGTGACGCTTGATAGAGGACTGTCCTGGCTCGTTTCCACAGACTTATGATGATACAGAGTAATTTAAACAAGTCATTTATTTTAGGCGCCATATTAGGAAGGGAGTTTAATAAATATTAATTAGGATCCTTGTGATGTAGCTGGATTCATTTACACCAGATATTCTCATTTGATTTATTATTCATTCATTTCTTTTTAAAAAAAGGGAAATGTTCCCTTTTAAAATTTCATATTACAATGTCGACAGAATATATATATATA
>JBAMHX010000020.1:10212001-10228825 GCA_037177515.1 Pseudomugil tenellus
AGAGGCCAGAGTCAAGAGTCCAGAGACAAAAAGAGAGCGCAAGAGGGCAGAAGGGAGCAAGAGGGCAGCGCAGAGTCATATAAATTCCAAACCTTTGTTGACCAGTTCATCAAAGCGTTCTAAAAAGGGGGGAATCTCCCCCCCAAATCTACATCCTTGTGGCCACCCCTAAACAATGCTCCCAAACAAAGATGGCTGCATTGTCTTAGAAATACACAAAGGCTCATTTTCAAACTGTCTTGTTCACTGATAAGTTGTATGCAACCCTGCACTGTCCAGATGAATTGTTGGTGGATGGCTATCAAGTTCCAACACAGCAGGTGGCAGAATCAGGGTTTGAGATGGAATCATGGGCACAGATCAGTTTGGTCTCTTTAGGGTTTCTGAAGGTTTCATTAAACATCTTAATGTTTCAGCAGATCTGCAGTTTTCTAAGAGTTTGTTGAACATGTGAGAAGAATAAAAACAAAACGCTGCCTTTACATGTTTGTTTCTGACTCTATGAACAGAAAGTAGGCGTGATCCTGATGACATGAGGGATATGGCTTGTTCATAACAGACCAGAAGGTCCTAAATGTATTTTGGTCCTAAATCATTTAGTGCTTTATAAACTAGTACACTTATTGACAGACAGGCAGTTAGTGTAAAGATCTGAGGAATGGAGTTATATGAACCACTTTCTTGGTCTCAGTGAAGATTCGAGCAGCAGCATTCTGAAATAACTGCCGCTGTCTGATGGACTTTTTAGGGCGACCTGTAATAACAGTGTTACAGTAGTCTAATCTACTAAAGACTACTAATAAATGCATGGACAAATTTTTCTACCTCATGCTAATACATTAGTTCTTCAATCCAATATGTCCTTTAAGTGATAAAAGATGACTTTACGGCTATCTTAATGTGATTGGTGAAGTACATCTGAGTCCAGGACTACATCATGATTTCTGACTTTGTAATTTAGTTTTACTACTGTCTGAAGCTGATAACGGACTTTGGATTTTTCTTCTTTGGCTACAAAAACTATAATTTCAGTTTTGTCTACATTTAACTGAAGTAACTTTTGGCACATCAAATCTTTAATTTGATCGACACATTCAATCAAAGTTAGGATCAGACTCCTGATGAAAGGGTTACGTATATTTGTGTGTCATCAGCATAACTATGCAAATAAAATTTTGTTATTTTTTATAATTTGAGCAAGTAGTAGCATGTAGATGTTGAGCAGCAGTGGCCCTAATTTTGAGCTTTGTGGAACTCCACACATTATTTTAGTTTTATAGTTAAAATATTTTAGATTTATAGATACCTATAGACACAAAGTTCTCCATGTTCTTTAAATAAGACTCAAACCGATTCATTGCAGTGCCATAGAGTCCTATCCGGTTTTTCAGTTGCTCTGTTAAGACATTATTGTTGACTGTGTCAAAGCCTGTACATAGTGAAGTCATAGAGAATTTGAAGCTATGTTTTCCACCACCTGCCTTCAGCTTGTCTACATTCTTGTTTTTCACCTCTGACCAGTGTGACATTTTTTCATGGAGCTGTCTTTTGGGTAGTAATCACTTTCCCCTTGGTAGAAACAACAATATCAATAATAGTTGTAGTTCACTAGAGCTCTTTAGAGCTATCTTCAATGTGGTGAAACCATCATTTGTCCAGTTTTTGTGGGATTTAATATGTTTATAGAGTATTTGGGGTGAGTATTGTTTCTCTGAATCTTTATTTTATTATTATACTGTATATTAAAAAAGAACAAAGGAAACTACCTCCATATTGAACCCCGATTTATTCTACAAAGAGTCAAGCCAAGACAACTTTGTTTATAAATACTTTTTGACAACAGAAGCTGAACAAAGTGTTGACACAAAGTGCTAAAAAGATACAACTTAGGCATAGGGTTAGTTGGGTGACAATGGTGACCAGCTGCTTCATTGTAGTAGTGAAGTCCAGGAAGGGTGGGGAGGATGGAAAGGAGGACTTGGATGGGGTATGATAAGTTTATGGGTGAGACTTCACACTTGAAGCTTTTGGAATATGGCCTTCAGGCTGAGGTGGTTTTATCTCAATGTTTCTGCTTAGTTTTGTCTTATCCATTTTTTTTGTTCTTTCTTCTCTGTTGTTGTTGTCCGAGGGAATAGAATGCTCTTTCAGAAAATAAAACAGGTCTGAGGCGAACAGCCTCCCTCCTGACCAGTTTGAGCAGAATCTGTCTGCCTTAAAACAGTGCCTGCAGTCTCAGAAGAAGAAATTATTTATGAAATGAACTGAATGTGTATATGCAGCTGACAACCATAACTTCAGACTAAACAGTCTACTAAATCTCTCAACTCTTCATTTGATCGAAGATGGCCAAACAGTGTCTCAGTACCAGCAGATGTTTATTTCTCAACATTATTTGGTCCTAAATGCAATATGAGGTTTTCCACAGTTGGGTGCGTGGCCACAACTTGTGTAATTTTGTCTCTTATATCTAATTCCAGTACTTTTGCACATTTGTCACAAAAGTTTCTCACAGGTTTCACACCCAAAAGTCAACAACAATTAGGATCTGAGGCCCAGCCATTTACTTTACTTGTTGCTTTTTTCTCCCTATGTAGTTTTGGTCTAACCTTGATTTGTAGGGATCCAAAAGCCTACAGCAGTGGAGAAAACCTGTTTTTTAATTGCATATTTGGTTGTTCAGCATAGGGCTTGTTGATGGTTTTCCTTTTGACAACTGACCATGCCTTGTTGAGGAGAGGGGCTGAGGAGACTTTCTGGAAGAGCAGACCAGTCGGTAGCATCATTAATCTCACCAATCTGGGCTCTGACTGTTAGTTGTCCTCCCCTTTCCCTGTGCGATGTTCTACTCTTTAGTTTTGCTTCAAGAGCATTCCAGGGAGGACTGTCGAAGATGAAACATCATTATCTTGATCACTGTTCTCCTGTTTCACCCCAGTTACGTTTGTACTAGTTAGCAGTGTGTTAGCAAAATCTTGTCCACCATTTTTGTCAAACGTAGAGTTGTCTTGTTACCACATAACGTATTCATTTCTACATTCACTTCTTTGAAAAGGTTTGTAATAGTAATTAGTTAGCTTTACCTCCTTAGTAGCTGCAGAGAAGGTTTCTGCAATTTTTGGGCCACAGTGACGTGACACCGTCAAGTCTTAAAATATAATAGTATCCAGCCAAATCTATCACAACATTTAGTCCCAGTCATTAGGGAGTATTTAGAAAATATTAGTAGAAAAACGCTAGTAGAGGGGAGAGCGAATCAGAAGGCATCTCCAGGGGACAGAAGCTAAGCAGCGCCACAAAACCCAGGTATTTTGGTGACAAGTGTAAAGTCTGAGCAATGTGACTAGGTCTTGTCTTGTCAGAATCTCTGACCAAAGATGGCGGCCTTGTTGACATGCCTGACAAGCCCAAATACGGCACCAATGTGTATATATCTTTTTAGAACATGCAGATAGAAATGACACATTCAATCAGTTTTAATACAAGTCAAGAGCTGAGTTAAACCTGGTAGGACTCACACACATCTTTGTATACATTTTATAGAAATGTATATAAAGACAGATAGTTGTATATATTGAGATTTATACGGGAAAAATGAAAAGAAAAAAACACAGCTAAGACAAATTCTAAATTTAAAACCAAGGACCAACATCTAGATGTCTAGCCTAGCCCTATTGTCCGTTCTCCTCCTGAGTGATGTCACCACCACAAGCCTGGCCACAGTGACAGATCAAGGATAAAAACTCAGAAACAGCAGCACAGGATGTTCCATTCGTTGAGCAGATATAATGAAAGTATAAAGCCAGAATAACTGAATAAATATCAAATATTAAAGCTCCATTATTCTGTTCCAAATGAGTAAAACCATAATTATCTTAATAAAATCAAGATCAAAAATAGAAAGAAGCAAAACTCATGGCTATGCTTTCACAGATATGGGTATGGAAAGCACAGCAGGAACATTATAAAGCCAGACAATATTATAATAAAAACAAAAACAGATTCTGATCCAAGTTCAATCCACTAAGACCATGACGTAAAAGAAATGCTTCCATAACGCCAGCATGTCATGCACCACTCAAATGAAAAAAAAAACACATAAAAAGAAAAAAAACCCTCTCCACACACACAAGGGTGAGGGTTGGCCGTGTTGTCATGGTAACTCCGTTCTACAGCTGTCAAGTGTTAATCAGTTTCCACAGCAACACCATAAGGTAGAGACAGTAGACAGTAGGTAGATAGTGTAGTAGATAGTGGGTCAAATAGAAGCTTTATTAGGTCAAATTAGCCTGCTGCAGACATTTAGAAAGACAAGGCTTGTGCCCATCTGAGTCAGAAGCCATTGGATTTGCTCTCTGATTTGACCAAATTAGATGGTTATAATACTAAAAGTGTTACAAAAGAGATAATAATCCACAGACATGTTACAATCACTCATTCTCTGTGAAAAAATATGTGCAAAGCCTGTAGGCAATAATAAACTGTATAAGAAAATAGATTTTGTCATTGTTAACTCTAAAGCCGAAGAAAACAAGTTCACGTTTTCCTTCACTCCTGCGTGTTTAAGGACAAAATCCCCATTAATTCGTATGACCTGCTGATTGTCATGGAATTTAATTGCAATTGGTGAAAAGTTAATTGACTGTGAGGAGTTGAGCTGACCTTGTCCAATTATAATTTGCCATGGCGAGTCAGGGCCTCTCAAATAAGAGGTACACGGTCTCAAGTGGAAAGCGTAAACATTAGCCGGTTATGTGCACAGCGAAAATTTCCAGACATGTTGCATCTTACATATACTTACTTAAGATTTTTCTACTTTGCATTCAGGTCATTGCCTCCAGGACTGGAACAACTCAGGTCTAGGCTAACGGAATAGAATTTTAGTTATCTCTTTTTTTTCAGTGACACTACTTTAGTATTTCTCATTTTGTGATTTACTTTGTATTTATGTCTCTCTCTGTCTATTCTTTTGCTACCTGTTCTTTTTTCCATGACTCTTCGAGTATTTTTGTATTGGACTTTGAAGATGTACAACCGCTTACTTTTCTTTCTGCCAACTTTAGTTGTTCTTATCCACAAGTTAAATCAAGTTTACTTTTTCATTTAGTACCTTCTGTCTGTCTTCCTTTCTGTCTCGCATTGAGTAATCTAAAGAACATAACAGCTTGTGATCCCATCAGACAAGCTGCAGTGTGTTTAACAATTTTCCAGAGCTTCATTCTGCTCCACAATGAAAAGAAAAAAAAAACGGTCTTGAACAAAAGCTGCCTTGAGATCCACAGAGCAGAAGAACGTGACAGGATATCAGAAACAGCAAAATGCTTCTCAAAAATCTTAAATAAATAAAATTTGCTGATTCCCCATCATCACTTCATGAACAGAAAATCAAACATAAATAATGATTTAAGGCCTGATTTCAACAAAAGATAAGTTTCCCATAAGGGACAAGAGGTTCCCCATACACACCACTTTTTTTTAAAAAAAGAAAAAAATCAGAATAACACTGTAGAGGACAAAACTTAGATAGCAGTCATTTAAGAAATATTTGATATATCTCAGATATTTTAGTCGGGGCATCATGTTCTGCTCATCAGACACTCATAACAGTGATGCTGTGTGTTTGATGCTGCATTAAGGATCAACGTCCTGGCTAACCTGGCCGTCATTGGGGTACTAGGTTCGATGAGATAATATGTAGGTTGTTAAACCACTCAACCATTACATGAGATGCTGGGGGTTATGGTCACATGAATCAAGTGCAAATAATGGTTAAATGGCAGTGAGGTGAAGGCTGCATTCTGTCGCTATAGGTGTTATTCACCCCTCTGTTTAACAAGTTGCCCTTCACTGTCCATAAGGTACAGGACTGTGTAAGCGAGAGTTCCTTATTTTTTACATGCACTGAGCTATGTGCTTGTGCAGCAGTCACTGACTTCATTATATACAAAGGTCTACAGCTCCTCAAATCATTGTCTTAATATAGGGGTGTCCAAAGTTGATCTTCTCGATTTGTATCCTGCAGATTTTGGATGTTTCCTGTTGCAGCACACTTAAATCAGATTAATTGGCATCATGTTTGGACAGAAATTGACAACAAAGTGGAGAGGGCCACCTACTTCTTAATCAGGTTTGGTTGATCCCGGAAACTTCTACAAACGTCGAGTACACCTCTTTCTTAATATCAGTTTATGAGCCATTTTGCATCACTTTATGGTAATGATATATATATATATATATATATATATATATATATATATATATATAATGTGATAAGTGTCACGTTTTACAATAAACTGTAACATTATAATTGGAATAAAGTGCCAATTTTCTTTTATTTTGGACGACAGCTTCCATAAACAATGCGCTCTGCACAGTCGTGCATTGTCTATTTTGGCTTCTTTCAAGTTATCCCGGCTGACGTAAAAACAAAGATGTGGATTGTCTTTACCCTGGTTTGTACATCCCACATCACAGCAAAAAGGCATTTTTGAGGCTAAAATACTCTCTTGAAGACAAGCGTTTTTGCATAGAACAAGCAGCAAAACAAATCTGTTTTGGGACATGGTTGCGCGCGCATAACTCACATACGTCACTTGAAATCCATCTATACAGCTCGTTTAACTTTGTTCTGCTGTTTGCGTTCTTACCATGTTTTTTCCACGTTTGTTGATCAACGTTTAGACAAAATATAATGTTAGTAAAATGTTTTGAATTAACTAATTTAGTGTAACTTTATTATTTTAAAACATTAGTCAGCTAAATAAATGTAGTATTATTTCAGCGGTATACACAAGATATATCTAAATATAAAAGTCAAAAGGACAATCTAGTAGATGAGGAATGTTGGCCGTTCTAGTGTTAAATTAATTATTTTGAAGAAATATTCACAATCTGAAAAAATAAGATTGAGACCACATCAAATATTTTATTACTTTAACATGTCACTCCTTAATATGAGCACATTTCAGAGAAATAATACAGCGGAAGTGGACATGACTTTAGTAGCCAGCAAAAGCCTCAAACCCCAAATTGGTATCCAGTCCATTGGTATTAAATGCAACATGAGTATGATTTCAACAATAATGTAATAAATAGTTATTTTTCATTCATTACTTATCTTCACATACAATAGTACTAAAAGTAAAAAAGGTTGAAGTTCACCTTTTAAAACTTGTATTTTATTAAAGGCTGTTTTATCTCTAGAGAAATTGTTTTGCTGCAGACTGAATCTGGCAACAGACAGTTCCCAAAAGATTTATCATTATGATTATTATTCTATATCTTGAACTGCCCTGCTGCAAGATCTCATGTAAAGATGCAACTGCAACTGTAACAAAAAAAAAATGCAAATATGTCACATATTCAGAAGTTCATAGCAATAAAATGGTATGCATTGGATTTAGTTGTACTTTAAGCCTGGTTCAAGATTTAATCATTTCCCTTTGTTGCTTTAATTCTAGTACTAAATTATTTACTTTATTGTTTATTTGACAGGGACAATGTGCAGTTATATAATTTCACCAGAGTTAGCTAACAGCTAATTTGTATCTGCAGTCCCTGGGCAGGTACAAACAGCACTGAATACAAAATGAAGACATTACATAAAAACAACGAACAACAAATTAAGACAAAATACACATGCAACACAGTATTAGATGTAGCTATGTAATAAAACAGCATACAATGTAATCTTTAACAAACATAAATGGAAACAATATTAAAAGTTCCAACTTTAATTGCAACTGTGATTCTTTAAGGGTTCAAGTCCAGAACACAATATTAAGCACTAGTTATGGGTACAATCATGTTCTGATTTAAGCCAAAGTATAAGTAGTTAGTTATCATTGCGCTGACATTATTTTTAAAAGATAACTTTTAAAGTGCCTTACAGCTTCACGTGTTTTTGTAGATTCCAAGAATCAATATGCTTCAGTTTCTACGAAATCAGAACTGAGCCCTTTCTGGATTCCTGCTTCAACTGAGAATCCATCAGGAAGAGAAATGAGAATATATTTTAAACTGGCTATTTATTCTAAAACGATATAGCCCTTTATGTGGATGGCATATTATAGAGTAAGCTTAGAGGTCTTGGTGTTTTAGGGCCTCAATGTATTTCACTTTGATTTGAGTCAAAGTGACAAGCTGACTACGGTCAGCAGGGGTGAGCTCAGTGTGGCATGGCAAAGTAATGTCACTCAGTGAGACAGCTGGACCATTATCCACAATCCCTCTTTTACACTCCCTAAGATCAAACACTTATTGGTGTAAATAATTCATTAGCGGCAAGGACATTATCACTGACGTAGTCAGGTCAATGTAGAATGTCTTATGACATCCCACTAGATCGCTCTTGAAGCACACTGTTTTTATTATCGCTACTCCACTCAGGAGAAAGGTGCATCGAATTAAAAGAAGTCCCATCCTCTGAGAGGGAATAATGACTTTTTTCCTGCCTGTCAGTTTGGATTCCAAATCAAACTGAAAATAAGTTTTATAAATTAAAAAAGAGCACAAATCGGTCTCTAAAAGACAGAACAACACATTAATCACACATGGAATTTATCCTCTACATTGCTAGCTCAATTCAGATGTGCAGCCATGAAAAATGCAGCTGCTAGAGTAGACTTGATGTATGAAACATCTTGATTTGATGTGTCTGTTACATATTCACTGTGAGCAAGTGCCAAACATTTTCTTTTGCTTGTGCAGCAGTAAAAGAAAAGAAAAAAAAAATGACACAAGTTAACAAGAGCAAGAAATTTTCAAGAGATGAATGAAAAATTCTTACTGTGTGTAAAACCAAACACTTAAAATTCCATGCTGCCACTAGAAAGGATAACAATTAAATTGTTCTTTTTTTAACGTAACGTTTTTTTCATTGATTTATTTATTTTTGTTAAGTCAAATAGTCGAGTCTGTGGGTGACATAATAGCACCGAGAGGACGCAGTTGGTGAAACAGCAGACTAACAGCCCCATCAGTTTGTTTATGCCATGGATGCATGCCCTGGGATTAAGAACAAACAGAAGGAAACACTGGAGTCATCAGGGAGTGCAGGCCAGCCCAGGCCAATCAGTCATCCTGTTAACCACAGCAGGGCTCCCCCAACAATAGTCAGGGTAATGGAGCCAGACAGTACCAGGAGGTGAGCTTACACCTTTTCAGACTGCCTCTGCTTAACAGAAATGGCCAAGCAGTGCTGTGACTGTGTAGGTTAGCATTTATGCTATATGCACTGCAGACTGTGAGTAAATGAAGATACTCGTTCCCTTACTTTCATCTGGTAACAAACATCCTCACACACACACAACAGATGCTCTTGTTAGGCAGCTAATCTAAAAAGAGCTGTTCACGGTCACTCCTTGTCTCCCTTCTTGATACTCATATACACCCACCATGATAGATGGATATGAATTCTAAGAGTATGAGTTTGCACAGAAATACCCAAAAGGATGAAAAAAAACTTTGTGAAGGGCATCGTGATACAGAGGAAGAATTCTTTATCAGCAGTGGAGCCCGGCGCTAAAATAAATCAAAAATCTCTCCGTCCCAGCACTCACCTTTGCATTATATCTTTTATAAGCATGCTGCACTCGGAGAGCAGCAACTTTTCTATTCAGCATTCAACGCTGCAGTCCAGCCTTCTAAGTGCAAACTGATGTATGTTAAGTACTAATCCAGTTAGAGAAGACACATCCCATAATAATCAATATGCCTGCGTGTCCTCTGGAGAACCTTTCTGTCTGATCATGTAACTCTGTTACCACGGTGACAGCACACAACCTGTCCCTTTGGCCAGGATTTAAAGCACTGTCCTCAGGTCGAGCAACTAAGCTGCCTTATTCATGTATCTTAAAGGGAGATTTGAGGTTAGGGTGATGACAAGCATTGGGTGTGCGTGTCTGTGTGTGTGTTTGGTAAAGTAAACATTAGACCCTCAGTCTCTTGACACTGTTGTGATATGACAAGACCTAAGATTAAAGTAACCTGTACTATAAATGAGGATTTAAAGCTAAGGTATCTACAAGCTTAAAA
The DNA here is from genome assembly GCA_037177515.1 of Pseudomugil tenellus. Classification (NCBI taxonomy): domain Eukaryota; kingdom Metazoa; phylum Chordata; class Actinopteri; order Atheriniformes; family Pseudomugilidae; genus Pseudomugil; species Pseudomugil tenellus. Next base: position 10,222,037 of record JBAMHX010000020.1, read on the forward strand.
TTGTTTAAATCATTCTACAATGATTTAATGCAGTAAGTGTTACAAATTAAAAATGACCAAATTAGTTGTATAAAGCAGAATAAAATGCATTTATTTCATAGCAAATCCAAGTATTTCCTTGATTTTGGTCATATGTTAATGATGATAAGCCTATTATGCATCCTGGCACTCGCAGCAGCAACTGAATTGGAGCCTTAAAAGTTTCACATTTGTCTAAGATTACAGTTTATTGACTACGTACACAATATCGCGCCGGGTTACATTCTGACGCTGAGTGTGCACGCAAGTACTTCCGGTTTCATTCTTTCATTGATTCGTTCGCGCATTTAACTTTGTCCACCAAAAAAATCCTCTAAAATATATTCATGTTATCATACAGCCGCACATCACCAATAAAACAAAACGTGCACACGCTTTAATGTTTGATTTATATTTCATCTTAAGTGTTTGCCAAGCCAACAGATAATCTTGATGAGCGTGCATTGAACGTGCTGCTGTTTTGCCTAAATAAAATATAAAAATGTACACATTTATTCTCAGCAATTTTCTCCCACACTGTCTGTCTCTCCTTTATTTTTTCCGGAAAAAGTTTATAATCACTACGACGGAGTTTTAGGGCCATGCTGACAACAAAATTGTGGAGGATTAATTTTCTTTTTTCTTTTCGGATCAGGACATTCGCTTTATTCGATCATGGCCAAAAATAATTTTTTTAGTTCCTTCTCATTGCTCCTAAAAGTCACAACCATATTTAATCACTCATCTACATTATTCTTATTATTATTAACAATACTATGTCCTGATCCGAATAACACAGACACTCTGATCCAAAGCGCTGCTGCAGCTGCAGCGTCTCCACCTGTCCTTGCAGCTCCGCTATTTTCTGATGTAAAGCCTCGTTCTCATCAGCCAGCTCAGACGCTCTTACCTTTGTTTCTGGAGCCACACAGTAGTGATTGTCCACTGACAATACCTCCGTTTCCATCTTCACTTCAGAACCGGAATCTGAAACGGGAATCTCGGCCCGTGGGTGCCATTCCCAAACACCGGGTCCAGGTGCAGGTAATTGATACTCATTACAGTTGAAGAGAACGGGTATTGCTCCCTTCTGTAGCCATTTCAGTCCCGTCGCAGTCACGTTTAGATCTGTGGCAGCTCTTCCTCAGCCACTCAGCTCGGATGATCGGATAAACAGGGAATGAATGAAAACTTATCATCCTGTTGAAACACGAAGAATGTGTACAAAAAGGCACATAACAATAAAAGCCCGACGTTCTAACTCCTTGAAAAGTGTGTCGCCTTTTTTCGACTTTTAACATAACAGACAAAGATAAATTTGTGAACGAGTCAATGAAAGAATGAGTAAAACGGAAGTACTCACGCGCACACTCAGCGTCAGAACGTAACCGGCGCCATATTTGCACGTAGTCAATTGTTCTTATGATAAATATGTAGCTCTCCACGTTTAGAATTGGTAATTTGGTGTTTTCCATTCCCCACCACTTGGACGGCATTGCTAAACTTAATAGGCAATCAGTTGTTTTGCTTTATCAGCAGGTTTTATCGTAGAAAGAAGAAAAAGTGAAAAGAGGCATGAACTTTTTCAAACCCTAATCGCATCCTCCATCAGCTGATAAAGCTTTGTTAAAAACTGTTATTTGTGAATCTTGAATCAGGGGCATCAAGTAAAGTATTCTCTGGAAATGTATTTGAGCTAAACCAGATAATAAATCATTGGTATGTTGACAGGCTCCAAAGGAAATGAGCATGACCCATCATGTTAAAAACCTCAGTTCCTACCAGTATTATATCCATTGAACCTAATGACACCATTTATAGAGGTTGACATTCTTTACAGAGTTGACCTGGGTTTTACCTTCCAGCTGTGGCCCTTTACTGCATGTCATCATGTGTCTTTCTATGAGCCCTCGTTGTCAAATGACTAAAATAAAAGCCATTAGGACCAAAAGTCCTCACGAAAAAAGGTTTTCAGAAGGAAAACTGCACTGCTTCCCGGAAAGCTAGGTAGTATAACTGGTAGTATGGGGTGAGGCTGGGTAATGAGGCACATTTTGGGATCAGGAAAACACAATATCCTTAACAACACCTTATTAGTAAAGTACATGATCTTAAACTATGGATAACATTTCCAGCTGTTTGGATAAAGAGGCCAATGCTTTAAAAGAGAGTAAATAGCTAGTGACTGAACCAGAAGATTGACAACACTGGAAACATTGAAGAACTATTCAAATTAAATTTAATATTACTGGGTTATAAAATTAAAAATATTTAAAAAATATTAAAAATATTTGATATTGTGGGTTAAAAAATTAAAAATATTTAAAAAATATTACAAATATTTGATATTGTGGGTTAAAAAATTGTTTCTTTATTCACTTTTTCATTTCTATTTCAACATCTGTTTAATGTTTTTATGTAAAGCACTTTGAATTGTTGTATACATAAAAAGTGCTATACAAATAAACTTGCTTGTTGTGAAGGAAAAAATAAAAAGCACTGGAGTTCTGTGATTTATACATTCTCCATGTCAGCCGCAAATGCAAGTGAACTGGTTGGAAAAACATTTTCATTTCCTTTAAAGTATGTGAGTGCCATCTAGCTTTGTCAGGGAGAATAGCAACACTGTACATCATAACTATAGTTATTTGTGATAACTATGACATGATGTTTTTTTCCTTACAGCAGTGTCCAGCCAGATGTTTACTTCTGTCTACAATTCACATCATTTTACATTTTAAGTAACTAAGGATGAGAATGTGTGTGTGTGTGTGTGTGTGTGTGTGTGTGTGTGTGTGTGTGTGTGTTTGAAGAACACAAGAACATTTTTATGTGGTGTGTGTTTGGATCATTGACTGTATATATTTCGATATTTAGACTGTATATATGTTTGGATGAATACCTTAGTGTATGAAGGTTTAATTGTAAATAAAACTGTTTTTTATTATGCATTATATAAATCTCTTTGTGTTGCTGATGCATGAAAAGAGCTCTAGAAGTAAAGTTTGATTCTTTTTTTAAATCCTTCTGCAGAGCTAATCAAGCTACCATGATCTTACAAGATCTACAAACGTAAATACACCATACAGCTTTACATATAAAACAATTCATCAGTGTCAGAAACACACAACAGTAATTATAATAACCTCGATCAGTCAGTTTCAGGGTTCTGCTCCTCCACTTGCTGACTCTATAAGCCAACTGGCATGCTCACAGAGCATTAATTATGTTGTTAGTAGCACCTGTGATTTTCCTGCTTCTAAAAAAAGAACCACACAGCTGAGCTAATAGGCATGATACATACAGCACAGCAACAAAAAAAGGCAAAGAAGAAAAAACAGTTCATTGGAGGCATGATAGGAGGACAGCATTGCCTTTCAGCAAGATGTTTTGGATTTTAAGATGTACAAATAGTGTAATTTTGTCTACAATTGTACAATAACTGATAAATGTTAAAGTATTATTCATGTAATTCTGGAAGAATTTAGTATAAAACGAAAGTACACAGCAAAAATGTATAAACTGCACGATAGAGTGTTTCACGAGTACTTGTGATTAACATACAGTCTTGATTAAAATCAATGCAAATCAATTTTTTAGATCAAATGTGCTAGTTTTGCTCAACAACATGGGACAATGCTTAAAGCACTGGCTCTAAATTCTGTTACTTTGGATGATTACTGTCTTCCAAACATGAAATTGCTTAACACTGTTTCACAAAAGCATGAAAATGTGAACAAAAAGGGAAACAAATCCCATTTTTTCTGGCAGGCTGAAAAGCAACCAAGCTGCTGCAGGAAAGAAGGAAGGGAAGATAAAAAGCACAGACTATGTGAATGTGTAAATGAATTATATCATCAAAGTCACTGTTATGCTATAAAAGCATGAGAAGATAAAACTATTCATAATGTTGTAATCTTAATTAATGCTGTGTTTTTGAACCACATTTGTAAACTAAATCAGTATTAATTCTGTCAAATGCAAGTCTGTATGTTTGTACCTAATACAGGACAAACATAAAAGCAGATCAAATTACTCTGCGGATTTGTTACAAAACAAATGTTCATTTTCCACCATCCGACTCCAAATATCTAATAAACAGTAAGTAAGAGACAAAAGAATGTGCAAAGATGGGGAGGTAAGGCTCCATAGTCTGCTCAAATGTCTGTGGAGTGCATTTAAAATGCAATTTATACCTTTATGAACCGTCATGGAAGCATCTGTAAGCATCACTCTGCTCCTGGAGATGGAAAAACACATTGTACTTGTATGGCTCTTGGAGCTGACACTACATGCTGGTTAGAAGCTGATTGGACAAAAGTTAACTTCAGGTGTGAGAGAGTGACAAAAAGAGACAAAGAAAAAATCAGAAGAGAATGGAAGTCCAATTGGTGATGTATAGAAAGTAAGCACAGATGCCCAATTTTGTTTTAAGCATGTTGCAGCTTCACTCCATCACAAAGCAGATTTTCGTCCCCTAATCTTCTGTTTTCCATCACATGAAAGCTAAAGCACCAACAGCAGCATCAACAAAAACAAGAGCAGTCCACAGCTCACACTCACATATCTGACTAGTGCCCCCTAGTGGTGACACCATGCTAGAACACAAGGATATGAGAAGACTATTATGTTCATACACTAAGACTTTTTACTTGGTTACACAAATAGAGCCATAATTTTTTGTGTCTGGTAATATTTTCTGACCTTATTTTTGTCTACCGCAGTGTGTGCATTCCCATTCAATTTCATGTCAAGGAAAAGAAATAAACACGGTAGTCCTCTGAACTCATGTGTTGACCTTGTAGAAATACAATCCGTGATCCTCTCAAAGATTGATGCATGCTGCCAAATTTAACAAGGTCTACGAAGTGATTGTTAAAAATAAACAGAAGTTTTGGATTTTAATTTTTATTCATTTTAGTAATTAAAATACTATTCCACATTTCTCCAGCTCCAACATAGACCTACTCCAACATTTACTCAAGTAGCATTCACCTCAGAGCCGGGTGGGGGCGTTAAAGGATAAACATACATTATATGTGTTTTGAAAAAATTGCATAGCTCAGTTTCCATGACTTGATATTCAATAAAATGCCTGATGGACTACATCTGCTGTATAGAATCAGAAAATGCTTTGATATGTTAACATCTTTCTTTACATTACAATCAGTGAGTATGATCGATGACAAAGTCATGCCATTTAAGACTTATTACTGCAATAATGTGATATTTTATGATAGTAAAAGGGCAAAACACACTTGCACCACAAAGATAAAGTTAGACAAACCAGAACAGCTGATGCAAAAAGTCAGTCTTTCACAAATTAGTATTGATCAGATAAAATCCCAAATACCTGTCTGCTCTTAAACAAAACATACTTTTTCTGTATTTATATTCTAAATGTTTAAGGTTTTCTGATTTAAAAACTGTTGATTATGTTGATTTACATAAATACTTACCTTATGTAAATAGCTGATTACGGTATATATCCGAAAGACCTTAGTCGAATTGATGAATCCTTTAGATTAAAAGGAGCTTGAATACGTAACATCTAAGAAACAAACAAGCCAAAGATTTAATAAAAGAGGAAAAGGTCTTATAGACTATGTCCCTTCCCTTCTTAGAGGCATGCTGGGACTGAAGCCTTTCCAGATTCAGGATGTAAGCTCCACAGGAGACAATAGGTGGCAGGAACAGATTGAAAAGGAACTCCGGATTAAAGGTCGTCTGTAAAAGACAGAGTTATAGTGTAAGTGGCTGACAGGGCTCCATAGGGAGCAAAGACTCCTTTTACTGAATGTGACTAACTGACAGAAAAATTACACACATATCATTCACCGAAGCAGCCCTGTTATGGCAGACAGCCACAAGCTTCTTTTCTCTATGAATGCTAATGTCAAAATAGCCTGTCTTCTCTTTAAATATGGCACCTGGTTTTAGGTGTTTGAATAATATACTATTGCTACTTAAACTAGAAACTATGGTGCATATTATGTGCTTATAGTTTATTACAACATACTGATTAACAATGGAAAAACTAAAATCTAAGTAAGATTAAACATCTCAAATCAAGGACACACATGCTTATTTTTTTAACATAAGATATTTATTCTTACTTAGTGGGTTTTTTAAAGATTTTTTTAAACTTGTTTTAGGAATTTTAGACATGTTAATGTTCCTTGAAATAAAATAAATTATCTGCCAACAGAACAAGAAATTGTATCTTATTTCAAGGGAAATTAATCTAATCTTTGTAGGTGTTTTTCTTGTTTTTTTAAAGCCAGTTTTGTAGTGTACTGCACTGTCAAAATGTCCTGACTCAACCCTCAGTTGACTAAAGAAAAACAAGATACAAAATGAAAAATTCAACTAACAGCTTTAATCTTATAAGCTCAAACAACTCATACTCACAAGTTAGCTCCAACTCATGCAGTCAGGCTGGCTCACGTAACATTAATATTAAGCTAAATTCAAGCTGCAAATGATCAAATCATCCTGCACTCCTTTCAACACAAACAGTGACCTGACAGCTAAGAATGTTTCTACAATCTGTGATGTTTTGGTCTGTTTTTCGATTCCAGCCATTATGATGCAATACAAGCCTCTAAGAAAGGTATCCTTTCATGTTCCTCATCCTAAAATCTTTTTTATGTGCGTTGTGTGTACAACCATGTTGTGTGTCAGATCAAACAGCAGTGATATTGAGTTCAGAACAAAATAACACTATCCTCCCCTGCAAATCTTACTTTGGTGAACACATAACTATATATA
>JBAMHX010000020.1:10228925-10240405 GCA_037177515.1 Pseudomugil tenellus
ATATATATATATATATATATATATTCTTTTTTTCAGGCCAAATGACTTCCAACGAAAAGGCTGAAACAGTCTGAATATGAATATGAAAATATGAGCTAGTTCTCTGTAATTTCCTATTTCCGAGATGTTGAAATTTGGTAGCACTTAAAAAACACAAACAAATTCAAACAAAAATGATAGAATCATATTATTCTAATGCTGGAGATCTCCCATAGGGACTGAATAATCACCATGATTTCTCCCTAATTCAAACTTTAAAGTGTTGCTGGATCTATAAGTAGCGTGTCTTTCTCTGGTACTAAACACAGGCTCCATATAAATTACTTTTTGTGGCTATATTACTCACACAGCACAGTGTCTATTTTGTAATCCATGAGAATTGTGTGTGATGAATACAAGACTGGATGGCAGAGACTAATAAAGATATTGTAATCGATAAAATATGTACATATATGATGGTGAATTTATTCCGAGGGCCACCTGCACCACAGAGTCGGCGATGGAGTTGTGTTGCAAACACTAATTGCCTCTTCAGCTGAGCAGCACTAAATTTAATCAGACCACAAACTTTAATGCCAAACTCCCCTGTGGCACATAATGGATTCAGTAATGCAATGAAATCCTTATCTCTCCCTACTAGGTCCCCATATGTATCAGACCTAATGGGTTGAAGGCTACACACAGTCTGACTGATGTAATGGCCTGTATGGTAGCCTCTGCTGGTTTGTTAATGAGACCCCAGCATTCTTCAGAGGCCAAAGAGTGTAAGCCATTAGTAGAGAGTTACACTTGGCCTGGATGATTTGCAAGGTTCACTACTCCCTTCCTCTTGGGCTGAAATATCCCTCTGAGATTATATAATAGATTTTCAAATGTACCCATTCTACATTTTGTTATGTTGGTTTTTTTAGATAAAGTTGTAATACAGCTGGTCTTTTGGCCTCTTTGATATGATGAGCTGCTTTGATCAAAACTGCTAAAATGTTTAGCAAATCAGGAAACAATGTAATGCTTATATCAGCGCAAGGTTCATTACAGGTGGCGTGGCTTACGCTGCTGGAGTTGCTGAGAAATTGCTGGATAAAAACTATGAGGAAGATAAGCAGCCACCAATTAAGGTAACTCACTACATAAAAAGGTGAAAATGTCCATAGATTCTGCAATCAAACCACTTTTTCAGTTGAATAATTTAAAATTTTATTTGAAAATATCTAACTTTTGATTTTTTTTTTTAGCAAGGTAACAAGGTTTCTCTCCTATTTCCTTACTTTTCAAATCATGTTCTCTTGGGATTGTTTGCTGAATCAGCCATGGTGCGAGTTTCAATTGCCTAGTGTTTTTGGTGTGTGAGGTGGCTGTAAAGCAAAACACAACCATCAGCTAATGGCTCCAGGAAAATGAGTCAGAAGCACAAAATTTTAAGATTAAAACTTTTTTGGTGTTACTTTAAAACACAAGATGACATGTAGGAAAGTTGTAGAGCAAGAGGTAAGATTAGTGTCAACAACTGAGGTCAGGAATATGAAAACAGTATATTTGGATGTGTCCGATAATTCCACTTGTCTAAAACAGACTTTTCTTCAGGATGGTGTCAGCATCAAACATGATTCTGATTATATGCAACATAAACTTGCTTTTACACACAAGGTCACTTATAGATATTATTTGTGTCCTGCTATTGGTAATTATACTGGATCTGGGATTATATTACGTCTGGGAACTCAACGTCCACAAGACGTCAACACACAAGCACCCCACCCCCCCCTCTGGCTTTGGTGCCGCTAGACACTCTTAGTTGTTTCGGTTTTGGGAAATATTAATTTACACTATAATTCTGTTACCTAAACCATGTTGTCCAATAGTCCTTTTGTCATTTTTATCAAGAAAGAATCAGATATTTATTAAGAGTAAAAAATGTATTTTATTTAATTACTATTCATTTTATTGGACACTCAGTCAGAAGGCAGGAATTACAGATGTACAGTGATGAAATCAATGTTTCCCTCTGATGCAGCAGATGCCCACAGCCAGCAGATGGAGCCATTTTGATGTGTTAAATGTTTCTAACACAGTGGTTCATTTCCAGGTATTTGTGTCAAACTAGCTCAGTGTTTCATGAGGCTTCAGTTTCACCATCCCTACCATCCACCCCGTTCAGAAGAGATGGGAGGGTGGATGAGGGTGGAGCTTCTAATATATCAGACAGGGTTAGGCAACTCCAGTCCTCATGTGCCACCATCCTGCAAGTCCTGTGAGTTTCCCTGCTGCATCAGACCTGACTCGAATCAATGGATAATTAGCAGACTTGTGTCGAGTTTGATGTCAAACTCTTCACAGGTCTGATTCATGTCTGATATGTGTCAGGTGTGTTGCAACAGGGAAATGCCAACACTTGTATTAATGTAGTGCTTGACGATTAAAAATGACCAAATTAGAAATTGGTGATGCTATGTCATATATGGAAATTTTCCTGTCTCGAGAAAAAGTATACATTTGGAAATATCTGTGCGAGTTGCCTGTTTTGCCCTGTGGTAAAATTTAAAAAGTATTTTTTTTCTCCTCACATATAAAGCACTCAATGGCCAAGTTCCATTTAATATCAAAGCTCCTAGTTTGTGTTTGCAAGAATGATACCCTCTATACCTTTAAGAATGGGATTAAAGTCTTCCTTTTTGATAAATCTAATATTTACAAGTGGTCTATCCATCCCTTAGTTATACTGCCCCTAGAGTTAGAATCCAGGGGATATCCATTCAATTCAATTAAACGTCATCACAGGACACTTCACATACATCAATTTGAGCCAATTCATAATAAATAGCCTAGCTAAGGGAAACCAAAAGATTGCATAGAATCTTGACTTTGATCCAATCTCCCATCCTAAGCATGCATGTCGTGACAGTGGGAAGGAAAACTCCATTTTAACAGGAGGTCAAAACCTCTGGCAGAACCCAGCTTACATAGGGCAGTCATCTGCCTCGACTGGCTGGGGATGGGGGGGAGAGGAAATACAGATCAACATGCACAGAAGACCTGCAGAAAAAAGAGAAATTTGTTAATGATGTCACTACTGTTATAAATAATAGAGACAATAAAAGATAAGGAGCAGAGAAAGTAAAAAGTGCTGAGTGCATCATGGAACGCAGTTATGGCTACATAACTAATTGGCGGCTAGATTATCCCTTACTATAATATTTGGTAAAAAAGGAAGGTTTTAAGCTTGATTTTAAAAGTTGAGAGGGTGTCTGCCTCCCATATCCATACTGGGAGCTGGTTTCATTAGAGAGGGGCCTGAAACGAAGCTCTTCCTCCCATTGTGGGAACCACAAGTAGACCTGCAGTCTGAGAGCGAAGTGCAGTGTTTGGAATACATGGAACTATGAGATCTCTGATATACAATAGAGCTTGGTCATGGAGAGCTTTATATGCAAAGAGAAGGATTTTAAACTCTATCCTAACTTTAACATGGAGCCAATGAAGAAATATGATCTCTTCCACTTCTCATCAGAACCCTCACTGCAGCATTTTGGACAACTGGAAACTTTTCACAGCATATTTGGGACAGAACATAAATAAAGAATGCACTGATCATGTTGTTCCCTTTTTTTGTTGTTTTTTCATGTAGAACTTTATGACAGTATTAACATCATTAATTTGTGTTTCTCTTCTTTTCTCTCAGCAGGTATTTCTGGTTGTGGTGCCCGTTGATCTCTTCTCCCCGTCAAGTCCAGCCCCAACTGGTCAAGCCAGATGGCTGCTCTCCCGCTGCCCCCGAGCATGCTCAGGATGGGGGATTGAATCGAAGTCAAGATTTGATTCTATCCACTGGGTTGCTTAGCTAAGCTAATATTTTTGCATCAATTGGCTTGTGGGCTGCTTGGTGGCGCAGTGGTTGGTACAGTGGCCTCACAGTAACAGGTTACTGGGTTGAGCCTCGACTCTGGGGAGCTTGTAACAGTGATTTTTCTATGTGGAATTGTCATGTTCTCCCTGTGTATGTATGAGTTTACTCCAGGTACTCCAGCTTCCTCCAGTGATCCAAAGACATACATGTTTGATTGGTCGCTCTAAATTATCCCTAGGAATGGGCGGAAGTGGTTGTTTGTTTCTCTGTGTTGTCCCTGTGATGGACTGCAACCTGTCCAGCATTTACCCTGCTTCTTGCCGATTAATTGCTGGGATATAGGTTCCACCTTTTCGCAACCCTGAATTGGATTAAGCAGTGAGGAAAATGAATAAATGCCTTGTATGAACTGACTGGATTAAAATGAATTGGCTTGAATTGATTTAGTCTGTCAAGAGCCCTTAGATAACACTGTTGTTACTTGGTGCTATTCATACAGATAAAGCTGAATTGAACTGATGAGATTTTGGGCCCAAACAGCTTGAATACCACTCATTTAGGGTTAGGGTTAGGGTTAGATGACTCGATTCACTAAATTCACTCATTTGAATTTCCCTGAAAAGGGATAGATGGTGTATTTTTCAGTCATTCATTTAATTAATTTGAAATATTGATATGTCCATTGATATGTCCACTCAAATTTTGCAACCTCCTTAAATGAAAAGAATAACCTCTACTCTAATAATCACCAGCAACATATTCCTACAAAATCATTTACATACTAAGTACCTACTATTTTATCATATAAAATAGTAGGTTTGTCTTATAATAGTCTGTGCTCCCTTAAAATAGATAGGGTACATTCACATCCATTACTGTGTTCTGTTTCACAGGTTGAGGTGTCTATAAGGAAAAGGCTGCAGCGTCTAAGATACCTTGCTGTCTCACACCTTTTTTTCCCCCTGCAGTGCAGAGCAATCTGCCACAATATCCACTGCAGGAGCATCTCATTATGTGAATACAGAGTTTAAACCCAACTTGGAAAACTGCCTTGAGAGGACATTGATCTTGAAGAAATAAATGGGTTTCCTTAATCGATTCACTGGGCATGTTTTTGAAGTTGCTGGCAAGAACAGACCTGCAATAAATTTTAAATCTTAATCCAAAATGGATCGACACAAAAATTGGTTTGAATATTGTTTTTGCTCATTGATGAAGCCATTTGTATTGCTTTATCTGCTCTGTTTGAGTGGAACTTTATCTGTAAGTGGTCTTTTAAATTCAATTTCCCCCTCTTTCCACAGCCTACCTGAAAATGCAATCTCACCTGTCTGTCCCTTAATAAAGCCATAATATGGGTTAAATTGCTCTTGTGGCCTCTTCCTTTTTTCTCTGAGCCCGTGCCTTGTTTTTCTAATGGCAACCAGACCATGAAAATTACCAGGAAAAGCAATAACTAAGAGCTATTAGGGGATGTTGTTGATGCAAATACTTAGAGAGCACCCTGTATGCTTTGGTTTGTTTTTGCATGTTCCTGCTGCAACATTGATTATGCACCTTTTCAAAGGGAATGCATGATTAGGGCAGGATGTTTTTGTGTTCAGCTAATGTCACAACCTGCGGCGCTTATTCATATAAAGAAAAGTCTTTTAAGCATTGAGCTGAAGGTCAAAATAATTTGCCATGGTTACAGTATGAGGGGATGGAACCAGAGAGCAAGCTCTAGCTGATCAAGATGTAAAGAGACTATTCAGACCAAGACAAGTAATACTCTCCCTATGCTCTGTACAGTAAAACCACACATCAACTCACAGGTAAAGCCAGTTGAGCATCACCAAAAATACAAGACTATTAAAATGTGGTAATTTCCTAACAGGGATGTCAAACTTCTGTCCTTGAGGGTCCCTGTCCTGTAAGTTTTTTATGTTTCCCTGCTCCAACAGCTTGTTGTCATGTTCTGCACAGTAACCTATTAATAGGAGTCAGGTGTGCTGAAGCAAGGGAAAAATATCTTAAACCTGCGGATAGATCTCGATGATTTGAGTTTCACATTCCTGCTCTGAAAGCTTACAATGACATAGAAAATCATAAATAAAACTGATGAAACTGTAAAAGAAACAATTAATACAACAAGCAGAATACAGCTGTTTGTTGCATTGTCACCAGTCGTTTTGTGTATTTGTGTTGTATTTTAAATTGGAAATTTGTTAGATTTTATCTGTTAGATTTGAATTTAACCGAAAAGGGATACATGAATAATACAGTATAATGTATAATATAAAGATAATAAAGTATTTTCCATTTTCATTTCTTTTGTCGAAACAATTCAAATAGCAAGTCACATATAGTCATTTATTAAAGACACATAAATAAGACTACTTATGCTCCTTTACGTAAACCAATCATATGAGCTGAATTGGCCTTTATTTGACTGGGGTAATTAGACCAATTAGACCAAGATTTTCTCATGTAGAGATAAAGTCTAACACTATGATATATAAAAACAAGATTGCCATAATTATATAAATTGAAATTATAGCCTAGTTTGATCACAAAGCCAAGATAGATGGCATCATTCTATCAAAAGGATTGAATATGTAAATATTATATCCCTGTTTGAGCCTTTAAAAAAATACCATAAATTATGCGTCATCCTTTGAGTTTCCAGCAGATGGCGCAAGACACAAACGAATGCACGGAAGTCTACACGCGTTTATATAATGTCAATGGTTTATACTTAATACTAGACATCCATTGCTCCATAGGCATTGGCTCCATAAATATAGAAGTATCTTTTATTATTAGGCATACTTTGAGTAATTAGCATGTTGTAAAATTTTTAAAACATAAACTAAATTTATCCTGGAGTCAAGCTTTGTTAAGATTGCCCAATAGTTAACTCAGTTACCTAGATAGCATTCTGCAGACGGTGTAGTTTCTCATTTGACAGTCTTGTTTCATAAAGCCTGCAACACAGTGGCTATAATGTTGTTTACAGCATCTCCACGTATGATAAATTTGATGTATTCTTTTTATTGGCTCATAATTACCGTTTTTTCGCTTACTGGATACGATTAGAACTAATGAGTAGACCTGCCCCCAGAAAACTGTCATTTGAAATCATGTAATTATTTTCCATAAAAATGTTGTTTAACACCAACGTGTGTGCACCGAGTGTGAAAAATTAGAAACTTTGCTCTTGGGGCGGTGTTCCAGACACGACAATATTAGAATAATCGCTTAGCAACGACTGTCGCAAACATTGAGCGTATGTCGTAAAGAGCAAAGATGCTGGTGTTGAAAAGATTTGAAACAGAACCCATTGTGGTGTGGAAGAGGAGTGAGCTGCTGTCTGAGAGAAAAACACAAGCGGCAATTCTGTGACCACAAATGGACATTTCATGAGCAGGACAGATATGGACGTTAGTGCCCAACACAGGCGCTGTTGTCCTTCTTGAAGAGGACCGTGTCGTCCAGTCGGGGAGATCCGGAATATGAAGAGTTAAAACGACATCCCAACTGTTTATTCCAGCAGCTAGCAGGCTAGCTGGCTACATATCCATGAGCTCGAAATGGGAAGCCCATGTGAGTCTGCTTGATGGGGATCTCCACTGAGCTTTAAAGAGACTGCTTTCGTTTTAGATAATGTCGGTCGTGATTTGAAGCAGCAGTCCCTCGAATTGAAAGTAGTCTGAACTTTGAAGAACGATATGAACTGAGCGCTAACCATTTCATTACTACAGACCCGGAGAGGGGGAAAAGTCTCACAGGTTTGTTCTACAGTTGTTTCTCTTTTTCTTGCACTTCGTGTCGGCACTGATACGAGTCTTTTTGCAACGTGAGCTGGCTCATTGTGACTGTCAGGAGTTTAGCGCTGTATGTTGAGTCCTAGTCTCAGTCATTGAAATAAAGCAAAAAAAGCTCCTATGGTGTTGGTAAAGTAACGATGCTTCATAGTTTGAGCGCAACTGTTGGGACAAAGATAAAAGATAACATTTTTGAGTAGGCTTTTCTTTAAAAGAAAAGTCTTATCAGATTCCCACATTCGCTCCATGGCAACGTGAAGCTTTCTATTACCGTTTTTAATGTCCATTGTGGTATTTTTGTAACAATAAAAACATGGTTTAAAGTGTTGACCTTTAATTTTTGCTTGTAGATTATAATTGTGTCTACAGATCCATACGCACCACTAAAATCTTAACCAGCAAAAGATTATAATCTAAAAATGACTATATATACATATATACATACATACATACATGTGTGAGAGAGAAAGTATTATAGGGCAAAATTTGTACCCTTTAATTTGCATTTCCAATTGTGCCAACATTTGTGTTATATTTGCTTGAGGCTACATGAATATTTTTCCTATTTATTTCCGCCTAGCTGTATGCCTCAACAGGTCTCCTCCTGGCCAATTTGTTTTGGATTATAGCTTATAACAATAACAACTCGAGCCATTAACTAATCAGAGATAAAGGCTTGTGCTTGGGTAATATAAGCATCATTTAGATTATTAGCTAAATTGAGTTGACCGTGAGATTTTCATACATAACAATAATGTGCCTTTTTTTTGTAGTTATGTCCTTGATTTCTTCAGTGGGAAAATAGATTAATGCACTTCTATGTATAGTTTAATGAACAGAATGGGGTGTTTTTGAATAATTTTTACCCAAGCAGTAGGCTAATTGTGGTGCCTCTCTGCAAGGTTAGTTTACAAGGGAACTATGAAAATAGCTTGATTCACTTAGGACTTTCTGCTGGTGGTTGATTTGAGTGTTTCTGATTGCTCAGCAGGGGGAACGTCTTGTAATTGTAGCCTAAAAGCTCCCACAGGAGCGGTGCGTTTTTGTGTTTTACATCCGGACTTACCAGTTTATTTCAAGACAAAGCAACTTCTGCAGCAGATTTAGGTATATGAGTTCGGGTAATCAATTGCGTTTCCTCCCTCGCCAAACATTTTCACCCCTCTCCTCCTCCTCCTCCTCCATTGATTTTAAACTGCAGCTTGTTTTGACAGCTTGTTTTAATCAGTCCAAGCGTAGTCTCGTTTAGTTGGCATGTTTGTCTCGCATCAGCATGGATTCAAATGAATGACAACTTTTCAAACTTGTGGTTGTGGGAAAAAAAAGTGTTGCTGTTTAATTTAGAAAAGGAAACAAACAGCAGGTTAGGAATCTTGGAAGGTTAGGAAGGGATGTGGCTAATTGGTGCTTATATTCTGAGGACTAAATTTTCCGTTAGGGGTGTGAATGTAGCTGTCACTTCCATCCATCACCATCTATGTGTTCGCCGTATTAAGGCAATCCGGCTGTGACTGAAAAATGTTTTTGTGATCAAACATTATTGACTCACTCAGTCAATAACCTTGGCAACAGTAGTTCCTCTTTCCAGCAGCAACCACACATCACAGCACAGGCGGGTTAGGGTTGTGGGGGCAGGGGGAGGCTTTTTCCGAGCTTTGGTTAGGGCTTTGTGGTAATGCCGGCGGTCTTGCGAGTTGACGCATTCAGTGAGACTGAGAACTGGCACTCTGTATTCAAGCGATCTACTCGCAGTCATTTCAATCACAACAGCAATAACTCAAACTTTCTCTCATCTTGCTGTCTATTAGTTAGACACTTGTTATATCTCTTTCTTCCTTTCATTTTGCCCATTCCTTTCTTGTATTTCACCCCCCTTCCTCCTCCCCTTACACCCACCCCACAGTCTCTTTTGCATTTCCAGTGGAATTAATCAAGCATGTTCTTGTGTGGCTTGACTTCATTATATTGTAATGACGCTTAGCCTCAGGTGCAGTGAAGGAAATAGCTTAAGCACAAAGCAGCATTGCGCTTGTACACCATTATCTGAAACCAGTTTCATACAAAAGGACTGTGGAATAGATTATTCAAGATAGAAATTTCCATTTCAGCCTCCCCTTTCTTATCAGAGTTACGATATTCTGTTAAAACCTAAGTTTAATAAAAGTTGAAATAGTACATTGCAATGTCATCTTCCACTCTTTAGACCTTTGCCATTCTGTTTTAAGTCTACACAGAGCCTGTTGCTTTATCTTGTGCCTTTTCTGTCCCAGTAATGAGCCATTTTGCAGCTCTTAACATCTGCCAAACTTGGAACGTTTTGCATTCGAGACTCATCTCCCATGCACCAGGAAGTCAGGCATCCTTTTGATTCTCCCCCTTTTCTTTGCATCTCTTCTGCAGCTCTCACCGCATTACTTTGTGGACTGAGCTTGCTGACAAACTTTTTTTTTTTACTCCACTTTCAGCAGCGGCCGTGTCTGATGAAAGGTAATTTGGTGCTTATTCTAAAAATAGCGCTCCTCTTGATATTGTGCTTCCCTCCCTCTTTCAGGGGCATCGACGAGGAGTAGTGGGAGCGAGAGGGGGCTTAAATCAGAAACACAGGTTTTCTGCGGGCGCTGTGAGGTTTGTCCGAAAGAAAACACTGCTTTAAATTTCACTGCCGTATTATTCAAATGGGCAGCATCTGTGGTTGAATACAAAGCATCTGGCTTTACTTTAGAGCTTAAAGTGAACTTTGACCTTGTCAAGAACTTGTTGTGGGAGGCAACCTTGCCCCTGCAGCCCTTCACCATGCCTTTTTTTTCCTGCACATTAAAAAAGTCTCATTGGGTATATAGTTATATAGCAGTCAGTGGTTGACATGGGGGTGGGAGGCGAAGGGTTCGGTAACCTGATTTTTTTTTCCACTCTAATTTAGACCATGTCTGTTGCTGCTTGATGAGCTTCATATAAAAACCATGATCGAGTTAGCAGCATATCAGTTGGTAACATAGAGCAGGAGAGCGTACTAAGAGCGTAGGATCAAAGATTATAGATTTGGGATATGTTTGTGCATGATGCTGGCAATATTGCAAGCACCTAAACACTCCACCAGGCTTTCATTAACAGAAAAAGCAATGTGTAAATGAACCTTTTACTTAAGAGTTATTGGCATTATCCAGGTAATGCCCTGCAGGCAATTGTGGGCTAAACGCTTATCTGGCATGGAGAAGGAAGCTGTGCATCCTCCCTGTGTAACCCGCAAGCTTGCACATGTCATTATTACACGTGTTCAGGGCTCGTTCGAACTTGCCCCAGCTATCTGTTGCTTTCTTGCCAGGATGCCGTGATGTACGTTTTGGTTCCTGCTGAAGTTATGTTACATGGATTTTGAACCCTTTATTTCACCTGTTTAAATGGCATATCTGCTTCAAAAATGTTGCAGTCATTTCTGTGCCCCGGCTGCCTGTGTCAGACGTTAAATGGCACTTGAATTCAGCTCTTATAACAGCGGGATATTCAGTTTTCCTCTCAAGCAATCAGCTTTCTCTCCCTCCCTGCACTAGGAGGCACATGCATACTTTTGACTTGTATTGAAGTTGTTGCTAATCACATATAATAATGATTAGCCTTAACTCTTATCTCGTAATTCGTAATTTAGCAGATTTGTCCTCCTTAATATGAATATAAATTGTTGAAATTGAGTGAATATTCCAGAAACTCTTGATTTCTGTTCATTTCCTTTATTTATTTTTGTGCCAATCTCAAGATCTTTTTTTGGGGGGGGGGGGGGGGGGGGGGGGGGGGGGGGGGGGGGGGGGGGGGGGGGGGGGGGGGGGGGGGGGGGG
>JBAMHX010000020.1:10240445-10256505 GCA_037177515.1 Pseudomugil tenellus
TGAAGGGGAAGAAAGGTTTGGAAAGTGGGGGGAGGTTCCGAAAACTCTTGGTTTTTTTTCTTTTCCTTTGTTTGTTTTTTGTTCAATTTCAAAACTTTTTTTTTCCCCCCCCCCCCCCCCCCCCAATTTTTTTTGCATAGTGAAAGTGATTAATCTGTTAAATAAATGCATTATTAATATTATTATTATTTTGTGCATAAACAAAATGGTTCATTATATAGAAATCTGCATGTTGCCGTTAAGTCGGTGAGAGAAACTTATTATGGGCGTGATGCTTTGCTAGAACTCAATAGACCAAAAAACATCTATCTTTCTTATTCATGAATTGTCTGATAGTTTCAAGTCTTACTTGTAAAATTGTTATCATTGGTTGTCCAGAGTTTCAGCCCTCATCTTGACGAGAGAAGCAGATTTTGAGCTAATGGATGTTTTGTCAAAGCTGGTAACATAATCCACAAAAACCACTTCAACCTCCTTATCCTAGTGAACGCCAACACATGTCATCTTGAGAGTTGTGGCTCATATTAGAAAAAAAGTGCTCTAGTCTGGGAACTAATGCTCTAAATTATTCAGTCAAAGCTTAAAATATGATTATGTTTAATTATGGTAATGAAATGAATGTAGAAATTAAGTCTACTTTTAGCTAGAGTTTTAGAAGGCTTTTCAGAGTGCCTGAAGCTGTCTTTCTCTGCGTATTATTTATGTTGGAGTGCAGAAAATACAATGTCTCTTTGCTAAGCATATACGTTCATATTGAGAACAGAAATCTGCTTGAAATGTCTTTTTTTGCTGTCAAAAATCTTTAGTACAACCTTCTTTAACATCACCGTTTGGGACATGATCTATTTTTACATTAGTCATGTTGGCCTGATCTACTCCAGGTATTTTCAGACACAAGTGAGGGGTAAGAACAAGTGCATCCAGTTCTTATCTGACACCCTCTTACAGGCACACGTCTCTCACAGCCACTGCTCTCTTAGCTGCCCCCCCCCCCCCTCCCCCGAGTGTTTCCAGATCTCGACCCCCTTCGATCTGAAGGCAAAAATCCAAGAAACACATCGGCACACACATTAATGCGCTGCCTCCTTGTTAACCATGCCCTCACAAGTCAGCTGTCTTAATAGGCATGTCCTAATGAGCTCTAATTGAGAATGGTTAATTTGCAAGGGCTGAGTCATTGTAAGATGCTTTGCTGAAAAACTAATTTGGGGGAGGAAGTGGTCCTACATTGCTTCATAAGGGTCTTCAGAGCGTTGTTCTTTCTCTTCTTGCTCTCGCCGTTTCTCACCTTTGCTGGCATCAGTTCGAGTACCGGGGGCATCCACAGATTCCGTTCTTCCCCTCCATCAAAAATGTTATTTTAGTGACACCAGCCATTTTCAAAGAAACAACTTCAAAGCGTCTTTAAAAGGAAGCAGGGCATCGCTGATCAAAGGTTAAATTTTTCACAGCGTGACTCTTTTCACAATGCATAGTGAGATTTCTCCAAGATTATCAAGATAAGTTCAACCGAGTTATGTAGGCAGAAAGGTATTTTGTTAAATGAAAACTGGAAGACATGTGACTGATACTTGTATATCTGCAGATTGAAGTCCTTTTGAGAAACTATCCTCAATGCGCCTCAAATTTTATTTATGGCAGGAAAGGATGTTGTACATTTCTTAATTTGATCACTGCCACTATACGTTTCTCTTTTAACCTACTTGCATTTATTTTTCTCGTATTGGGTGGGGTGGGGGGGTGGTAGCGTAAGATATTCTTTCACAAAGAGATAGCAGGTTATTGCATTGGCTGTGGACCAGCTCATTTTGTCTCCAAAAAGTAATAAAACCCCTCAAATTACCTAAAGAATTCAAATTTGTGAGGCAATTTCATACGTTAGACAAAAGTCTATAACCAAAGGGACAAATTTGAATTTATGAAATGTATTTTCTATTTATTTTACCCAAGGTAGTAATTTTCCCCGCTTCTTTTCTCTGTTTAATTTCAGGCCTGCTTGTTCGAGTTTGCACTCAAACACCAAGAAGATGATGCACTGGCCACTGCCTGAAGCTGACGCAAGGCAGATGTGCTCACCATGCCTCTGCCTTCCACTTTAGAAGCATCCCCTGTGCACCATGACGGAGAGGCATTGAGGTTCACTCCCTGACGATCATCTCAGTCCTCTCCTCTCCCCATCCCTTCGCACCCCTCCATCCCCACGCATCCCCACCATGCTGCGCTTCTTGCCTCTTAAGCTTGGCCGCCTGTACCGCTGTCTCAAGCTCCTGTTGCTGGTGGGATTGTCTGTCATCTTGCTGATGAACACCCACACTCTGTTCGCCTCCTTCCAGAAGAATGAGCTCACAGACAGGCGATTCATTAACCTCAACAAGTGTCCCGCCTGCTTTGGCACCAGCTGGTGCCGCAAGTTCATGAACGGTCAGGTTTCCTTTGAGACTTGGGGTCGCCTGCGATTTCTAGACGTATTTAATGTCAAGAATGTTTACTTCGCGCAGTACGGAGAGCCCAGGGAGGGAACTCGACGTGTGGTGCTCAAAAGGCTCGGCTCCAACCAGGAGCTGGCCGAGATTGACCAGAAAATCTGCAAGAGGGCCACAGGAAGGCCACGCTGTGACCTCATCCAGGCCATGTACAAGACTGAATTTGCCCGGATCAACGGGGACGTTCGCCTGCTTACTCCAGAGGTGGTGGAGGGTTGGTCAGACCTGGTGCACTGTCCCTCCCAGAGGCTGCTGGACCGCGTGGTCCGCAGGTATGCCGAGACCAAGGACTCAGGCAGCTTCCTGTTAAAGAACTTGAAGGACACAGAAAGGATGCAGCTGCTCATGACTTTGGCATTCAACCCAGAACCTCTTGTTCTACAGGTACTGTCTTTTTCAACTTTTCCTTAAGCTATTTGTGTGTTTGTGTCTGTCCAATCCTTTCAAACTGGGTAATATTTGATTGTTGCCATCTTTGAGGTAAATATTGCATGATAATATGAGGGGATGTCTGTCAGATGATCTAGGACACCAGGTGTTTTCTTAGTAATTGATAAGGCAACAGTTACTGGATTTTCTAAGGAGGATCACAGCATCAAAACAAAGCAGGCCAGGGTGTTGGCCTCCCGGTAAATTACAGGGTGGGGATCACTATTTTCCTTCCTCTCCCACAGATCTGAGATGCGTCATTACACCATTCCTTAGCTCAAGTTAACATCAAGACTCACTATGAGGAGCAGGAATATTCCTCTCATAGAACGGAGACAGGTTTAAGAGCTGTGGCCTCTGAAAAAACAAGAGATTTTGGCTGCTGGCAATTCTGCATATTTAACTCAAAATGTAGGGCAGTTCTGAATTATTCAAGGATGCATTTGTAAATGGTCCAAGTTGTTTTTAATTTTAATACACGTCTATATCCTCTGGATTCCTATCAGTTGTGGGCGACTTGAATGGAGAAATATCTGGAGGATTTCTTACTGAGATTAGTGCCACCACTCTTGATCTTTTACAAGTCTCCTACAATATTTTTCTTAATTAATTCCATTCCTTTCAGCACAAAGAACGATACTTGTAAGTTGAATAAATAATTTGCGAGAACTTTCAGCGTGTAGCTTGGACGAGAATATGTTAGAACACTTTGGTTTTAATAGTGTTTGTGGAATTATGTCCAGCATTTTTACATAAATCTGACTGGCATGTTAAGTTAAATCAGCAAATGATGCATGTTCTGCAATAAAACAGGATGCTTGTTTGATTAGACTTTCAAACCATGCTTTGGGGGCAAAATGACTCTGTTTTTATTCTGCTGTCCTGCGTGTCAACACAGCCGTTCTATATGCCACATGAACATAGTCCACATCCTTTTCCCTCCCTGATTTACGTGCAGCCAATCAATTTCAATTTCAATCTGGCATTGACCGCGTCTCTGAAGAGGACAGAACAACAATGGTCTTGGTCCCTGTAGACATTCAATAACGTGTGCTGACTCCCCCTCCATCTGCCCTTACAAACAGGACCAGGCACCTCTGGGCATTTTGGAGGACAAAAGGCAAAATCAGCTTTTTAGTCTGGTCAATCTATAAAATCTGATTAGCCTTGTGTGGTCACTTGCCGTCCTCTTGCTTCCTCTCTCCACCCCACCCCCCTGTCTGTGTCCCTGCTTTCTTCTCTGTTCCACTTGTGCAACCTCCCCCGATAAGGCCATCAGTGTTTTTAACGCCATTATGCATCAGTTCAGAGGCTCGGTGAATCACCCTCTCGTCGTTCTTATCTTGCACACGACTCCAGACATCTCACACCGACACATCATGCGCACACATTGTCCACAGCTCTTTTCACATCCCACTCTCTGTAGCCTTTGCATGTTTACAGGGACTCCATGAATTGTTTATCTTACACTGAACTTGTGACTTGTGGGGTGGCACTTGGGGGGGAAGGCAGCGCACAAAAGGGAAGCGCCTCACATAGATTCACATAACCTGAGCACCTTGACTGTTCGTCAGCATCACTGAACTCAAAAGATGAGAAAATTTGCTGAGACTGAGAGAGCCTATACACAAGGTTGGGCAGCAGTAGACCATGAAGAATTAATGGCGTCTATAGAGATTGAACAGGTGCTGTACTACAACACCTTCTTCTTCTTTTGCCAGAGGTTAGACAGTTGTGTGGGGATTTGGTTTTAACACAAAATAAAAGAATGCAAGCTGTTTTTTTTCTGTTTTTTCCCAATATGTAATTTTAACCAAATCCTTATCAGCTCTTTTTTTCTCTTCTTTTCAGTCCAAGAATATGATCTCCTTGGTAGTGAAATACCTCACATGAGCTAGATATGTCCGCTGTCACTCATTTACTGTATATCATTTTCCACCCTCATCAGTCAACACTGTTATAGTTTAGGAAGAGGGGGTTTGTCCCTCCCCCCTTGTCTTTTTACAGTTAAATAATGTGAATGTCATTTCTGCTGTCTGCTCAGAGAGCTGCACTCTCTTAGAGGGGCTTCTGTTTCTAGCCCTTTGAAGCCAAAGGCAGTAAATCGGCCCTGATTCACTGTGAGAAACCAGACCTTCTTTGTCAGTAGGAAACAATCTGCTATGTTGTTTTGGGTCTGGGCAACAAAGAGTTTTTTGTGTGCTTGCTGGTACACAAGTGTGCGCACGTACATACACACCACTCCCATTTTTCTTTCACGTGGAAGAATATTTGGCTTTGGGGAATAAATATTTTTGGAATACAAAGTGATGAACAAGAAAATCCTTGTGCAATAAGAAGCATCTTATCTAACTTGATCTCTTTTTTTCTTCTTTTTCTCACCAATTCTGTTAAATTGTTTTAGAAATCTTTCCCTGTTGTGATAAATCTACTTTTGTCAGTGTCTTGTCTCTTTGCCAACCAGAGAATTGATATAATCCTGTTTAATTTTACTCCTTATTCAACAGTAACTTGGTTTGCATGAGATGCGAGTAATTCACTCTTCTCATTTCCATGGCTAGAATCTTATTTGCCATCCTTGGATTCTGTCCTCCAGCTAGATGACTCACTGATTCATCAGGTGATGGTGGTGTTTGATGAAGTACATGTGGCCCAACCTTAAATTAGTTCGATTTTAGCCCAGTCTTCCCTTCCAAATCATTAAGCATGGTGGGTTAGCCAGAAGCATGTGACTGCACTTGCACCCTTTTTGATCCTCAGCCCTGTCGTGCTCAGTGAAGCCGAGAATAGGATGTGACAGGCCTGTGGGGTTAACTCAGTCAGCGGTACTCTCATCTCCACTAAACTCAAATCTGTGCGGCCCCACACACCCCTCTCCCCCTTTTTCATTACAGTCACTCTCCTCCTTCCACACATATTCAGCATGTTCACCTCACCTGACAAGGAGACATATTTATATGAAGGTACAAGCTCGTCACATTGTTTCTTCCAGAACAGATACATCTGACACTGATACCAAAGTAGAAGAGAGAAGGAAAGGAGCGATTATATGGATGATTTTTTTCTGATTCCTCAGAAGATTTTTGACAGCATTGTTTTAATGCATATCTGAAACGTAAACATTCACACTGCTGAGAGTAAATCCCTTTTTTGTTAGCTCATAAACGAGGCTCTTTGCAAAGTTTTTGCCCCAACCATGACCTACTGAAACTTTATTTATTTAACAAAGAAAACAAGTATAAATGTATTCATAGCTTCTTACACAAGTAACAAGTCAGTAATCTCATAACCTTGAATGGAAAAATAAATAAGTAAAATAGGAAACAGGATGGTGCATTTGTGTTAAGTCATGCCTGTATTGGAAAGGATTAAATAATTATTACCCAAGGATTTTTTTCATTTACTTGTCGTCTTGTCTGCTACACCAAAGCAATTATTTCCTTAATTTTGTGCATAGGTTTTCAAGGAAAATGAAGAAGAAAAAGTCTAACACCAAAGTCTTAACACCAAAATGAGGCTTTTTTTTTTAAAGAAGCTGTTTATTTAGAAGTGAACAAACACGAAACTGCGAATAAACAGGAGGCAAAATAACATCTATATAGCTGTGTACACAAGTTGCGATGCAAAATTGCGGAAAAAAAATGGATATAGTTATAGAACAAAACATAGATTCAACAGCGACAACGGCATCGTGGTGTTGCTGGTAAAAGCGAAGAACAGAGTGGACTGGGTACATCCGATTATAGAGAAGAGAGGAGAATTTGGGGAATTTATCTGTTTATTCGAGGAGCTGAAGCTGCACCATGGCTGCTTCAGGACCTACTTTAAGATGTTCAAGGGGGAATTTGAGGATCTGCTTCAGCAACAAGCTCCCAGGCTGAAGAAGCAGAGAAGCAATTTCAAAGTGTTCATTCAGCCAGACCAAGATGCTCTGACATGGTTGCCATGGTGATACAAGCTTCAATGAAGTAGCAGCAAAAAAGAGATAGTTGCGCAGCTCTGTATCGGCTCTGGTGACGCTGTAAACACACCTTCTCTGATTGGTCAGTTATGTATTTGGATGCGAATGTTACAAAAAATCAACCTCGGATTGAAAAAATAAAACTTGCAAAACAGC
Source organism: Pseudomugil tenellus (assembly GCA_037177515.1). NCBI lineage: Eukaryota > Metazoa > Chordata > Actinopteri > Atheriniformes > Pseudomugilidae > Pseudomugil > Pseudomugil tenellus. Next base: position 10,247,475 of record JBAMHX010000020.1, read on the forward strand.
AGGACAGAAATTTGTTACTGAACGTTTCCATTGACTTGACACTGATGCGATTAAAAGAAAATCTATGCAAATTGTTGAGACAAAATATTTGGGGTATGTGTGTAACAACCATGAATTTGAATCCTCATTAACTCTTTACAGTATTATTTAGAAAACTATATATAAAAGGCTAAAAAAACTGTTTTTGAATCACATAATTCCTCTCATTTTGTTCTTGTGTCATTTACACATCATGTGATCGCTACACTCAGTTGTGAAGAGTCATGTCAGATTTGCAGACTGCTTTTCCATTAATTACTGAAACGCGGTGACAAATAGGATGGACAGAAAGCAATCCCACTTTTTAAATGTATTTTAAGACTATTTTACTGAGTGGAGTCGCTTGAAATCATTTCAGAAGTTCAGATGTCAGATAACCTGTTGATAATAAAACTTGTTGGATCCTTTTAAAAATGTAAAATGACTCGGAAATGGCCAGAGTTATGATGGATTTGTCTTGTTTAACTGCATCTGACCACAAAGTTTCGATCATAACACAATAATTTCCATGTTAAGCTTCCGGGAGAGTTTAAAAAAAAACACACGCACTGTCTGTTTCTAAGAGGGCTTAAGTAACATATTCTCTGCTGGTTGGCGTGTGCTTATCTGTGTGTGTGTTTGTGTGCGCATCAAATGCATCGAGATAGAACTCTGTGTGTAATACAGGAAGCGTGTAGAAAGAAATGCGGTGCTGTGGTGAAAATAAATAACATAATGCTGTTTAGTTTCTGCTACAAGGACAAAGTACAGAATTTGTTCCTTTCAGGTTTCAGAGTTTTGGCGATGGGTTAGATTTTAGTTGTCTAAGTGAAACCATTTATACATCAACTTTATGTTGCGTTAGAATTAAGAGCAGTTCATGTTTCATATTATCACACGTGGTAATCCTCCACATGGTTCTCATGACCACTAAACAGAAGTGTGAACGTGAAAATATAATCACAAACCAAATGTAATTTTTTTTTTTTTCCCCAACTCGTTTGAGCCTCTCGTCCATATCTTCAATTTAAACCTTTATATTTCCATCCATGGAAAAATGCAGCAATAAAGCTTTAGTTTGGTTTTCTGGGTCATGCCTCTTTACAAAGAGGATCAACACCCCCACCCCCCCTTTTTTAAGTTATTATTCCTCTTATTTAATCTCACACAATGCATGCCATCCCAGCTTAAATGACTGCCTCTGTCTCTAAGGCTGACTCAGTGGCTGAGGTCTGCAAATAAATAGTATTTAAGTTGGGAGCCTGTGATTAGTACCTTTTGTTTTTGGGTCTGGGGGATTGTGATGCTCTAAGCACATAAGAGAGAAGGTTCTGCTTGCCGCTTAACCCTGCTTCAAGTGCTCCCAAACCCCCTTTCATTATTCTTATAGGCCTTTGTGTACAGACTGAATCCTGTTAGGATAAGACAGGGAGTTATCTGGGCCCGACTCTTCTCTTTTGGCTGCCCTCGCTGGATGGAAGCCCTGGCGTAAAGGAGAGAAGAGAGGGAGAGGAGCAGAAGGGTTTGTGTGATTGTGTCTTGTTCAAGCCAGAGCCTTGTTGTGTTTTCTCCCGTTTTGAATGAGCCAAACTGCTTGTGTTACCATAATCCTTTCTCTCCTCCCTCCTCTTTCCAAACACACACGCCTGACAGCTGTGTTTGGTTAGGTAAATGTCTGGTTACCCCCCGCTCCGTCCCATGCTCTATCTCACCCACCAGCTTCTTTTTTAGATTTGTCCCTCAACCTCCAAGCTTTCTGTTACAGCATACACCCCAACACACCGAATGCCCAGCTTGTGAAGACACAGCTCTGCAATGAAAGAGGGTCATGCGCAACTCTCACTGGGCCCCTTAAGACGGCCAATATGGATCAGTAACAAGCAGCTCTTTACAGTCTGTTGTCCCCTGGAGAGCTTACGGCCTAATGTTAGAGCAAGAATATGCTTTTTAGCACATCATCTTTCCTGCAGTAATAAAACTGCCCACTGCATTAAGCCATGAGGCACCTGGTTCCTGCTGCAGCATTAATGAGAGGTCAGCAGTATGCCGTAGCATCTCTGGGTTTTTAGCATTTGCACCCTAACTAACCAGTAGGACTGTCTTTAATCCAACTTCTCACAGATCCTGTTGGACTTGGTCATACCCTGACACCTCTCATTAAGGTAGAGGTCTTTACTAGCATGAGAGATATTTAATTGGTTTTTGTAGAGGGAGTTCCTTTGCTCTGCGCGACATGCAGGTTGGAGTGCAAGGTCACTGAAGGCAGCTTTCCCGCTTTCCATGTCACCCAGCTGCCCCCGGAATAATTGGCATCTGCTCTGAAATGTACAACCCTCCGTGTAGGCCTCAAAACCCACCGTCCCAGGTCCCAGGCCAACTTTCACTTGGGTTCCTCCTGTGTGTTGTGTGGGCAGCAATGCCACCTAGACTGAGTCAACGCCGCTGCCTGTGACTTAATACATTCCTCATCTTCCATCTGAGGGGATTTAAGAGGTGGCTGTACGTGCAATGGCTCAGGTTCAGGTCACCAACGGGTTTCAGCTATCAGCTAGCAACATGGTGTGAGTTTGCAACCCCAAAGCACACTGTGTTGTGCTCTCATTCGTCATCTTGTTCTCATTCTCTCTGCAGAGCTGAGGCCTGCAAAACAGAAAGACCTAGCTAACCCGTTTCTATCAATGTTTGACAAAGCTTGCTGAATAGTATGAATGCTTGTTCCTTTTCCACTTTGCAAGTCTACTGATCTTTCTGGTCTGAGGAGCTGGAATTTCTTTACCTGGCCTCTTGGTTTTGGTTACTCTTTTGAGCTTTGTGCTTTTTGATCTCTTACTTTTCCCACAGACACACACTAAGTCTTTTGAATGTTTTTTTTTTATTATTCAATGATTTTTATATTTTTCAACTCAGTTCTTGTAATAGAGACAGTGAATTTTTAAACGGTGAACTCCATGCCTGAACAAAGAATAGGGTGAGGCCTCCCCTAAATTCAGATACATACAATTAACATTCTTTGCGTTGCGCTTTTATTCAGCTTCTTTTTTGAGAAGACTCCTCCATTTGGTGCCCAGTCTCATGAAGCTTCTTCCTTCCTTGTTTAAAATGGACAAAATCACACTTGTGCACCACAGGTTTTGAAGGGCAAAACAAAGACGGAGGGGAAAAGGGGGGTAAAAATAATAAAAAGGTTGAAAGAAACTGCAGCATGGTGTGTGATGAGTAAGATAGAGGAAAAAGAAATAGCACCATATGTGCCTTGGCTGAAGAGTTAGTGCTGGCTCCCCTGTGGAGTCCGAGCACTCGCTGTGGACTAACAGACTGTATTTTAAACTTAAATGGCCAGCAAAATGCCAGACGAGGCTCACCACACTTCCTTCCAGACAAGGTCAACAGGAGAGCTGCACAGAAAAGCAATGTGCTTTTTCAAGTCCATCTTGGCAGCATCATTCTTCCAGTTTTGCAGAGCAGATGTGACTCCTTCTAAGCACCTGTGATAAACAGACTGAGTAATGTTCATTTTGTGCCATGTGCTTTTAAAAGGCTTTCTTTTCTTTATTTGTCTGACTGGGTCTGTAACTTCACCATTTGATTCCCAGACTCTTGATGAGTCGTGTCCAAGCTTGTTGCCTGCGAAGCAGTGAGGTTTCGTAGAGGACAGAACATCTTGAGAATTTACACCACACCCTGTTTGGGGCTTTATAAAGCTGCTCATATGAAGCGCTTCTGTGGCAAACTACTAATTTCCTTTTTCCTGTGACTAGTTGCGGTCGGAAGATGAAGGGAACTGGTTCCTTTTTAAATATTACATTAATAAAACCCAGCTCTGTGTCCACCATAATTGTGTGTCTGTATATGCAATGTGTGTGTCTGATGGACCAGTGTTCTTTGCAAGCCAGCCAAGCCAATATCTTGGGAGCCACTCATGTTTACTCTGCCCCTGAATAGAGGTTGTTATCAGCCCCGGTCACGTTGCATGTCCTCATTTACACACGCTTGGATACAGTTTCAAATAGACACACACACATGCACACACAAACAAGGAGCCTCTTTCGAACCTTCTTACACACACGCCCATGCCCTCCCCCGAGTAGCCAAGTAGAAGGGCATGCCTTTGTCAGCAGATGTCAGGACGCAGGTGTGTGTTCCTGCGCTTCTCGCTTCACTCGTTTCATCCTCTTCTCCAGAGGCTGCACATTTGTCTGTGGCCCTGTTTCATTTCAGCCTACTCCTGCTTGCCTCCCCCTCCTCAAGAGGACACCAGCGTGTCTGTTGTGTTACCGGGAGAAAAGCGAAAAGCAGCCCCCTACAACACACACCCGTCGCTCTCATTCAATTTTACTGCAGTGCACCAGCACAACCCTAAAGATTAGATTAGCCAGACTTGGGCCTCGATGTCACCGTGAGGTCGTATTTAATGATGAGGTTCTGTTTTTTCCGCCCTCGCTCCCATTGTCCTCTGAGCCAGAATCATTATTTCTGCTCAATGCAAGACATATCTTCCGCCCGCACCCCAACGGCATTGAACATCATGTTTTACCATTTCATGCCTTTGCTAAGCAGGAGATGACAGGAACACCAAGTGATAAGACCTTTTTAAAGCAGTAAAAGTTGCTCGGATGTGTCATTGGCAGTCTCGCACCCTCAGCATTTTTCGACAGCGCGACATCATTGGAAGATGACTGCTAAAATTCGCTACCTGTGCATTAACTACACACACACACACACATAGCACCGTGTAGGTTTATGTGGAGATAGTGCAGTGGATGTAATATTCAGCTCACTTTTCCAATATGCACCCCTCGTTCACTCGCCAAACGCCTCATTGCGGACGTTAATGACTTCTGCAGGGTAACCATTTAAAGAGCGCTAAGGGAAAATGATTGGTGGAGTATTTATCAACCTATGCAATGGGCAAGTTTGAATCCAGCGCTCAGGTGCCTTCTTGCATATAGATGCTTATACTCCTCAGCAGTTCTCTCCTATTTAGATGTGCGTCATATATGAACTTAGATTTAAGAAGCTCATAAAACTGGCAGCGAGGTACAAGTTGCAAGGTGCCGATAATTGTGCCAGAGCAACGAGCCTGTCAGTGCAGGGAATGAGCGACATCTATGTTAAGAACAGCGGACGAGGGCCAGACAGACATGAAGGCCTTCTCATAACAGCCGTTGACACTGTCTGAAAGTAGCCTCGGGGCATTTATCCTGCTCCTCCCTCCCACCAGCCATCCCCCCATCTGCTGTCGCTCTACTTTTGCTCCTATTCATGCCTGCAACCTGACAACAAAGAGAGAGATGTGTTTAGCAGGCAGGTCTTTGCTGGTTTATTCGCCCTGTCTACTGAAGCGGAGCAGTGAAAGACACCGTGTTTGTCTCTTCTGTTTGCCATCTCCATCGTATTCTCTCCTCTCACGTGCACTGTCTGCTCCCATCACCCCCACTTTTGTACATCTATCCATCCGCCCTGCGGGGGTGAGAGACTGGATAGTGTTTTACAAAGCAGGTTTAGCTATAACACTGGACCGGCTAAGTTTTGTCAACAAGGCCGGGAGCTGCTTGTATTTGCAGCATCAAAAGTGATGCAAGGTTTGAATTTGGGTCAAAGTGAGGAGGCCTAATAGGGATGTACCACCAACTGATCCAGCATGCGCTTAAACGTTCCTTACCAACTTTAGAAATTAGAAAGCCATTTTAGATATTTAGCCTATTAAGCCTCTAATCCTAAAATCTCTTATGTAGGAATGCCCGTTGGCAGGGATTGTCTCAATTTCCAGCCAGTATTTGTGAATGTATTCAGCCCACCATTGTCTTGTTTGTTTTAATGTTTTCTTTTTCATGCTGCTTCCTGCCAAGTTCTCTCACAAACTTGGAAAAAATGTGGAGGAAGGGTAACAAGGCAAGATGTTTTTAGAGAAATGAGAGTTGCCAAATCAAATGACTGACAGAGACAGACAGGCTGCAGGAAGTGAGCACTTTCTTTTTTTTTTCCATGGACAGACTTTTGTCTTGCCCCCCATTGATTGGGGCCCCTCAGAGAAAAGGGCTCAACCAACACTGCGTTTGGTTTTTCATACACTTGTCTTCTTTAAAACAGACAGTAGAACTACAGAAAGGTCTGCATTTTTTTATTTAGTTTATGTGTTGTGTTAAGGGTCATTGCTAGCTACATTCAGGTTCCCCCCCCCCCCCCCACCTACCAACAAGACTATTTTAAGGTTTTCCCACTGAGTGGCTCTTTGAAAGCATTCTTAGCCTTTTCTTAGAATTGAATCCAGCGTGCCACATCCACAATATTGTTGGAGGAATGCTTGAGATGAAATTCATCAACAATAATCCTGTACTGTCACCATTTCTAACAGATTTTTTATTTTTTATCCCTTAATGCCAAAGTCTCCATGCGTCCAGCTGTTGTCCTGGAGATGGAGCAGCTGCGAGGCCATTTGAAGGGATGGTTAACACATACGTCTTTAAATAATTTGTATTTCATTAAAGTTTAAAGGAAGTTGGTGCAGCCATGTATATTTAACACCCACATTCACAACTGAAATTGAAAGCTGCTATAGTATTGAATTGCAACAAAAATGCAACAGTTATGATGGTTCACGCCTCACCTGCAGTGTTGTGGCGCGTTTCCTGCCATGTCTCTGATGCGGTTGGGTTTCAGAGAGGCAGGGTTATGGAGACTGCTGTGAAACATGAGTGCTCCAGGTTCTCTGTCTGTGTCTCTCTGGGACGACTGGCTGCCAAAAACTGCAGCCCAGGAGAAATTTGTTACACAGGAAGAGCGGCTTGTCATTATGCCAGCATATAGCAGGTGTTTATTGTAAAAGATGGAGCCTTATAGGAACAGGGTTTGTTATAAATGATAAAGTTGGTCATTTGTAGCAAAATTCATATGGCTAAAAAAAAAAAAAGGTTTGGGGGGGGGGGGATTGATTTCTCTGACGCATTCTATTAATTTGTGACAATTAAATGGACTTGGGGGGAAAAAAGCAGATTTAGGGAAAAGGTGAGTCACCACAGCAGCAGTTATTTGAAGAATTTGCAAAATGCAGCTGCTTCTTGCAAGCTTGTGCGTGTATGTGTGTGTGTGTGTGTGTGTGTGTATTTGGATGTGGATGTTACCTCATGACTCTGAGTGATTGCAGATAATGGTGCATGTGTGGCTCTTTTTGTTTGATATCAGCAAAGCAAATAAAGCTTAGAGAGATTAAAGTATTGTGCAAAAACGGCAATAGCACTTGCTTCTAGCGGTTTTACCTCGGCATTATTAATCAGTCTTACTTTATAATACGCAGTCATTTCTTGTCAGCATGCCCAAACTGCATTAACCCGGCTAGCCGGCACCACACAACAGTTTAAACGCCCCGTTGCTGCATCACAACACATAAGGCTTTCCTGTTAACTGCTGCTACCACAAATCACCTCCTATCAGTTCTCTGGAAGCACTGAGTATAGCAGCAAACATCAGCTCATAGCTGTAGGGCTTAAACACAAACTGGCTCTTTGCTTTTATTAAATTTAATCCGTTATACCCCAAGCTGGCTCTGTTTCACATGATCCTCTGGCAGATTTTCAGCTATTGTGCTCAGAATTGTGTGTAAAAAATTACCTTAGGCTGCACACAGAATCTTTGTGTTTAGTGTCTGGGATTTTTTTCTTTTCTTTGATCTCTCTATTCAAAAACAGATTTCTTTGCAAATTAAAGAAATATTTCTTGACACTGTGATAGCTTTCTCATTTCTTGTGTGTAGGCTTTACTTTTCAAAGTCATTGGGGTATTTACGTTATTCTATCAGCTACCTCTGTGCCACACAGTCTGAAATCAGCTGTTGTTTCCATTTTCATCTGCCCCCCCTCCCAGAGCTTTCCATCAGATGAAGGATGGCCATTCGCCAAGTACCTGGGAGCCTGTGGGCGCGTGGTAGCTGTCAACTATGTGGGCGAGGAGCTGTGGAGCTTCTACAATGCGCCATGGGAGAAGAGGGTAGACCTGGCACGGCAGCTGATGGACATTGCTGAGCAACTCACAAACAACGACTTTGACTTTGCTCTGTACCTGCTCGATGTAAGTTTTGACAACTTTGCAGTCGGTCCGCGTGACGGGAGAGTCATCGTTGTTGACGCAGAGAACGTTCTTGTGGCGGACAAAAGGCTTATCAAGCAGAGTAAGTACACATGTCAATTAATTCTTTCTCATTTGAATCATTTCAGCATCATAACCAAAGAGTTGCTGCTCAGTTTTGCTGAAGTCGCATTTCATTTGTTCATCTTTAAAAGGGTGAAAAGGGATCATAAACTACTGCTTTTCATAACACTTTCACTTGTGAAGTGTTTTTTGTTCATCCACAATACTCTCAGAAACATGGGCGTGTTTCATGATTCGGACTTTCTAGAAATGAGTTTCATGAGGCAGCAACAAAGGTTTGAGGAAAGGCCTCTTGGGAAAGACAGCTCTGGGCAAATTTGCATAAGCTGGAAGCCTCCTCTTCTAAGAATATACTCCTCCAGCATCCCGTCTGCCTCTAGCATGTGCGTCCCCATCAAAGCAAAGATCGTTTGGATAATGAGCCATCTCTGCTGCCCTAGTTTTTTTTTTTTTTTTTTTTTGCCTCTCAGGATAAACCTCATAACAAAGACCAAAAAAGGGAGAAAAAGCTATATCTATATCTGTGTATATATATATATATACATATATCTCATACTGTAAAATGTGGACGTTTCCATTCAGCCCTTATTTCAGGGACCACTTCACAGAAAAGGACAGCCCCCTAGTCAGGCTCTTAGATGTGTCCCCTCCTGCAAAATCCTATTAAAGTGATAAACGGTTATGTTGCTAAGTGTTGAAGTTCCACTATTGTGTCTTGTGACAGATATGAACTATTGTCTGTGTGTAAAAAGAAGTGCGTGTGTGTTCTTTTTGTACTTGGAGGGGAAATACTGTGATGAATTATCCTGAGATAAAATGCTGTTTTGCCAAATTACAAGATCTGATGCCAGAGATGTATATATATATA
>JBAMHX010000020.1:10267931-10298905 GCA_037177515.1 Pseudomugil tenellus
TCCTAGAACCCACCCATGGAGCGGTTGAGGTGGGTATTGTTGTTTGCCTCAGAAGGGTTTGTCGAGAGAGGGGAAGAACCCCCCCCCCCCCCCTCCCCCCATCTCCCTGGGTACATTACTTGACACTTAGGCCAATGATTATCGGCATCATTTATTCAGCAGGCTCCCTTATGCAAGCTTGTATTTATCCCCGCTGAAGACAAAATATCAGCCACAGTGCACGCGGATCAGTATGCTCACTACTGTTCTAGATAGCAGACAGTACCAATCTTGCATCCGAGCTCAATGAATCAAATTCTGATGTGCACATCTGTTGAGAATCGATGCTTTATTTCAGCGCATTTCTCAGGCCATCTGCAGGGAAGCTGCGATAAGATATTTCTGTAAATCTTATCACATGCCATATGGCACGCTGTGACTCAGACGAGATGTAATAAGCGTTTAGCAACTTGGAGATGACACTAGGTGGCATTTGCACTGGTTGCGATAACTGTTCCTCTGCAGTGGCAGAGAGCAGAATGTTGGCAGAGGAGAGGGACATGACCCATGCCGGGATAACAGAAACTCAGACAAAACACATCAAGCAGCTCTAAATTGCAAGTATCAAATAAAATATATATATAATCCACTAAAGAATGAGGTGTGTTGTTTGCCCTTCACAGCACTAAGATGTGGTGTCCTCCAAACGATGGAGAGGACGGCACATTCAACATTAAATCCTCAGAGAGAGGTCCTTGCTCTCACTGGGATAAATTTACTTCTCTCTGACCTCACATGGCATCTCCACTGTGCCTGTGAAAAGAAGCGCTAAAATCCTCAGTGCTTTTCACATTTGCCCTGCAGGCAGCGGCACAACTGCTGCCCGACACACTCTTGAGGCATCCATCACTTAGTGACAGTTGAGTGGACAAAATGGAACATTTTCTCTGCTGTCTGTCTGTCCACCTCTTTGAGTGACATTCGGCGGAAGCTGATGCCGCAGAAAGAAAATTTCCCTCCGGAACATGTTCTGCTTGTTGAGTTTTTTTTTTTTTTTTTTCCTGGAAAGAAAGGCACAACATTGGACAGGTATAGCGGAAAAAGCAGGTATCTTGGACACAGTCCCACCAGCAGTTCTCACCTATTAAACCTTCTGCGCTATAATTAACACACATGTATTTATTTCAGTGTAATGATTAAAGGTGATCATAAAGGGTGATTTTTTTATGTTTTTAATTATTTTATTCTCATGTAGCTTTTTGTGTAAGGTGACCTTGGGTTTTGAAAGGTGCCAAGAAATAAAATGAATTATTATTATTATTATTATTATTATTATAAAGAGGCAAGCATCATTTTCTTGTTTTTGACAATCAAAGTTATTTTCATTTAGAGAAGCACTAAAGTGTCAAACGTGATTGCAATTATTCAATTTTTTTCTGTTTTCATTGGGAAATATTTACTTGTATGGGGCTTCCAAACAATACTTAAGTAAAAACTAGGCACTCAATAATTTTAAGGGCCAATACGGAACAACAGTTCCAACAGTATTTTCTTCAGTTTTTTAATAATGCAACTGCTATGGGTATAACCCTGAATTTTTCATTAACCCAGTTGCTCCCAGGTCATCACTCATACCTGTGCCTCACCCATGGCAAGACTATATAAGGCCAGGGTTGGCACCAAAAAGGGGGCCAGTGGGTCCTCCATGCTGCAGAGAGTTGTCCCTAATATTTTGTTTAGTTAATAAATTTTATTTTTTTTAACTCAACAAGCTTCTGTTCTGTTCTGCACCCGGTTACATTCTTTTATTAGTTACATTGCCATACACATATGGTACGTAACAGCAACAGATATTCATAATCAGAACTATCAGGAAAGACAGAAGAGTTGCAGCATCATTAAAGCCATAAATGAGCCTTTTCCACCATCATCGCTGTATATAACATCAAGTGGCAATTCTTTTAACTTTTACTGGTTCTAAATGTTTCACTAAAGCTTGCCATTTGTCTCAAATAGATATTGTTAGATGATTTTGACAAAAAGGAAAAAAAAAAATCCATTCTGGAGCTGCTATATCCATCTAGTGAGGTCAGACATGCAGCTATGTCTTCTTTCCAGTCCTCATCTGCCCACAAGCAAGTCAGTGTAGATTGCAGGATGCAGCGCAGGTGTGAACTAGCATGTTGCTCACGTTTGTGCATTGCCACTATGCTGACAGAGACTTCAAACAGCTCTGTTAGCGCCCCACAGAGGGATTCGCCAGACGTCAAAACAGCCAACAAGGATCGACAGACAATTATTTCCACAGTTTCCCTACTCAGCTGCTGCCGCTGCTCAGAGATTGTAGCTTGCATGTGCAAGCAGATCACTCCAGAGAAAGTGCCTAATAAGCAATTCAGAGCTGTCGTGCGAATACTAAGACATAACACACGCAGGCCTATAGCAGGCTGGACAGCAATTTGTTGAGTAGTTATGGTGTTCGATTGCCAAGAAGCAGGTGGCAAGTGAGTGTGAGAGATTCAGAGAGTTTGTAAGGGTGGGTGCATGCACATGTTGAGATAAAGCATGGTTCCCGCTTCCTGCAGTGGTTAGATAGTGTTTTGCAAATCAAGTAAAACATTTTCCTAAAAAGCAAAAGAAAACACAGCATGAAAAATGCAAAAAAGAGAATTTAATATTAGTTAAAATAATTATAAAAGCACAGCAACAAAAGAGAAACTAATTTGATATTACAACAAAAACAAAAGCATGAGATCTCAGAAAACACAATAAGAAAAGAAAAAGAAACCAGTTAAGATGAAGCCTCTATTTTGTTTAATAGTCTGTACAGTTTAAATAAAGTTGAGTTATTTTTTTCACACACGGCCAGAAAATGAATAAATCTGCTACACTGTGCAGCAGGAGGAGCATAAGCAATATGTAAAGAACACCCATAAACAAATCTGAATTATGGAATTTTTTTTCAAAATAGGCCTGTTTTTATAAAAACAAATTTGATGTTTGAATTACATGATTTGTCTTTTTGTTCTCGAAATGGTAAAGAAACACAGCCACACCAGTTATGCAAGTCAGAAACAGCTGCAAAACAGCCAATAAGGAAGGTTTTATTAGTTCAGGGTAAAACTGATAATGGGGCTTTTAACTGTATTTGTGTGTTGAACAAACGGTCGTCATTCATCATCTGTGAATGTGGAAAACTCTGAACTGGTTGCTTGTAGCATCATGTTTTCTTATGCTGTTAGAGTTTTATTGCATTTTTTCTTCTTTGTTTTGTTCAGACACGCTTTGAACTTGAGGGCCACCACAAAAATTGGATCAGAATTCTAAATCCTCACACTTCATCGCTGGTTTTTAGCCACTTATCTCCAATATAATCTAAACTGCACATGATCAAACTGGTTTAGTCTCTGGAGAGAGGATCAGCCAAGAGTTATGGGAAAATTAGATTAAGAAACAAACTCTACAAGCTCAACCTGCAAAAGAGCATTAGACTGGATCCTCACCAGGCAGTTGGAGACTTAATTACAGAAAGAATTGGTGTTAAAAGTGACTCTAGGCTCCAGGGATGATCTCCTCTGAGGTTTCACTGTAAACCATGACCCTTTGTTTAAACCTGATTACATTTTGTGTCAAATGTCCCCTTGATGTGTGGACCCCAAACACTACTCAGCTCAGTTATGTAGGTGAATCTCTGTTTTTCAGCCTTGACACTTAGATTTCCTATAAGAATAAATCATACTCTAAAGCTGTCTTCACATGCATTGAAAGATTTAATGATTTCATCTCACCAGAGACGACCATTCTGACTTAAGAAAACTAAAAGACTGAGAGCAGAGCAGATGAACATAATTTATCAGGGTTATGAATTGAAATTCTTACCTTTATGCGTGATATTTCTCTTTCCAAAACAAAACAAAATAAAACCGCAAAACCAATTTTAACAGCAAACATATCAGTGAGTGACAAACTGTGGCATGCTGATCAGGCTTTGGATTACTCCAAGCATTCTGGGCTTGTGGAGTAATGCTCAAGAATCAGAACTCTAACAGCACATGTTTATCTGCTCTACGGCTGGCAGCACGCATTAGCATGCCTGGCTAAGAATAGTAGTGACCTAACACAGCCTGGATTGTTTTGCTGGGTTATAAAATATTGCTTAAAAGAAAGAAATGAGGGGGAAAAAATCTACTTCACATTGGGAAGCATTTCCCAAGTGTGTGAAAGCAAATGTTTTTCAGTGCCAGTGGCACCTGCTGCTCGTTATTAGGCACAGGTAAGTTTGCACAGCAACTGCTACCACACAAGTATTTATACATAACTTAAACTGCCTTTTGTTGAACTGTGATTATGTTTTTTTTTCATAAAAGAATATCAAGTCACATCTAAGTTCGTGCCTGAACATGCAGTTCCACTGAAAATCACTAGGTGCTGACTCCAAAGCATCTACGCATAATCTCTTAATATGCATTTTGCACAGTTTCACTGCAGTAAAGAATGACTTCCTGTCATTGGTGGATTGTGGATAGATATTTGTTTACGTTTATATTGTGCCTCCTTCTTGGCTAGCTCACTTCCGATTGTTTGTCTACGCACGTTGAATTTCCCTCCAGGGATTTGTCTAGTATCTATTATTATTTGTCAGTGCAGAAAATAATTTTGCAAGCGCATTAGTTACATTTTCGATACAATAGTGATTTGACAGACACTTTTATCCAGAGCAGCTTACATCTGAGAAGTAACCAATTAACCTAACGTGTGTCTTTGGATGGTGGGAGAAAGCCACACTACCCATACATAGGGAGAACATGCAAACTCTACATAGAAAGTTCCACTGTTTGGACCGCCGCTCCCAGTCGAGGCTCTTCTTGCAGTGTTGCCGCAATGCTAGCCACAATTTTTCAAAAATATTGTTGCTCAAAGAACAGCTCATTCTGAACAAACAAGACTTTGAATACACACTAAATGAAATTCTGTGTTAGCTCATATAGCCTATGTGTACATGTACAATATAAAACATTCCGCCAGTTCATTGTCTCCATTGATTTTTTTTCCTTTGTAAACTACCAGACATCTGTGCAGATGCTTCTTGTTAAAAGTTTGCTCTCCATTTCATCAACATTCTTGTTTAACTCGGTGCTATAGCTATATTAGCCAATCCCAAGTAGAAAGTAGAAAGAATCATGTAAGAAATGATGTTAGATTTTGCAGTCAGTCCCAATTAAATGATATATAATTCAGCATATCTGTTTACATGTTTTGCATTATTTATCAGTATCTGTCCAACAATGACAATAACAACAATACATTTATTTTTTTTATTTTCCTAGCAAGAAAAAAGAGAATGCATCATATAATTGCATTCAGCCAAATATTTTGTTTAAGAAGCTTCTGGACTGAATAAAATGACCTAGAAGCTTCTGGAAAGCAAGGATAAGGGCTTCTAGACGATCTCAGTTTTAAGGAAAAGAGCTCTAATCCATCTTTATTATTGTCTTCAAGTATAGAAATCATTGGATCATCATTTAATGAAAGAAAACACATAATTTTGTCCCAACAATTCCTTGTGGACAACTTTCATATCCATGCAGGGGTATCGAGTACAGACTGTGGCTCATGTGAATAACTATGGGGCCATTGGTTACCAAGCAACCTGAAACCATTTTTAACTTTTGTTCCTTATGCTTATTTAATATAAAACTTGATAATTAAATAACTTAATGATGGTAACGTGATTTGTCACATCTATCATCTAAGATTGCATTTGTGAAGTATCTAAAGTATCTATTGAACATATGAAGTTTTAGGGCTGCAGAGACACATCACAGCTTAGTGTAAGTGTTGTGGGATTCCCAGTGCAGAGGAGTGATCTTTTAATAAATCCTTACAAATTTCTCAGACAATCTTTCTTTTACCCCTGATGTTTTCCAATAAACTTAGTGAAAAAGGCTTAGGAAGAAGACTTGTTGCATTCTTTACACTATACAATATGTTTCCTCAGTGTTCAAGGCTGAAAACTGAAGCATGTTCATTCACACTGCTGCTATGTGGCAGAGGCTTGCAGGTTAGAAGACATTGTTCCAGACCAAACACCCGACTGTAATGGATTTCTGTCAAACAGTTACTGCCTGACGTGTCATGTGAACTCGTTTTGCAACAGCTGTTCTATGGCATGTCATGAAAAATGAAAAGAAAGCATAGTTTATTCATCCATAAAGAGAAATTATAGATTATTCAAGCAGCTTCTGGTGACTTGGTCTGCTTTGCTCTCCTAGAAAGGTTATGTTGCTTTTTTTCTCCCTGTTTCGCTCTCTTAAATCAGTTATTTCATTCACTACAAATAGTGCTCCTCACTGACATTTCACTCGCATCTTTTCTTTAAAGATTGCTCCTCAATATCAAACATGCCAGAAGATATTCAGTCGGAGTCTGGGAGCTTTCCATGATCTTCTCAAATTACATCATTGGAGTTTTTGCAGAAAATGTAACATGCTGCCTCAAATCTGAAGGATTTTGTCTGTGACCTTCAATATTTTGCAGGACATGAAAATCGAGCTTTCAATCTTTCGGTGTTGAGAAAGTTTCCATCACAACATTTAAGCTGTGTTTACTTCTTCTGACAATAAAATTAAAGGGTAACATGTATGTAGTTTTAAAAAGTAAATCCTCTGTCATGAATATAGATTTAGATAATGAAAAAAGATCTAATTTACTGGGCAGCAATGATATTTTTTTCATCAGTATTGAATTTAATGTATGCATGCGACAATCCATGCTCATGTTTGTGTTAGGAAACATTATATAACAAACAGAAAAAAAGAGCTTTAAAATTTTACTAAAACTTGTTTGTACATATTGACAAAAAGAGATCCATTCATAAATACCTCCAACATAACGATTAAATCAAATCAAAACAATAGCAGAGCTGCTGCAAAATAGTGTGCACTGACTTCTCGGGCTTCTTCTTGCAGGGGACAGGTGTCTTCTATGTACAGAAGGAAATAACACTTCCTCTTGGGGATATTCAGTATAGCACCAAGTAAGCAGCCATCAAACTGATTAATGTTATTTTAATTGGGCAGCAATTAGCAGCTAATAAAATCTGCTGGTGACTGTTATAGAGACGGGAAACAAAACTGAGGTATAAAAACTTCAAACCATAAAAAGCTTGTATTTACTGAAGAATCCGTGCTTTAAATCTGTCACTGATGTTTTCTACAGAACCTTCATTAATCTTTTTGCTTTACAGAGACAGAAAAAAATCCACTTCAGTGACTGTTTCTACATGTTGTGGTGGTGCATGATGGTGTTTAATTAGGGGGGAGCTGGCGTCTGTCAAAATGGTTCCACCTCCTCTGGTTTTGAGGCTATAAAAGACATTAAAGATGAGCTAAGAAGAAGAGACATAAGATAAGAGCAGGTAGGTGTAAAAAAATAGAGTTGGCTTAACATTTCAGGCTCTTACAGAGATTTGCTTGACTGTCAGATATCGTTTATTTTTAGAGAGTCCTTTGTAAAAGAAAATGTATTGTATATGTAGTAGGATGGTGCACATACTGTAATGACTGTGCTGTTATGAGTTTTAATTGGCATTCTGTCTTCAAAGTATATGCTTTTTCAATATAGATGTTCTAATTGATCTACAATTCATTTTACTGTAGCATTAGATCATGCACAGTATTTTATATGTCCTCTATATGCCCATTCACGTTTAATGGACACTTAATTCATTCAAATCCATACTTGAATGTTCCCAATAATTATGCATGCACATATGGAAATATTCATGTTTTGTAGTGTGACTGTGAGTGAGGGATGAGGAGAAATATGATATTTTTTTTTCTTTGTTGAGTCCTTGCAAAAGAAATAAAACCCAAAGGCCATTATAATTTAAATCACAATAAGAGCTGTGAAATCTAATCAGGTTATTGACACGATATGATGCTACATAATGTGGGTGATATAACAGGACAAGATCAAAACACAGTACTTCAAATTAGCAGAGCTGCTAATGTGCAGCGGCTCTCAGGAATATTAGATACAATTCATAAGCAGGACCAAATGATGAGGTGCATAAAGGGCATCGTCAGAGAGTTGCTTGAATGAGATGAAATCTAACACAGAAATGAAGCAGCACAAAGGATTAGACGTGGCTAGGTATTCTGAGATTGCAGGAACAAGAGGATTAGCCCAGGCAACGGATGTGGGTCACAACTGGGAGATAGTGAAACCAGTCTGTCAGCCTTCCCCGAGGAGTTTTTATAATCCGTGATGTGTAGCAAAGGCAGGTGGAGGCCATGTGGCAGGTGGAGCAAAGACATGGGTCAGTGGAGGAGTCATAGTTGAGGTAATGTTAGTGTTGTGCAGCTTTTCCAGTGAAACGTCTATCTGTGAAACGCTATCATGGTTTTGTTTTTACATCTTTGTGAAATTACTTTTTTAAAAAAAGAAAAGACAACAAGTTGCAACAGTCTCAGACTTCTTCTGGGATTTTTTTTGTGTTGCACTTTGACCTGCAGACAGCAGTTGAAGTCACTGAAAAGAACAGTTGGCCAGTCTGGAAGCAGAGATTACACCATTAAGCTTCTTGTTAACCCTGTTGCACAAAACATACCTAAGTAGCAGAAGAGATGCTTAGAGGCATGTTAGGGATTCCCAAATGGATTACAAGCATATTAATAGGCAGCTTGAGCAACACCACATCTACCAATACTTGTTATCACCTTACTTTTGATCCCTTCATAAGATACAACCTTAATTTGAGGATAAAATCTCCTCACGTTCAGGTGTAAATCGCAATAAAGGTGGGCTAGAATTGGACTTCGATCGCCCTTAGAGGATGAAAGGGACAGTTGATATCATAGAGCAGTAATTACTCTGACATGGCTTCTTGTGAGCTCCCTAAAGACATCAAGTACAGGAAGTATGATGGAGCTCAAGATGAGTTGTCATGGCGGAAAGTGGCCAACCTCATCTTTATCTGATTGGATAAGAAGGAACCCAGGAAACTTAGGGAGCTCACAGACATCTGTTACCTACCATTCTACATGCTTGGCCAAAAATCACCAGTTACTTAGATAAATCATCCTCGCAACAGCCTTCTTGCTGCTATGGTAACTATTAAGATTCTAGCAGAGCTTTATGTTCGATAATCTCAAGAAATGTGCAGATCAAGATTTTTCAAAAAAGGCTTTTCTCCTACATATATTGCCATCTACAGCACAGGGATAATAACGATCCACAAGGCTGGGAATGTAGGCGAGGGCATGGCACAGAAGGAGGAGAGATGATTATTTTTATATCATCTGAATATATTGGTGTGTTTGGCCTTGTGTTCTGGGCCCCTGAGGTCAGAGTATAAGAAGGGGGATTACAACCTAAGAGTCAAGTAGATTAAACAACCGCTGACCCTACTGTACTAACCTCATTCCTTCATCCCAACTCAGATCAGCACATTCAGCTATTACACTGATGACAAAGGGTCACATCCTAAAGTGCATTAGGAGTGTATCTGTGTGCACGTACGGCTGCATGTGCGACTGCGTGTCCTCTCTGCAGCAATCAATCAGCTATAATCAAAGGGAACTCATCGCTCAAAGAGAACAATCAGCCCGCGCGGTTCTGTTGCATCTTCATTGTCTGCATTATTGATCATGCAATCAGTGGTTATAAATGGACCCCTCTTATTGCTGGAATGTGTTTCTAATATACACGGATATCATGAAAGACCGCGATTGATGTCTAAAATGCCTTTTCAGCAAGAGTTTATCAATATATAAAAATTTCAGAAAAGATGAGAATAATTCAGTCACTCTGAGGCAGGAGAAGACATTGTTTGACAATTTGGTGTATTTGAGTGGGAGTGTGTGAAAATTACCAGTTCGGGGTCATGTTTGCAAACCTCTCCTTGCTCACTTGAAAGAGTAATCTCATTAATGAATAACTACCACGCTCCATTTTGCTTGTGCGCTTTAAACGGCCCCCTCAAAACAACCTAAATGCCAGCTATCACACGGTAACTTATGTGCTCGCGTGGGTGTCGGAGGGCAAGGGAAGCTGATGCATCTGAAATAAGAGGTGGATCTGGCCTCTCAGAGGACAAGAGATCTGGCACTTACGATGACATTTTCTGCAGCACAAAAGCAATTTGCAGCGGCCTGGCTGATTGGATGGGCTATCCTTCAACGCTGCAATTTAACAGGCAATGATAAAGTGGCAGCATATAGGTATAGAAATGGCAGAAGGGATGTTTAAACAAAGTGTTCAATGTTCTGCAGCTGATAAAAAGGTTAATAGCAAGCCTGAAAGCTGCATAACACCAATTTCTTAACATTTAATAACCTACAAATTCAGCTTCTTATTGGCTATTCAAGTATAAATGTGAATCTTGATTTATAATCAAGATCTGCAGAACCTATGGCAGGAATCAAACATTATTCATTATTTAAAAGGTTGAGTGCTATCATTAAAAGATATAATTTGATTTTTTTTTTTTAAAAAAAAAACATGAATTGAATGAATTACTTGTTTCGTGACAACTTTGCTCGATCATTGATTTTGAGGAAATGAAATGCTTAAGATATTTGAAAGCGGCATTGTGTGGATGGAAACCCAGCCTGAGCCCTGGTAAACACTTTAACACACTCAAGTGACTTCATATCTAAGCATGGCAAGTGTGAGGGTTCATCTTATTAGACTTTCAGAAATAGACTGGAGTGAATCTTTCCTCTCGTATGGAGAGATTGGCAGTGCAGTCAAGGAAGTGATTTCAGTACTGCATAGAATTGAATTGCTGGGGGGAGGTTGGTTAAGCAAGGGGCTTAATTTGCTCTGGAGTGTGTATTCTCATACTGATATGCCAAAATGTAATTGGAGTCGGTACAAGAGCCGGTCGTTTTCATTTGAGATTTGAGGGTGCTTGTTTGAGATTTTTCCACAGGAACTGTATCATCTAAAGAGTATGTTTTACCCTGCCTACGCCCGGATCAGTGTGAATAGTGGAAATAGCAGACTTATCTCATAGGGAACGTAAATGAACAGTGTCTGCAGCGATGCAATCTCATCTGCCATGATAATAAATGTGTGGCAAGCAGCACCCAGAGGCAACTTCATGTACTTTTCCCCCCCAAAGCCAAACACAGGCCCGTGGTTTCTGATTGGCTCGGGTCGTGACATATGGAGATGAATGTCAGTAAACACTGGTGCACACACTGAGTCACAGCCACTTCCCACTCACCTCTCCCAGTGTGATTCCTGTGTAATGATCTGGGGAGTCTGGACAGCCGTCTGCTTAGCTTCACTGCACCAAGGGGTGCTGAGCTGAGTGAGAGGAGCAGAACAGGGGGACAAGACAGGACGAAAGGCTTATTTTCTCTCTTTTTTGGTAATACAGGCAACACTTTCTGCAGAGATGTGAGAAATTAGCAAACATGGCTTTCTGCTAGGATCAAAGGTTAAAGTAAAATCCTGGTAAGTGATGGTGGTTTACTGAATTCACTCAATAAATCAACTTCTACAGCTGAGCTAAGACGCCACGAGGAGTTATCTTAGTGTGTTTTATATGTATGATTTCCTTCAAAGGGTTTATGAAGAAAAAAATGTAACTCTGTATGTAGTATGGAGTCAACAGCTTGAATGATGCAAATCCCATTCCTTCAAATAAAAGGAAATTCCTTGAGTTTAATGGCAGAGAAACACAAATACTCTCTGCAGCTTATCTTTCTCCTGAATGCATTGTTACAGTGGAACTAAAAAAATGAAAAAGATGAAAACACATCGACTTGAACTTTGTGTGAGGACTAAACCCTCAAGACCATTCGTTGAGGTTTAAACCCTTCATGAAACTTGCAGTCATGAAATCAGTCAAATGGAAGCAAATGGTTTAAGTAGGCCACTCCTGCTGAGTTGTTGCTTCATTTCTGTACTTTAACCTCACACATAAGGCTGCTAGTAAAGCTACGGACTTTGCAGACAGAGAGATTGTGGTGGATATGTGCTTCGACTTGTCAAAGCTGATTAATAAAGTGTGACCACTAATAACTGTGTGTGGCATTTGCAGAATCCTCCAGAGGCTTCCATCCTCTCCAACAAAATCCAGGGATGCATAAACATTGAAGCTCTTCAAGTGACCTAGCAGTGAATTCCTTTTTTTGAAATATGATTATTTTTTCTTTGCTCAAATCACCCAGAAGGTTAAGGTTTGTGGTAAGAAGCTTAGTGAGAATATGGGCCTTTTATCTCTGAAACGAAAGAAAAAAAAAAAAATAAAGAAGTAATATGCTAAAGAGGGGAAACAGTGGTGATTGCGTTTTTAGGAATTAATAATAAAAAAGCACTCTCCAAAAAACTGTATTCCAAAAATAAAGGAGTTGCAACTCTGAGAAATTCAATCTGACAATGTGCGTTAAAACATTGGAAGAAAAGACAGAAACAAAGACAGATAAGAAGGCTTCCAGGAAGAGAACAGAGAGATCATATGATGAGTTGGGGATGTGACAAAAGATTCGGAGCTGGAAACCAGCCATCAGTAGAACTATGAAACACTAGCACCATCCTGGCAAAGCGTACAATGGGTGGGATATGGCTGCGATACATGTTCAGTCTATCTCTGGGCTGCGAACCTTTCAAGAGCATGTGTTGCTTCATTACTGCCAATATTTAACTCAGTCTGTCACTTATGAGCTTACAACATATTTCTCATCTTTGATGTAACTGATTTTATTTTATTTTATTTGCAAATGATCATTTTTTAAAAATTAGTGAACAAAACATGAAAACTAAAGCCAGTTCAATTTCAATTCAACTTTATTTGTATAGCGCCATTTCACAACAATGTCGTCTCAAGGCGCTTCACAGAGATTGGCCAATTCATAAAAATAGCTTTATATAGGGAACCAGCAAGATTGCATAGACTCTAGACTTAGATCTAATCTCCCATCCTGAGCAAGCATGAGGCGACAGTGGGAAGGAAAACTCCCTTTTAACAGGGAGGTAAAACCTCCAGCAGAAAACGGCTCAGGTAAGGCAGCCATCTGCCTCGACTCGCTGGGGTCAGAGATGACAGGAAAGACAGATTAATATACATTGCAGCTTCTATTCAGGAAGACCTGCAGATAAAGGAAAATAAGAAGTAAGACCTGCAAAAAAGGAAGAAATGAGAAATAAAAAAGGAAAAAATGAGAAATAGACAAACAAATAAAGCTTAACTTGTAGCATCTTTGACAATCTAAAACAGCCAAACACAAACATTGGGAACATTTCCAAAAACAGCCAAAAAAAAAAGGTGAAAAAAAATTCTCTCAATTCAGGCTGACCCAAATGTTTTTTGGCAAAATTACACAATTCAGGAAACCAACTGTAAACATAAGGTTGCATGTTAAGTTTGCTAAATCGCTAACCATGTAGCATATGCTTTGAATGTAAATCATTTACTGGGTTTACCTCTACTTACATATAGGCACAATTTGCACCATTTTCTCTGTCTTAAACTGAACATAGGAAGACATGCACTTCGCACAAATCCTAAAATTTAACTGCAGTTGTAGTTTTTTGAGGAAATGTACAACTTGTCAAAGCACGTTACAATAAAAAACACAATTTAATAGCTCTCATTGGCTGCCTCATAGAATGCTATTCCACCAAATCTCTAAAATAAGGACTGTTCAGGTCCCAAATATACTTCAAACAACAGATTTTTTTATTCCTGAAAATACAGCGACATGCAGTACAATCTGGGATTCAAACCTGGGCCAGCTGCTCAAGGATCTGTAGCCTCTGTACATGAGCCATATGCTCAACCAGTTCGGCTAATCATCAGCTATAGTGCATGAAATTTCAAGGATGCTTCTTTGCACCCCTGGTAAAACAACCACAATCATTTGCACATAGCTGAAAGGACACAGACAGAGAACGGAGTGATTTTGATGTTTGTTTTCAACTTAGAAGCATAATAAAGTCTTTAGCATTGTAATGATTCCATCAAAGGCATGCAAAGTATAAACCACTATATATGGCTGTTGGGTAGCATCTAACAGCTGACAGCTGCCACGTTCATTTTCAGCTTTTATGTGTTTCGTGTGTCAGTGCGAATGTTGCCGCAACACTTTCCCACTTGTTATGACTGTTTGAGTATGCAACTTTTTAAAAAAACCAAGTGAAGGATATTTTTTCAAAACTAAAAAGGAAGTGACCTGATCAAATTTCCTGGATGAGTATTCACGAGTTTAAGAAGCAAATTCTGCTATTAGTCTTCAACAGCGCACATTGATGCTATGATGATAATGTTTAACCGCATTTGACTTAAACCTGACCCATAAAAATATGGAGAAAAGTCTATAAAGTTTAATCTGTTTTGTTCATCACCACATAAAAGCATTTCATACTATAGTCTTCTGGCCCTTACATGGGACAGAAGACAAGTGCCAGATTTAGTACAACAGGGTTTTGAAAAAAGCTTTTGCATAAAGGGATGCAAAAGGTCTCCTAAACTAATATAGCAAATACATTAATGAGCTCTGGGGTTTAATGTTTGAGTTAATTAACAGATATTCATAACATTTCTTATTGTTTTGAAAACCATCTAGAAGCTGGAAACACTGATATACAAACAGAGATGAGACTGACAGCTTTGTAATAACTTAACGCTCCAGAGATCTATACAGGAGAAAACATACGAGCAGAGTTAACATATAGGATGCTGACTTTTCTTTATGTAAAGTGGGTATCTTTTACTTAGTTGCTTAAAATTCAGTTCATTTAGTCAAACTGACAGCTGTAAAAACTACCATAAAAAGCACCTCTGCTGTGATGTGAACGGTTTTCATCTAATCAGGGGTTTATGTCTTCCACAATAGAGTTTCTGCAGTGCTAAACAAGGTCTCAAGGAAAATGAAAGTTTATTTTAGCTTGATTTGACTTTAAATACCTGAGGACACCAACAGACTAATGCAATGCAGAACTTTGCAGGAAATGGAAACAAACATGTCAGGGTTTAAGGTCAGGCGAGGAAAGTGGAGTCATTCTGTCAAATCATCTGCCCACATTAATGATGTTTTAAATGAGAGCATAAGGACTTTAGCTCCCATAAAGACATGATGAGAGACTCATCGCCCATGAGAGCACTGTCTCTTTGTTCTAAATAAATCTTGCCCACCCTCCGGCATAATTTCATATTAATTTGAAGTGGTGGATTTTTATTAGAAAAGAAAAAAGATGGGATGTAGGCAGCCGAGCTAGAACATTCAAGTTCAAACGCTAAATATTTAACAATCAGTTTTTAAGTTGGATATTCCAAATTATTATGCAATTATGTGATATGAGGACTTTCTTTTGAAACACCGCAATTGAATTTATGATTGGCCAGATGTATATGCACTTATATTACCATGGCAATTTCAAATGACCTTATTGACAGGTGGTTTATTTATTAAAAAATAAATAAATAAAAAGAGAGCTTTAATAAAACTGGTTAATTACATCTCTTGATAACTGGTGCTTATTTTCTTGAAAGAAGTGTAAACCGAATAACCATTGGTGATTAAATGTTCTTGTTGGCGAAGAAGCAGAACAGTTGTGGTAAAATCAGGCCAAACATCTGATTTACATCAAGGAAGAAAAAAAACAGACGGAAACAAACTGTTTGGATGAGTACACTTACTGAACA
The DNA here is from genome assembly GCA_037177515.1 of Pseudomugil tenellus. NCBI lineage: Eukaryota > Metazoa > Chordata > Actinopteri > Atheriniformes > Pseudomugilidae > Pseudomugil > Pseudomugil tenellus. Next base: position 10,283,569 of record JBAMHX010000020.1, read on the forward strand.
CACTCATCATCTGTGTAATCTTTTCCCCAACACAATGTTGTTGATGCAGATTTGGCTGTCGGTGACATGCATAAAGTGTTTTGAATTCATTCCTTTGTGAATTGGTGTCAAAAAGCCTTAGAGGCTTCTTAATCCTTCCACATCAAAATAGGACACGTTTCCCATAAATTACAATGTGTTCTGGCATAATTACTGTGGTTCCCATCTTACGTAAACAACTGGATGAGGCTTCAGTGAATATGCATAAGGTATGACTTTATGAAACATTGTCAAGTGTCTGATGACCATGCACTCATTACAGCTGCACTAGCGACTTTCTAGAAGGAGTCTTAATCTTTTCTCCCTGGAGTTGCTTGTATTGATATGCATGCAGAGAAGTGGGTTTTTGATTCTGGTGCTTTTAGGAGCATTTTAGTTAATCATCACCTTTCAAAAAGCAGCTGGATATTTGCTACAAGCATTGCACAAAATCAACACTGATATCCATGAAAGCTGGTTGAATGAACCAAGAACTTATTCGGATTTTATGTCATTACTTAAGGATAGCGGCATGATAAAGTAGATTTTGAGCAAATAAAGCACTGATCAGTTCCAGTGATGAAGGGAAATTCAAAGCATTTTAATCTAAACACAGCAGGAGGAACTGAGGATCAGTTTGAGACTGAGAACACGTAGGTGCATTATGAGTCGCATGTCATGTGGTTAAAAAGTGCAAAGGCAACACTTCTACTGTTTAACATTCCTTACGAAAAATACAGAGGAAGTAAAACTGTTTTGAAGAGACCTTGTTCCTAAAAACAGCCTGTGGGGTTTTTTGTTCATGAAATAATGACCTGTAATTACATTCAAAACAAATGTTACTGCTGGTGCTTGTGTGAAGTGTCAAAATGATGCCCCTTACGAAGACAACACAGTAGAACAAAAGAAGTCAATTTGTGTTAAGCTTGTTTCTTCACACCAGCCGAGTAATTTGGATTTTTTAACTCAACCCTTGTAAATGTCATTGCCTAAATTCAATCAGAAAGTGACAGAAGTGTTTTACTATGTTGTCAGGGTTGTTTTGTTACTGAAAAGAATGTTTTTGCACCCTGGAGTTAAACTTGTATCCCATGGCTGAAAACATTGGACATAATTACACCATCCACACCTCCTTATTTCCTCCTTAAGAGGACTTTGTGTCTGGCTAACACTTTGGAAAATGACATTTTCTCTGATGTGGAAACCTATTTCCTCCCCACTGTTGGTAGGAATGAACGTTACGGGTCAAATGAAAGGGTATGAACACACAACTCTCTCATAAAAGGGAGAAGCTTAGACACATGGAGGAGATGAATGGGAAGCAAACAGAGAAATGTGACTGTACAGTCCTCCAATCAAACAAATCTTGTTACTTCAAGGAACAAAACATTTAATCAACATTACCTCAACTTTCATGTAATGAAGAATTTTGATGTCTGATTTTCAGTCAAGACTTGGTAACAAAAAAAAGTCTGCTCATTTGAGAAGGTCCGCAAATACACTTTGAAGCTGAAGGGCATTATGGGTAAAGACAACTTAAACATATGTGCATGTGGGGAAAATTGGTGGCTCCGGCCTGGAGAAATGGCTCACAGACATATGGTAAACCCAAACAGCTAAGATTTGAAGCAGCTCCATGCATTTGCTCCTTTATGATGGATGCTGCTCACTCTGGTGGTGGAAACAAAGGTTGTTATGCATTAATCAATAGATGAGCATGTTTTTTTTCTTTGTTGTGTGTCTGGTCTTTTCCTTTTGTAATTCTTTATGCAGCACCGCCTCTGGCGAGAAAGAGATGCATTATTTAAAAGGTCTGGTTTCCTTGAGTACATGTGCAGTGTGAAAGCAAACTGAGGCCTTAATAATGTTGCAAACCCCAACTGAACTGAGTTTCCAATCATGTCCATACTAGCAGCCTATCCTGGTATGAATGCATCTTTCGGCTTACAATAAGAACTATTCATCTTTCTCACACCAGGACAGCCCTACCAGCTCCCTGACCTCACCAAGCCATACAATTCATGGGCGAAAATTGATTGGACGCACAAAGTCTGGCTTAGTAAGGTGCTTTTTATGTTTTGGGAAGAATATGTGTTTTAAAATATTGTGGTTCTGGAAGCCTCGTGGACTTCCTGTGCTCTTTGGGGAATCACAGATCCCAGGTTGGGAAGCACTGGTGTAGAAAATGTTCAAGAGTGTGTTGTTGCTACATGTTCAGCAGCTTTTACAGCATTCTTCATTGTACAATTAGCTTCGGGGGCTCAGAGTTTCCCCTAGCGCAAGTTCAGCCTCCTTCATTAGTTTATTGGTTCATTCGGTTTCTTTAAGGCTGTGGCTCAGATGCTTCCCCAGCAGATGGCTGCACTTTTACAGACCTCTAGAAAATATGTAACATTTTAGACGTAAAGATCAATGTGAAAACAACCTTTGGACGATGGAGCAGAAGGACCATGTTATAAATGACGGCTTCTCTCAAGACAGAGGGACATCTTTCCACACCTGTAACGATACCGTCAATGTGGAGAGACATATGCAGTTTTCATGGTCATATCCTACACAGTATACACATTTTTTAAAAAAGCTTTTTTTCCCCATTATTGCTGTATTTAAGTTGTTAGATCCTTGTTTTAGTTGGTTTATAACCCACATTATTTGCCTTCATCTAGGTGCATTTATAAACATTTTTGGAAATAAGCCTATTTGCTTTGAGCTGGATGATAAAATTCATCACACTCATGACTGTGGTTAAGCCTGAAGCTAGACACACAAGTCAGGCATTTTAGCTTTGCATTATTATAAGAAAATGGGGAAAAGGGCTGTTTTGGCCCTGTATAAAGCTCTCTAAGTGACATGAAATCTATCTATGTGTAAACAAATTGTCAAAACAAATGCTCTCTGTATATAGGTTTCTGTCCTTTAAACAATTTATTTGTGGGTGTGGCTTTAAATACTGTCCTCTTATGGCATCAATTCTATCCCAAGTTAAAAACACTGTGTGGTTGAAATGCTCTGCTATTGTTATTGTCAAATGTTAATTGGAACAGGCATGTGTAAAATTTACATCTGAAATGTATTTTATTCTTTTTAAATGCACATTTATGTTTTTCATCCAGTATTAAGGAATTTGCAAGAGATAACAGGTTGGGGGGTGGGATGGGGGGTATTTTTCACTCTTTTCTCTTATGTCACTGCTGCTAGTCTTACATGCTACTGTATTTATTTTTTAATAACTAGATGTTTCTTAACCCCTTAAAGCATAATGTGTCATATTTTATACATACAGTTTGAGACATTTTGCATAATTTTGAGACAAAAACTGTAAATAAAACTCAGTTGCACACCATTTTTTACTAGTCTCCTGCCCCCTGGTGAACACCAGAAAGCAGAAGCTTACACTACATCACTTTTCACCTGTCACATAGTCAAAAATGCTAACTGTACCCAAAAAAATTCCAGATTTAGTTAAAAGATGAAATAAAGACTTTACATTAAAAAATCAGACTTTTCTGACCAGTTGTTCTGAGGTCAGGGGTTAACAAGCAATACCAGTCCTCTGGTTTCCAACAGACAGGTATTGTTCTTCAAACAAGATTCTGGTTATCAGCAAGAGCTCCAGCAATGCAAAATTGTACAATTTTGCTTAATTACATGTTTACAAGGAAGAATAAAAAAAATCAATCATGCATAATTAACAGCAGATTTAAAACATACAGTCTTGGTTTCAATATATGCAACAATAATACTCAATATTTTTTCCACCATGCTTTTTAAAAAAGAACAGCATGGTGAGAAAGAGAAAATAGGCAGCAAGGGAGATGTCATAAACTGGCAGTACAGCTAATCTTGCTCAGGATGGTCTTCATAGAAAGCATCATTAAAATTAAACTCATCTGCAATTAATAAGGTGCACCTCCCGAGATTCATTTGAATGAATAACAAATAAATAATGTCTGCATTTTTGGCATTTCACACTCTGATAAGAAAGGCCATAAATATTCGGATGATTCCCTGAGAGAACCTCATACTAAAACATGGAAAACTTGAATAATAGACACAGCTATGTCAGTATCTATTACTTATCCCTATGTTGAGGCATCACTGAATCCTACACACATTTGTGATGTGCTACATTTCAAGCACTTTATTTATATCCATCAGGCTAATTAGTGTGCACTGGATCCAAATACTGAGAGGTTCTTACAATGTTTGGACAATTATAAATACATAAAGCGCCATCTGCTCGAGGTTGCCAGGTTTCTCATGGCAGCTGAGACGCAGCAAAAAAATTTGCCAACTACCTACTCAGATCTGAGGTACAATCATATGAATCTATTTCATGTGTTTAAATATGACAAAATATGCCAACTCAATCTGAGGAGATGCAACCCACAGACAGCTTAAAAAAAGTGTGTATTATTTCATAACAATAGCGGTATATCCCTGATGTGGCCCAGTTTATAGAAAAATAGAATGTTTTTAAAATACATAATAGATTTTCCCGTGTGCTTAATAATCTCTACACTCATAAATAATACATACTCAAGAAGCAGCGCCATATGCTTTAAGCACTATGTACTGAGATTGCACACAAAAGGAAAGAGCAAAAACACTTTTCCTAAATAATAAATGCGGCATAATTGTTGTGCTGCATATTTAGATCTTACTTTAACAATCTCTGAGGAAAAGGTTGCGTTTAACCTCTTAGGTATTTCAGTCCACATGATTTACACAAACGGTAAGGCAATCAATCTGTATTGGGTGGTTATTTATTTCTATGCTTAAATAACAACAATTGGTGTTCTATTATACATTGCTGGTGATTAGTCACCATTATAAGGCAGAACTTCAGGAATGCTCTTCAAGAGCTGTGTTCTCCTAAAGGGTGTAAAAAGATGCACGTGACCTTGCTTTACTTCTACTTCTTGTGAGTATTGTTGGTGGCTCCTGGATTTTCACCTACTTTGCCTCTAAGGATGAAAAGTAGTGCAGCAGGCAATAGTCAGAAAAGCAACTTGACTATATTGCTTTACCTTTTGCTTTTTTTACGTTTTTGTTTTAGTTTTTTCCACTTTTACTTTTTTAGAACTACATTTATCTTAGATATTTTAGTACTTAGCTTGCTTTTCTTTTCCTTTTTGTCTCATGTTAAATTTACATTGCAAGCTGGTTTTAGATGTATTCTCTACTGCTGTCGGTTTAACTTGTTCTTTTTTTTTTTTTTTTTTTTTTTTTTTTAGATTACTGGAAGCCAGTAGGTGGATGGATGGGTCAAGGCACTTGTGGTTGGGAAATTCCCACTTCTTTGCATGGCTTTGTGCAGCCAGTACCTACGGGCTCCATTTGTTAAGATTACAGTACGGTTTGTGTTCATGAGGTGAGTGATGGCATACATGGGCACTCCTCCCAGTTCTCCTGTTGGCATTCAGTCTTGTTTTCAGATTCTAGTGTTGATAGGTACCAGTCAAATTTTTTATTAGTTTACTGAATATTAAAATGAAGATGGAGCCAAAGGAGACTAGATCTCCAGATCCTGGGACCTGACTTCATCCCACACAGCCAGAATTAACATAGTTCCCTTTGAATTTTGTAAAGAGGATGGAAAGACCTGCTGAGAGTCCAGATCTTCCTCAGCTGAGTTTTTGTGAGATAATGTTCAGTTTTCTGTCTGATAATAGTAGAGGCAAAGGAAAAAATAAACCTTAATAAAGTACTCCTTAAACTAAATGATTATGGTGGCAACACTTTTTTTTATTTTCAGTCCATAGTTGCCATTAATAAACCTAAATGAAGGTGATATAATTAATAAATCCATGTCAAACTCTGCAGGATGGATTGATTTGTTTAATGACTGCAAAAGGACAGCAGATGAGGCACATAGTATGTATGTAAAGCACTTTGCACATGAAATGTGTTATACAAATAATCCTGCCTTGCCTTTCTTTCTGAGGTAATACAATCTCATCTGTGATAGGCCGGTGACCTGGGGCCTCATTCATGAAGCTGTGCATATAGCAAAGAGAAGTACAGATGGCGTAGGTATGAACAACAGGAACTGTGGTGTAGAAAAACTTCCCAATTTATGAAGCAGTGCACACACACATCCTGTATCTGTTTCCATTTATGAAATCAGAATCAACATTAAATGTGGCACATGTGAGGGAGCACCTTGTCCTGGTAATATGTTTAAAAGGTCAGGTGAACTACCCTGATAAACAGTAATCAATATCATTTCCATGATGACTCAGAAAGGAAAAGAAGGAAAAACAGAAGATTTTGGGAATGTGAGATTGAGATCCTGATAGACAGCTTTCAAAAGGGTGAAAAGGTTTCATCTGGTGAGCATGGGATGGACATCTTAGCCAAGAAGCAAGTGGATTGGCAACAAGTGGTCGATGCAGTTAATGCTGACTCATAAGAGGCATGGATGATCACAGAAAAAAAGAGGCTAGTTGTTCCACAGTACCTTGTCGTCCAAGAACCCAACCTGGGGCAGTACTCTGATCTATTGTGCATCTTTAATTATTGCAGTGCCTTTTATATCACTATTGTGATATCCATCTGTAAGTAGGGGGAATAATCTTTTTGTATGGTAACAATGTCATTTTAACTGCAATTATTATTTATTTCAAACTTAATTTATATGACAGTATATTGTACATCATATTGATTACTGTGTTAGTTAGTTGACTGTGTTTCGTTTTATGCTATGGTGTGAAGGACGTAGCCAAATGCTGCATGTTGAGGCTGACAGGCAGAGGAAACAAGATCCAAATGATCCAAACAGGGTTAATAGGAAACAAAACTGCACAACAAAACTATATCTTGTCTGCCCTGAAAATTAAATAAGAAAAAAAATATGCACGCAAAAACATGTTTATATTAATTAGTTTTTAAAGGGAGAAAATTGCAATCGTGGCAAAGGTGTGACTATCATCAACTTAAGATCAGGTGTGAGCTGAGCAGCGAGTAAGTAAATAAACACAGAAAACTACTGTTCCTGATAAACAGCCTTATTACTTTATTCAAAATAGTTATTTAAAGCTATTTGTACAAAAATATACTGGCACCAAAGCCACATGTTTTTAACCAGACAAGTTGGAGTGAGAAATATTTCATGCAATGCCTCCAATCTGGTCTGTATTATAATTTCCAAAGAATTAAAAATTCTGGCACCTTTTATCTAACAGCAGTTTTTAACAACCCTGATCTTTATCATGATAATTGCTTATTTTCTGTCCACTGGCCAATATATTTGCTTTATGGGATATTGACGTTGGAATTTATTCAAAGTAGTAAATATTGCTAACTTTTCAAATGTTATACAGAAGTTTAATTATTTTTTTTAATTTGTCTTGTCCAGCATTAAAACAGGCAGATAATGTGGATCTGTCTGTTGCATCTTGCTGAACAACTTTGCTCTGAACTATATGTATATATGTATATACAAAGTTCCTCTTGATGATTTGAATTCTTTATTTTGGCTACATCATCGTTTGTCAAGATTTCAATGCTCTGCTGGACATGACCGGAGGGGACAGAAAAAGAACAAGAAAACAGGAGAAAGGGATAGAGAATACAAACAATACAGAAAGAAGAGACAGACACACAACACACCACACCACAAAAGAGAACCGCAATCCAACCATACATACATTTACATATATACATACACAGAATAAAAATTTGAGGCCCATACATACGTGCAAAAGATTGGTGCTAGCAGTGCTATGATGCAGAACATACAAAGTGAAAAAGTGCTCCCAGGAAAGTGTTATACAGAAGTTTCCTCTCTTTTCTTCTGAATGTGGAGCAAAGGGCCAAACGACTATACACACTAGTGCCAGGATCCCCAACGCAGAACCTCTTGGGCCACAGCTCTGCATGTTTTAAACAAATCTGACTCAAATTAATGAGCCATTGAGAGGCTTTAATGGGACTGCTGCTGGAAAGCCATTTGACATGAATGAGGTGTGTTACAGCAGAAACACATGTGAAACTTGTAGGTAGAAGCTCAACACTAGTGCTTCAGTAAAAACTTCAAATGTCTTTGTGAGATGAAGACAGAAAATATGAATATAAAACTTTTTACAGATGAAAATAATTCCAATATTTTGGTTTGTTTAGCTTTAATACTTGCGACTCGAGTCCGTATCTTTGCTTTTACCAATTTATTATGTTTGAAAATATAAACAACATTTTTCATTTTTAGGAGACTGGTGCATTGTATTGTTTGACAGACTGAAATAAGTAAAGGCTAATTATATATTTTATTGGTACTTTTGTTCTTCAGAAAAAAAACTACTGTGTTGCATTGTATTTTATATGTTTGTAGTTTCAATTGAAAGCATTTTTCATGGTTTAATATTAATGCAGAGTGAATAAATTTGTTTTGAGAGGTTTATAATGCACAGATTCTGCATTCATGGCAGCCGGTCCCTGTTAAATGCTGCCTTGGCCTCACTTCATTCTAGCCCTTTTTACTTTCCTCAGCCTTGTCTCAAAATGTTTATAATTATGAAACTATAATAAATCTGGAAGTGGCTTGTCACTTTTAAGGGAGGTGTTGTGATTTCTTCATGCATTCCATGGCCTCTTTTACTTTTCCAGTGCAAACTTTACTTTTGTATGGCTCCCATAATTACACACAAGTGTGCTAAAAGTGTCGAGGAGATCTGAAATCCCGCACGAGGCTGAGTGCCACCACATATTTTGATTTAACAGAGATGGTGGCTCCAAAATGTCGAGGCTTCGCCAAAAAAACCCTGGAAGCATTCACTGATTCCAAAAGGGATTATTATTTTGTCTTGTTGAGGAGGTGTAAAGAGCAAAGTTTTCTGACAACAGCTCCAATACGGATAGACACAAATGTACACTGTGAAGTGTGAAAATGCCAAAGTACACATAAGGCAAGAATGTAACCCATATGGTTTAAATAAACTCAGCTCCTGCCCATGGTGGCCACTTAGGATGCTCAAAACATTCAACATTGCTGCAGTTAATTTTTAAGATTTATGCTTTTATGGAGCTCCATTAACCCCAAAGATTTCTGCCTCATTTTCTGAGATTTCCCTCTGTTTTGCATTTCTTTCTTTTTTTGTTTTTCTCAACAGTGACACTAGATTATAGGCAAAGCAGAGGGAAGTTAGACAGGGATTTTTTTTATGAGGAGGTGCCAATCACACAGACACTTGGCACTTCATTAGTCAACATTTCTTTCAGACTGCTAAAATTTGCATAGACAACTTGAGCTCTCCTTTCAGTATGTTCTTCTCCTTGCTTTGCTTGCAAATGCTCAATGCTCACCTTCCCACAAGCCTTTGCATTACAAATACACACGTCCTTGTCTAAATGAATGAGGGTTGTAACTTTGCATGGGAATCTTGTTGCTTGTGGACTTTCACCATAGAATTCTTTCTGGATTCATCACAAACCCTGCTGGACCCACTGCTGGGCTCTCATTAAAATGCTCGGTAGGATGGCAAACATTTTGAAAAATCCCAACACAAACATGTTCAGAGATGCTAAATATGTCTTGTTTAACATACGATTTGAGGAAAAATAAAAAATTGATGTAATATACATACAAATGTATTTTGCTAGTGCCTTGACAACATGTGGTTATATGAGGCAGTGCCTGCAATCACCTGATGTTGCTTAGGTAGTGCTTATCAAGGATTACTCTTCTTTCGCCTTAAGGCAAAAATGATTGCTGTGTCTGCCAGCACGATGTTGAGAACATGGAGGTGATGGATAACAGGAGACAGGCCAGTAGGTTGTACCAAGAGCCTTAGAGGGGGACAGCATGAAGGAACTGGATCGGGATCATGATCTGCTCAATTGGAGCACTGCAAGAGCTGAAAATGACCTCCATCCACAAGGGAGACCTTCATGCCATGCAGGCTGATTGGCATTTGTCAAAGAATGCCAGGATTGGTAGGTTGACCACTGCATCCATGTGCTCTTCACAGATGAGATAAGTTTCATATTGAGCACATGTGAACCTTCTGCTACCTGCAACATACTCCAGCATGAACAGTTTGGCAGTGGGTCAGTGATGGTCTGGGGAGGCTACACACCTCCATGTGCTTGCCAAAGGTACCTGAACAGCGCTTAGATACTGGGACAAGATCCCCAGATTCATTTTTAGACCATATCCTGTCACAAGGTTGTAGAGGCGTGGACCCAAATGCAGGTGGAAGGCAGGGGAGGCAGCCAGAATGCAGCAGAATATATTAATTTAACTTAATAATTAATTTAACCAAGGAAACCAGGGCGAAGACAGGGAACTGAGGCGCATGACAAAACTAGACGCTACCATTTTAAACAAAGGAAACATAGACTTGGGAAATACATTGAACCAGCAAAACAAACAGAAACCAACAGACTTAAATACAACTGAACTAGACAGTAAACTGGTGAACAAAATGACCAATCAAAGCCAGGTGAAACTAATAAAGACATGAAGCAAAAAACAGAAACACATGGCAATACAGGAAGACTACAAAACAAAACAGGAAACCAAAAAAACACACACAAAGTTCAAATAATGACAATTTCCTGTTCCAGTGGGGACTTTGGTTCCTTCTGAAGCAGGAGAATGCTTAGCGTCACGCAGCTGGAGTGTGTCAGCAGTTCTTGCATGGCAAAAACATCGATGCTATGGAGTGATGTACCTGTTCGCCAGACCTGAATCCAGCTCATTGTATCGTAATAGGATTGGTGACAGAAGGTTCTGTCTCATTGGAGAGTTTATCTGTCAATAATCTCTGATTCTCCTTCCATCATCTAATGCAGTTCTGATATAGATCTTAGTCTTAGAAACACAGTTTCAGGACTGTCATTTTACAAGACATTCTGATAACTTTTGTGCATTATGCATGCACGCTTTCAGCAAAGAATTTAACTACAGATTTCAGATAGAAACCCCAGATAGAAAATAAATAGCAGCTACTTAAATAATAAATGGCACCTTCTTATTAGCCAGCTATTACATGCTTCTCATTGGCTGAAACAGTAGCCGGCTCCTCAAGGGAGGCAGCCTCTTGCTCAGTGGTCTTATATTTGGCACATTTACTGTGGCATATTACCTAGCTATCTTCTGGAGTGGACTCTAAAGTAAACCACAAGGAAGCTGTGATAACTTAGTAAGTCAGCATAATATCTGGCTTTCTATTGGCTGGATGGGTTTTAACAGGCTCTTCTGTCGACAAGCCAAGAGCACACAGGAGAAAAAAGATGTTGCAGGAAATGTTTTAAGAGTGAGTATGAAAAGAAGAGCTTGAGAGCAATCAAAACTTAGCAGAACTGAATTTCGGCAGGGGGGATTGGGGAAAGAGATAACTGAGAATATGCAGGGTTGTTAAATTAATATAATGTAAAAAGATTGTGTAATTCAATTCTAAGAAAAAATCTTTACATTATACCAAGTCGAGTGTAAACAATCAGACTTCATCCATTCATTTCCCTCTTATTTGGGGTTTGTTCACATAGGGCAAGTGCCTGAACAAGGAATCCCACACTTCCCTCTCCCCAGCCACTTCTTCCAGCTCATCTAGTGATATCCTGAGGCATTCCCAGTCAGACCCAATAAAATAGCATATGCGCCGGAGAGTGGCTAACTTTCTGTGATTGGAGGAATAGACAGGTACTGTTTCTCATGGACTAACACCTCCATATCCTTGTGAAAATATATATGTAACATTGTAGCAAGTGCTATAAAAATACCTGTTCATTAGTGATTAAAATTGTAGTAAACGTAAAAAAAAGGTGTAATGTTATGTCACCGATGTAAAGATAATTTAGAAACTTATTTATGAAGACGTGCAAAATGCAAAGTGTTCTTGAGACATTCTTATTAAACCATGTTTGCACTGTTGATCTTTGTTTGCTTGGACTCTTTTGACAGACACATTCTGAGACATTCAGGTTGTGTTTTGGAATTGCACAGACTTTTCTGTGCATTTTGTTGCACAGTGAATTAGTGAGCCAAGACTGACAGATGCTCCACAGATGAGACAGCTGCCAACACTCAATCCAGCAACTGGGTCAAATCCCTCTGACGTACATAACAAGGTTATACCATGTCACTGTCCCCGCAAGCTTTGTGACATACCTGTCCATTGTCAAAACTCCATAGAGAATTTTCAGGGGACCTTATTGTCCTCTGCGATTCTTCAGAGGTTCAAATTTAGTGCTTGAGTACTCATAGAGGGTTGTAGAAAATGATTTTTTCCTCCTAATTAGGTTCTGTTGCATTCAGGGGCATGCAACCCAGGTCTGCCGTTTAAGCATGGAGGTGACTGTTCCTTCCCCCATCCATGTTGCATTATTAAGTGCGACAGGACTCGTTGCAGTGTGTCTCTACCATTCTCTTTGTACTGCTTCCCTCACCCACCACTTGTGCTCCCCCCTACACCCCAAAGCCCTCCTCGACATCCCACCACCACATGTGTCCTCTGTGAAATGGAAATACTGCCCCATTAAAAACCGTCAACCAGAAGCAGATCACTGCTGCACTTATGCTAATGTAGACACAAAAAATATCACATAAGCAGAGCAAGAAAAGAAGTTATAGAGGAGAGCAAATCGAATGAAAAATTACAGCTTCACCTTTTGTGATGAAAGTATGGTATCTCCAAATTGGAAATGAATACTGTTGTAGTGCCTTGGTTAGGAAATACACTCGTACGACAGCTGGAGTGGGTTTAAAGAGAGAGTCATGCATTTGAAATGATAAGCTGTGGAGAGACTGGAAACTGAGACAACAGCAAACTTGGATTGGAGATAATTAGGCTTACAGTTTGCCCCTGCTTTCAAGGGGAGAGGCATCGGTGTTTGGACTTGTTATGAGCGTAAAGGTGAGATTTCCCGCCTAAAGATATTTAAGGTTTCAATTTTAAGGCTTTAAGTGGTTATTTTAATGAATGTCCACTGCTTACAGAGTTATAAATGTGACTATATTTGCTGGGAAATCGACCTTACAATTACTTCACAATTAATATTTAACAAGACTTTAGTGTGCAAGCGATGCAGAAAATCACAGCAGAAAATAAGGGTCTTCTTACCAATCTATTTGGCAGCTTGGGATCAGCCCCTCTGTCACCACAGAGAGAGACAGTGATGATAAACCTAATCAAATCTGTTCCCACAAGGGTCTGACTCTTTCCTCACTGCATGTAATGGCAAGAGGGGAGGAAAATTAAGTGTCCCTTTGATCCATGCAGCTGAATACTGAACGTGTAGCAAATTAAAACAAGATGCCTGCTGTACATGTCTGGAGAATGGTTGGTAAATAATGCTTTTAGATAAAATAATCCAACGCACTTGCTAGTCTCAAGCCTTGATTTGATCTGTATACAGCAAGTGTATTGCTTATCAGTCATGAAAAGGACTGCATTATCAGAAGGGTCAAAAGATGAAAGCCTTGATGGACAAGAACAAAACACCAACGCTTGAGCAATAAAATGGACAATACCTATGTTGTGCTTCCCATTTACTCTGTTTGGTAGGGAAATGATGTTAATGATACATAACTCAAATGCACACAGTGCTGGTGAAATTTACATAAACTGCTGTTGCTTTGTGGAAAATTTCATGAGCACTGACGTCTGCACGCCTCCTTCTCAAATACAAGATATCTTAATCAAACATGGTTTATATTATGAGGGTTACCATGACTACAGTTTGATGTTAATTGGATTAAGTGATTACAATTTACTGTGTGAATATCATCATGTCAAGCAGGGTGTTGCATTGGTCTGACATTCTTAAAGGGCTTCTCTTTGTGGCTGAACGTGCGTGGGCATCAATTTCTTTTCTTTCTGTACACACAATGGTGAAGATGATGAGCGTAATGATGAGGCTGATAACAGTGGTAAAGATAATGATTAGAGAAACAGCTGTCTGTTCCCAGATGTGTAATTCTGTAAGGATTAATTAGATTCTTGAGGTGGTTAGAGGGAATTTTTCCTTTTTTCCCCCTAAATGTGACTGTTGTGTTCATTTCTTTTTACATATCTTATCGTTCATAAATCAATATACAATGTACAGACTTTGTAGAATTTAACAGAGTGCCACATGAAATGCCACAATGAAATATTCTCAGTCATTCATTATTTATACTTACAGACTTATAAACGAACCAGGCTATGCCCAATCCATTGCATCAAACCTGAGCATACGCTTACAAACAAACCCAAATGGGTTGTGCATGATGCATAATTCATCTGCAGGTGTTCATGTTGCATACAGTAGAAATGTCCGTAGCTAATTTAATTGTGCCCCTTGTGCTAATGCAAATGTATGTTGACAAGTGGGACCTTGTTCTTTTCTACCTTGATTTTTTGCTGGCGTTATTGTTGCTTTGGATGAAGACAGAGTTCAGCACACAACAGCATCAGCTTGTATAATTATCCAACTTCTAACTACGTAGAGGTTATGTGTTTTGAAGACGTTATCTCAGCAAGACCTCATCCTAATGGATAGATAGCTTAAATAAAAGAACATAACATACAATAGCGTTGGTTTCTATTTATGTTTCAACTACTTTATCATGACACAAAAGCCACAAAGTGCAGAGAGAATTTTATGCTCACAAGCCAAATAAATCATTTTGTATTTTCTTTTGACAAAATGTACAAAATAAAAAATAAATTGGATATGTTGGTGGTTGAAGCTTCAACATTCTTCATTTTATGAAACATACACTCATGGTTGCTTTGTTTCTCCACTTGTTTAATGACTTGTTCATTAGTCAGCCAATCACACGTTAGCAATTTGATGCATTTAAGTTAAAATGATGACACAATGGAAAATCAGAGGATTTTTTTATTTTTTCTTTTAACATGCATTGTGGCACAGTTGTTGGTACCAGACCAGACTAAAATCTGATCTGAGCATTTAAACTGCTGATCTGCTGGGATTCTTACACACAACAATCTTTAAAGTTTAAGGAGATTTATCGTAAAAAGAAAATATCCAGTGAGCTGCAGTTCTGTTGACCAAAATGTTGAAATCAGAGGTCAGAAGAGACTTGCTGGATTGGCTGATACGGCAGAATGGCAACTTATTGTAGGAATGATGTGAGAAAAACCATCTGCTACTAAAACAAACGTTTTGCAAATTGGCTGCAGCAACAGAGGACCAAACCAGGTCCCTTTCTCATGTTGCCTAGGAACATGAAACTGTGGATACAAGTTCACACAAGTTCACCAAAAGTGGACAATTGAACATTGCAAAGCACTGCCTTGTTTGAGGAGTACTCTGCTCAGTAAACCACAAATACACAATATAAAAGCCATTATAATTAGTTTATATATAT
>JBAMHX010000020.1:10310819-10331261 GCA_037177515.1 Pseudomugil tenellus
CATGGAACACAAATTAAAGTCCTTAAATCAAGAAATAAAAGAATAAATGCACAAATATGGAACAGAAAGAAAAGGTTGGAACAATCAGGCAAAAATAAGTCTTTTGAGATTTGTCAAACTTATGGTCAATCTGTAGCAAGATTTGCCAAAGATAGGGGGAGAGCAAGGCCTCCCCCTCTTTCTGTCCTTGGTGAGTTGATCTGGTTTCCTGGAGACAGTCTCGAAGTGAGGGGAAGAAAGGGGGGTAATTCCTTTTGTGTGAACATAGTCAGTACTCACAAAGGTGAAGAGAAGAATTTTGAGGAGGTCAGGGTGGGTAAAAGAAAAAAAATTTTAGAGTTTTTATCTGAGACTCTGTATTGAGTTTCTTTTGCCCCCCACCCCTTTCATTTATTTCACAAGTTTTTATTATTACTGTAATTCATTGCAACATTTTGAAATTCTAACACAGTTTAATGCATTAATAGGGAAAATCACATACTCAGGCTGTACAATAAATGGAAAACGTTGTTGCAAAATTAAAATAAAAAGCAATTTGGACTGAAAATAAGAGAAAAAGGTATCAATAATGAGGCTGCAATCCAGCTGGAGGAAGCCCTGCTTTGTGTAACTTGTATATTTGACTAGCATGCAAAGCTGCAAAAATCACCTGACACTAGTTTCATATATTCATTTCTTTATAAATCACTCTTCATATTGTCACGGCCATATTCAATAACTACATCAGATGTCTTGAGCAGCACCAGTGCACCTAACTTTTAATGGATTGCATGTATTTTTCAAAGCTGCTGAATGAATCATACTAAAAATTTTACTTTCAAAAGAGAAAATTTGTTTTGTAAGTCCATTTAAGGATTGGTGCATTATATAAGGCAGTCAAATCCAACCAGGAAAAAAAGCTGTTATTAATAAATGCAGACATTTCAAATGGAATAACTGACAGGAAGGTGCACATAATAAGAGTTTCTCTGGCTGCTATAGGCTTCTGTGATGGATGGTGCACCGCTCATTTGTGTCTGACATATCCACTTGAGTAAAGTTACCTCCCCCTGTGAGTTTTGAAGTAAACTTAAACCATGTATACCCTTATTATTAGCATAGTGAAACCTTTAAATTGAAAGGAATAATAGATCAAAAAAAGTTCCATGATATTGTACATATACAACTGATTTAAGTTACATTGTCAATTTCCAATTTTCCTCCCATTTTTTTCTTCATCTCAGAAATCATAAGGTCCTTACTGTCAGAGCACTTTCAGTCTGTGAGCTGTTGACGTAACTCTTGCAGTCTATTTACATTTTACCTTAAACCAAAACAGATGTTACCAAAGGATATATATTTATGTTTTACACTTAGCAGACTATTTCAGTCTCAATTTCTTATTAAATGCTGACATCAGGTAGAAAATGTAAATAAGAAGTTCCATTAAGTTTTAAACTGCATCAAAATAAGTTTATTAAAGCAGAAATAGAAGCTAATGGATGCTAACTGCTGACATTAGGTTGAAAATAAGAAGTATGGGGTGTTCTGGATGTTTGTTGTCAATATCAAAATATCTAATACGTTTAGTCACATAAGTTATGATTATGAAGGCCAGTTAATAAAAATTCTCCCCAAAAAATCTAAGTTGATCTACAAGAGTCAGTCAGTAATAGATGTTTTAAATCGTTTAGCTTTTAAATGTTGTTCTTTTTTTTGTTAATTTTTAAAAATGTTGAAAGGATCAATATAAAGTACTGTAATTTTTTAGTTAATATTTTATTCGGATAAAAATATTTGCCTTATGAACTCCTAAAAACTTTAAAAACGTTAAAAACCTATTTTCTATGCAATTATTAATTAATTAGTTGATTGGTGCATCAGGTGAAGCTCATCATTGTAGTTTCTGATATTTACTATTTCATATGAGACAGTGGATCTATAGATTATTTACTTTTTAAATAAAGACTTACAGGTTTAATCTTATGGTTTGCAACTGTACCTGAATGAAATCTGAGACTGCACCCTTGTAACTGCCGAGGAAATGCTGTGAATTTACTTGACAAAGTGCCTTTGAAAAAATAAAATAAAATAAATAGAGTTGTAATGATGTTCAAATTGCTTCCACTCTTTTGTTGACATCTTATTTTAGAGTCATCAACAACAGTCAGTTATTTTTCCTCAACAGTACAGAAACATGCTGCAAGCCAAAGTTCCTCAGTGTCTGATGTGTGAGTGTTTGGAGAAGTAAATGGCACGGCTCAGTATTTGCACATTGGCTTCCTCAGTGGTTGTTGACCAAAACGGAGCCATGTTGGAATGTTATTCTCATACCAAGGGCTGTTTGAGGTTTCAGTGGCAATTAATTAACATCAACAAATCACACAGCAAGCACTCGAATACCAGTTTGAATGCCTAGGCCAAGACATTTGATTAAATGATACTCACATAGAAGAAACATTACTCACTCTGCGACCTATGATAACCTCCTGACTGGTGCCTTTTATACATCATTTCTGGAACTTTCTAATCACTGATTGCAAAACTGCTGTGTTATATATTCTGTTCATTATGTTATTTATTCTAATGAAATCTGATCAAAATAAGTGCAAGTGTACAGTTTTATTTGTTTTATCATTTTACAAACAGTGCACTATAACTGATTATTTAGAGAGGCATTCTGGGATTGGTAAATTGTGATGAGCATTTGCCACAGAGGACAGTTACGCATGCTGACCGCAGACAAGTAATTGATAGTTATATTTTTCATATAATGATGTAGCTTGAAGACATTTTCATTTTTCTTCTGGATCTATTTTCTGTCTGCACAAGCTTTATATTCTAAAAGACTATTTGTTCCCTTCAGCAGCTAATGAAAATGTGCCTAATTTGCATTTTATTTTTCTGACAATTCGAAAATGTAATTCAGATTGTCTTGACAGTTGGATGGGGAATGTATTAGTCACCATCTGAGGGCAGAGTAACATACTGACAGTTCAAAAGAACAATTAAACCTGAAACAAATTGGAAAGGAGGCGCAGAAGTAACAAATAAGAAGGAGATGCATTTTATGATAAGCTGTTAAACTTATAGTCAGCCTGAGACAGATGAGTATGTCTCACGGCAGTAAGGAAAATGGAAAAATGGAACATCAAAGCCCCTGTAGGACTTCACCATATGTCACAAGTGATTCAATATTTGTGTAACCCAAATGTGTTGTGAGCTCTGAGGCTCACTCGAAGTGTCTTGAGGAAATGAAGTTCCATGACAACTTAGAGGAGTCAATTAATCGCAGGGCCTTAGTTCAGGCAGAATGATGAGGTGGGGTTAAGTCCGCTGGGCCACTAATTAAAAAGAAGCAAAGCTCATCTCCGTCTGCAACACAATGGTATTCTAGATTGATGCCTGCGCTTTTTCATAGCATGCACACACATTTGCTTGTCCTGTCTTTGTGAGTTCTTTCATTAAGTTAATTCATTCCTGAGCCCCTTAACCCAAACCAAACACGTCAGCACTAAAATCAGTTCTTAACCTTAAAATGGGCCTTTAAAAAGGAAAAAAAAGTCCTTACTTTTTCACATATTGATGGTCCTACTGCTTGAACTAGATTGCTGAACGTGCATACACACACAAACAAATCCTGACACACACACCCTTACATACAAAACTGAAGTGTTGTTTGATAACAGCTTTGACAAGCTGTTCCAGTGCTGTGTAAAATTTCACCATGCTTCATTATGAAGGTTGGAAACGCTCTTTGTTGGATGGCGAGAGTCAAATTTGGGGTGGCAAAAATACAGATAATTATCCTGATCAAAGAGGTGGTGGAGGGCCACACTGATTATGGCTAATCAACTCTATTAATGCCCAACTTTAATTCCATGGAACTGTAAAACAGTTACATGACATTGAGAGAGCAATTATCTGCAAGGGAATAATTTGGTTAATAAAGATCCCATTAACAATCATTATGCAATTTTGCTGATTCTTTTATCTCAAGGCAAGCAGGAGGGAAAGAAGAGACATGCCCTAACTGCTGACAAAGACCCTGTTTCATCCTTTTGTTTGAGGGTGAAGACTATTATAGATAGCTATGGTTTTCTAGCAATTTTACACTATATCAGTTATGTTCATTTTATTTCTGCTTAATGTGACTTAGAGGACAATACTGGAAGAATGGTTCACCTCTTCCTCTTCACCTCAATTTACTTTGTCCTCTGCTAGCCCTACCTCAATGATTAATATTTATTCAGATAAATTAAAAAAAAGTGGATTGTTGTACATCGGCTGAGGGTCGGAATAGCCTTTAGGCAGGTGGGGTGAGAAACAGGCCTTCTAATCTGTGCAGATACTCCAACTTGTCAGTCATTTCATGGACTCTGTGAATGCTTTAAGGTGGTCAATGTCATGCAATCTGATAGGCTTTGCTAAGAGATTAAAATGCATTTTTTATTACTCAGAAAGTCTGTCCAAGGTGTTTGCATAGAAACTCAAAGTAATTTCACTATCAACGATACAAAGGAGAAAGGCTGTCATATAGATAAAGAAGTGACAGAAACAAGATAAGGGGCATTGATTGAATAATTGCAGAAGTAGAAAGTAATGTGCTTTAAAGTAACACGTAGAAAAATGCAATCACTAAGTGAGATGTGCCATTTGTTTACCATACAATTCAGCTATTTAGCAGAGCAGCTTTGAATGTAAAGATGCTGCTCCTCGAGGTTTTTTATGGATTTCTGTCTTTTGCCTGAGGGAAGGAGTTCAAAGACTTTTTGCCCAGGGTGGGATGGCTTGCAGATGATCTTGCCAGCATGCTGCTTGGCCTTAGTGGGGTGCAGCAGATCAATGGAGGGGTACTTTGTAGCTGATATTTTCAGCTGAGTGAATGATTAGCTGAAGCTTCATTATGTGAGAGGAAGAGTCCTTTAGGGAATGCTGTACAGTCTAGGGTCAAAATAAGATGGAAAATTGACGTAAGATAAAAAAGAGGCGAAACATTAGGTCTAAATTATGAAAACACACAAGGTCCAGCTTTCAAACATTTAGTTGTTTTCCAAGAAGTGCAGCAACGCATCAGCAAATGCCTAAGTAGATTACAAGTTAATACACAGGAATGTTAATAATTGATAAGAAATACTTATTATAAGAATAAATGAGTAAGCTTACAACAAGTCTCTACAGGGTAACTTTTTAATTGCTCAGGCTACATTTATCTGTAAGAGCTCTTGTACAACAAACCAGAATCAGGAGCCAGCTGCGACATAAGGGCTACCTGCTGAGTTTGCCAGATTCTGGGCAAAACAGAAATTGCCCTTGCACAAACCGTACATCCAGTTGCCAGCGGGGATATGTGCCATCCACGCCCAGGATTAAATAACTCTTTCAGAGCAGGATGTGGCGATAAAGCCTTCTGGTTCCACAAGGGAAGCCAAAAGACCCTGTAGATGAAGAATGTAAACAAAGCAGTGTTAAAAGATCATCAGTGAAATCATGGAGGTTCAAAAGGTGTGGCCAAAGAGAACAGCAATGTTGGAGTCAGATTGGATGAAGCAGACATGAAAAATAAGTACAAACTGCCAAAAAGTTGGTGATTTTTTTTTCTTTCCCCGGCAGTTACTAACAGATATCCGATACCTAAAGAAATCCTGAATGGACTGGAAAAAAAATCATTGACAGGATCTGAAAATGTATTACACAGGAAAAAGACAAGAAAGATAGATAAGCCTCAAGATGTTTATTAATTGGTGGAATGGGTAACAATGCCAATGTAACATTGTGTCAGAGCTTTAGAAAAAAACCCCATTAGTTTCATTATAGCAAGTTACTTCACATTCAATCCACAGAACACCATGTGCCACAGGAAGTTTAATTAAACAAATATCAGAAAAGCAAGATAGATAAGAGAAAACAACCTAAAAAGAGAGTAAATGTCTTCTGAAGTTGAGAACTCCCCCTTTTGTGGCAACTTTTGGTGATTTTACACCTAAAAGTGGTAAAATAAGCATACTTATTATTTTTTCCCTTGAAAGAAGCACAGACTGATAATTCTAGAATGAAAAAATAAAATGTGCCGGCTTTGAGGGACCAAAATACATCAAGAAATAAAGGCAAGTATAGTAGTGTAAATAGAATGAAGAGACTAATATTCCCTTAGTTCCTGGAAAGACACTTCATCTGAGCATCATTTGTGATTTTCTCCTGGGGGCTAGTGCAGGTTGGATAGCAACAACAAAAAAATGTATCACTGGAAGGGAAAGCTGCTGTTTGGGGGGGGTCCAGTCATCTTTGTCATGTAAGTAAAAAGCTCAGTGCATTTTGTCACATGGAAAAACAGGAAAGTGTTGTATCCTTTGTGGTACTGTTAAAAAGGAGAAGAAAGCCAGCATGCAGCTAAAGTTAAAAGATTCTTTTAAAATACTTCAGAAATAAATAAATAAATTCTGTTCTATGTGTGCTGATGGATTAAATAGTAAAATGTGCTTTGCTGTTGTATACCAAGGTAAAAAAACATGTTATCAGTTTTCTTAAGATAACTTGGATGAAATTCATTTGCATACTAATATCTTCTTCACTTCTTGACTATTTCATTCATCAACTGGTGCCACTCCATTAAGAAGACAATAATGTTAAATGTCCTACCAGAGATTGAAAAATATACCAGCGTTAAAACAAGCTATTTTATTCCAACATCCCCAGCTGAATTGCAGCATGTAAAAATAAAAGACCTATTTTCATTTTGACATATGTTTTTTTTTTTTTACAAAAAGCACATTTTACTGTGGAAGAGGTGTGGAGAGCTGGCAGAGTACTGCTGAACCTGATACCACTTGTTAGTCTGACATGCACGTTACACTTGAAGACAGTTCAGAGTTTCTGTCATCTTGTTTAATTGTGTAAATCTTGTTTATGAAATTTTGTTGTTTCTTTGTTAAAAAAAAGACATAAAATTAGTTTGAGCATAAGACAAACAAGCAAAATTGTGTTTAGTTTCTGTACTAACTATATCTAGTTTTTAATGCAGATGTTGAGAGATGAATATCTGCATATGCTGGTTTACTGATATCTACTCAAGTATTCCAGTTTTGCTTAGGAGAGGATGAAATAGAGATGTCCATGTGATTCAAATCTGCAATTCCACCACTTAATATCTGTACAGCCTACAGCTAGACATTTAAGGGTCATTATAACTGGTAATTATTTTAATAACTGAATACAACTGCATGCAGTTATACTGGAAACTTAACAGACTGCTAATTGATTAGCAAGTCTGTAGAAAAGTGCCATTTTAAAATTATTATTTGATTGATGAAGAAATTCTCTCCAAACACAGCTGATGCTATTGCAGTATCTACTCTAACATCTGCTTTGAGCAGCAATCAATGACTTTTGGCACATCTCAACACTGGATGTAGCTGCCAGTATGGGCCACTGATGATTTCTACAAAACTACTTTTGGCAACACATGTGCAGCTTGGAGCCTGTCAGATGTTTTTCTTTTTAAGAATCCAGCTGTCTAAGCTGTCTTTCAGGAGTTTATTAGGCAATCAAACTTGAAAATGGTAACAATAATAATTATACCTATAATAAAATGACATTCAATGTATTTATACACATTAAATACACTTTTAATATTCACAGTAATTAATATACACTTTTAGTTGCACAATAACATTCAAAACAATCCTCAGTTCAATGAGAGTCTTAAAAACAATATGAAATGAAGAACGTTTTCTATTTCACAATAATAAAATGTAAACCTGAAAGCTTTACATTTAAACAGGTAAAAGGCTTCATATGTTTATGCATCTTTCTACTTTAGCAAGACTCAGCTCAAGATGCCTGTTTGGTTTTAGTTTTTTTCCAGTTTTCCCAGTTACTGCATACCCGTTTTTCTTTTTGCTGTGCTGCTCCAGTCAAGGTTCAGAGGAAGTTGAGCCTTTTCAAAAGATGTCATGAAAACATTGCACTGAACTAATCAGACAGCACTCTCACCATTGGGCAAAAAAACTCTTCTTTGTAGCACTGAAGTGCAGTAGACCAAGTACATTTTCTTGTCTTGTAAGTTAATAAACTGTTCCCAAAGTCAGTCAGATGATTAATGAATCTGATGGAATAAGTAAAAAACAAAACAAACAGGTACAGTATATCCCATCTGTGCATCATGTTGGTGAGTAAGAAATAAGAAATGAAATTCATAAACATCATGTCATTTTTTTTCTGTTCTTTTCCCTTTTTTCTGTGTAGCTTTTCACTAAAATAAAGATCACAAATAATTGTATGCCGCAAGTTAATCGCATACTCACATGGCAGACCAGTTGTGTCTAGTCTTTATGTCATTTCATGTTTCCAATACACTTCGAGAGGTAAGTAGTAGAATCCAGCTTTCACATGCAATGAAAAATTTCCCAATTTTCAAACCTTGCATACTTTATGAGTTAGGTCCATCTTCTTTAGAGTTGCTAGATTTAAAACTGTCTCAATATTTACTTTTTTGTCCAAAGCCTGAAAATAGGAAAAATGGGTCAGCTCCATATTACCTGAACTACAAAACTGATAACTAACCTCAGCCGCGTACTGACTTGCATGCTGTTGACTCGACAACATCAGTATGTCATGCAATACAATGTGTAGAAGAGGCATGAGTGAAGTCAACTTTTCTAAACAGTGTTAAAGATGCAAACTGAGTCTGAATCTTACAAAAATATAAATCTGGATTCTTACTCAGTCTTTTTTATTCCAAACTTGTAACATACCAGTTGATATTTCTAACAACATGTTGCTGCCTATCATATAATATTCTGAAGATGACATGTTTGAATTTTGGAAATTGGTAGTTTCAATGAGCATGCGTAATTTTGTTTCTTACATTTTTCAGTTCAACCTAGGGAATTCTCAGCAAATCAATAAACATTAGTTCTGTCAAAGATGCTAGAATTTGTTTAGTAATTAATCTATTAATCTAAACTTTTTTGCTCTTTCACAATTAGTCTAATCATTGATGTTCTCTACCGCTACCCGCCTAACTTCGCCTCCTGCTGAGGATCGTTTCAGAAATGACTGGAGCTGCTGACTTGGGATTGGTTGAACATCTTTATGGTGTCCAGACCCCAGGGGACCACCCTCTTAGCTCCATATGGACACATCTCTTGCTTGGTAGCACTGTTGCCTCTCAGCAGGAGAGACTCAGGATCAATACCTTGATGACATCTTGCTGTGATACACACGGTTCTATCCTATTTTTCTTCTGATAGGGAAAAGATGTACAGCTTAGGTGAGATTGGGAATTGTAACAATATGAAAGCCCTTTAGTCTGTCTCTACAAAACTGAAGAAAAACGTCAGGCGCCTGTGTTAAATGCCAGGCACTTAAACTGAGATGGGCGACAAACATAAAGAGAAAAACGGTAATTTCAATTAAAATAGCTTTGCTTGTGTTCTTCTTGGGTTTATTCATTTTAGTTAGCGGTGTCAGAAAAGGGCTAAATTTCTCATAGCTGAGGAGGGTTGTGTGCAGCAGCAGATTCAAAATTGCCACTGAGCAAGAGAGTGCAGCTGATGTCAAGGTTCCTCAGAAATGAGTTTTCTTGGCTTTCCAATTGAAATGACGCAGAGCTACTGACTGGAGGCAAAATGGAGCAAGGCAAGGACCTATTACAGAGTGTTCCCCAGGTCAAGCCAAAGCTTTCAGATTCAGATTCCTCTTAACTCACCCACTATTCTCCCCTCCTCATCTGTCACCCCTACCCATATAGCAAATGTGCGGAATAAAGAGTGAAAAACATAGCTTGGAGCTACTAAGTTCCTCAATGTGGCATGTTTAGACTTGAGTGGGTTAAGGCATCTGCTATCAAAGGTCTTCCCACTGGACACAGTTAATTGGAATGTGCACCCTTCACATGATCCATGGGGAGTTTGAAATGTCTCCCAGTAACACCTGTCAATATTTACTGTTCTAACAAAATACATCATTCATTGGCATCTGCTCTCTGGGAGCACGTGTAGGGGCGCTGCTGCTGCAAAATTAATAGCACTTCTAATGCGCCTTTCATAATGGGTCTAATCAATTAATCAGCCCTCTGCAATCTGGAAGCATCATTAACCGTTGCATATGTTTCTAATGCTGTCAAAAGATGGGTTTGCTGCACCGCTGCTACCAACCAAACACAAATAGCTGCATTTAAAGCTGTTGCTTTATTACAGAAAGAATGTTTAATGTGCCCTGGCTAATGAAGTCATGCTTGGAAACAAAGCATCCTTGTTGTGTTGCTGCTGTTCTTGTGATCAGATAACACATGCAATGAAAAGAAAAAACATGTACTCAGAAATATTGCATAGACAGCCTGAAGCTGAGGCCCAGAAGGAGGATGTGATCATGCATTTTGATGTTCAGTCTCTTGGTGGTTTGTTCAGAGGCAACCAAAATGCACGGTCATTGAACCAGCATGCATTTTTCGCCTATGTGCTACGTCTGTTTCGACAGTGTCGGTCCTCCCATTTCTCATGGAAAAACAAAAGAAACCAAAGATGTAAAGTCATGTTTGACAAATATTCTTCTCAGGAGGCATTGCATTGGGATTTCACAACCTCAGGCAGCAATAGTGATGCATTTCAAAGCTGAACAACACATTGGAATTTTCAGCTCACTTTTTTGTGGGACAAATAGTTTACGAATTGGTGTGTATTTTTTCTCAGTACGTGTAAAAGGGTTTTTTGGTAGGGTAGTGTGTATGTGACTAGAAAAAAAAACAATTTTATCCATGCATTGTCAAGCCATCAACAGTATGATCACGCATCAAAGTGGCTGGTGTGTCTGACGGCATAATCACTGGAGCAAATCTGACTTGCATTCAGCCCTTAGTTATCAGACAGGACATTCTTTTAACCCTTTGTTTAGTGGCTTTGCAAGCATATGAAATCTTTGTTGCCTAGCCGGTTGATACACATGTGCCAGACATTTAAATGCAAACTAATCACCTTGAGCATCATTTTAACCGTGAGCATGAACTTCCACACACATGCTTGCACACAGTTAGTGTCCAGCTTAGATATTCATGACTTTTAAGCACAGCTTGCCATCACCTCACCTCAGTTTCACACACTTACATTCAGCGGTTGCTCTTTGTCAAGAGCATATGCATGTGCACACAATCTACCTTTTGCACGCTTGAATTCCCGCAGTATTCTGTACCTCTCGCTTAAATAGACTCACACAGCTGGATCTCTTACATCTCGCTCAGAAACTCATTTAAATGCACAACCATTCAGATGTTCCCATACCATTTTTGGCTCTCGCTTACATGCACCACCCAGAGATGTGCATACAAAACTGCCAGATGATCCCGGTGTTAGCCTGGCCAGTGGTGTTTTGTTTCCCTCCACATACCCTTGGTTGGCCTGTACTGGATCCCAGCACATATACTCATGAATCACCTGCAGACCTGAATGGATGGTGCTTCACCCTTCTGTGCCATTTCATCCTATCTTTGCTACTAATCTGTCATTCTCATTGGCTATTTATTACTTTCTCAGTGCAGTGTGGTTCACACATGCACACATGCCCGCATATGCCCATACAAGTGTTTCCATGACCCCTTCTTGCAGTTCCAGTTGCGTTGCCTTCTCTACGCTCACCCAGGGACATGATCTCCACTGCAGTGATTTGTCTTATCTTCCACCGCTCTCCACTAGAAATGTCCGAACAGAGTGGCACTTCAGACTCATTAAAATGGAAGATATATGATATATTACATGGTTCTCAGTTTTAAGCACATTATATGAGATGGCATTGTTAGGGAGACAGGTGACGATGTCTATGAACAAAAAAGTAGAGGCAATAATTCACAATGAAATTCAAAAGGTTGTCAGTTCCACATGATTTTATTACATAATTATGTGATTTGGAGACTGAAATATGAGTTTTAATGATTTTACAATTCTGCCAAGCTTTTCAAGGACTGCTTATGTTGAGCACAACTTTGGCTTTAGGATGTTTTCTTTAGAAAAAAGCATTCTGTCTTAAACGCTTTTAGCAAATGGATGATCAAAGTGGATAAAAGATTGAAAATTTCAATAAAAGGTGAAAATTGCTCTTTTTCTAGAGTGATGAAAATGTACTAAAATAGGAATGTTTGTGTTTCATCCTCACTGTTTGCCATAAGGTAACACTTTCTTTGGATTGCTCCACAGTGCTGGTGTAACATGTGAAAGGAAAAAAGATGGTGAGCAAAGTGTCAGTTGGCAGGTTCTCCACAGACAGTGATTCGCTGAAGTTCCTTTTTTTAACCCTCTTGCATGGGAAGACACTGCAGTTAAATCTGTTAGTCATGTGTAGAATAGTTTTAATTAGAACACTGAAAATAAAAAGAGACAACTATAGATATAAAAAGGAAGAAAGGAAGTGAGTCCATCTAAAGCAAAAAGAGACTCAGGTTCCGTCTTTCTTGTAGAGCTTTGCCATGCTGTCCCTCTGACGCTCCACTTTTTGGTGGACAAGAAGGCAGGAAACAATGGCCAGAGGGAGACCTGTCCATCAGGCAAAAGCCTCAACTCTGACCCTGGGGATATGCAGTTGCATACCAAACCTTTGCAACAAAACATGTTTAGCCCCGCAGCTGAGCAGAGAGGACGCTAAATAGAAAATCAAGGAAGTGGTAGACAAAGTTGAGCCGATCTGTGTCAAACAAAAACCATTTGCCTGGGGAAAGACGGCGCAGACCTGCTTTGCTCTTTGGCCTTGAGTATAAACACATGAAATGGATTGTGTGCCTTGCCCTGCCTGCATGTACCCAGGCTGTTTTCTTTCAGTAGTTTATTACTTAGGGATGCCTGGATGTGATTTCAAGCGTGGGCTTCTATATCCACAGGAACCTTGGAGAGATGTGAAGTTACCCCCCCCCCCCCCTCCCCCCTGGAGGTGCCTATGAAAAACATGCGTTTGTGTTTACACAAAAGTATCCAAGCTTTTCTCATTTTATGCTTCATGTCAGTTTCCAAGCTCTGTTTCATCCTCTTTTCCTACGATAGCCTCCGGGCAACGTCTTGACCAATTATTGGAAGCAGCACTGAAAGCATCAGTATAGATTGCAATAGCACTAAGTTAGAGTGCTTGCAGTGTTTCTTCCAACTAAATCACTCTACTATTGTTTTTGAGAGGACATTTGAGGTTTGCATTTCTTCCTGCACTGGTTTTATCAAAGGAGTGGAGGCCAAGTATTTCACATCCTCTCTTGGCACTCTCAGACAGAGTGATACAAATCAGAAGTACACAAAGCATTAATCAACGGTTTGGGAGGTCAGCAAAGCATACCTGTCCCCTCGCACATCCTTCTGGTGAGTCCTTGAAATCTAGGCTGCAGCAATCAATCACAGGTAATTCCCACATGAAACTCCAATGATAAGCCACTTTTGGATGTGTTGGGGTAAAAAATAAATGAGGAAAAATTTACAACTGAGTCTCAGACAGGTTTATTTTCAGCTATGTCAACCTGTGCATCTGCATTAATAACCGCAGAACAGGAAAGGTCAAGGAGCAGAGGTTGTTAGAACTCTGTCCCACCAGGGGTCTTTCTTTTTCTGACTGTAATTAAGCAGCCTGGCTACGTGTGCAACAATAGATCATGCACCCCCCCATATATTTTTGGGGTATAACAGGACAGCTCAAACAAAATCAACAGAAAAAACAAACATGAATTGACATCTTTAACTTTATCAGCAGTTTTTAACAGCAATTCTTTTTCATTGGAAAGATGCATTTAGCCATTGTTTGATGTTGTATTAATTCCATTTACTGGGCAATACATCATAATTTATAAGACTGTGAGCTTAAATGTAG
This sequence comes from Pseudomugil tenellus, assembly GCA_037177515.1. NCBI lineage: Eukaryota > Metazoa > Chordata > Actinopteri > Atheriniformes > Pseudomugilidae > Pseudomugil > Pseudomugil tenellus. The sequence continues at coordinate 10,324,629 of JBAMHX010000020.1, forward strand.
TTTTCCAAAAAATATTCTGTCTTATTTTATCTATCTCTCCCCCTCACTACCTGGTGAGAATTTTTCCTTTGATTCTTGATCTGGTGGCCAGATATTATCACCAGTCTTATCTCAAAATTGCACAGCATTAAAGGACATGACCCTGAGGTATGTTGTGCCAACCTAATGCTAAAAATATATAGTGAACAGAGAGCATCTTGGCTTAGATTTTTTTCTAGTACAGAGGAATATTTATTCAAAAGGAGATGTAAATCAGTGCCACCGCATCTGATTATATTGATGTACTTTCCTTTTAGTGATGCTTTTCATGTTTTAATGCTAAATTTCATCTTATTTTTATGCAAACTAAAAGATATTGATTAATGCAATAACTTACTTGCAGCTTTGGAGACAGAAACAACCTTTAGATCGTTAAATATTTTGTATTTTGCCATTACATCAATTTTCTGAGCAGCTGAAACGCGATCTAGATTTTGTGCCACCATATTTTGTGTCCCTGTGACCTTTGTTGAGCAAGATTGCACATTGTAAGACTGGAAACATGGAAACTCAGTATTGATTCACAATTCTGGTTCTCCAGAGATAAGACTTCATAGATATGTTTTCCTTTCTACATTGCTGTTTTAGGTATTGGGTGCTTGTTTTTCTTTTTTCTTTTTCTTTTTCTATGTGGGAAGGCTGAAATAAATCTATTTAAAATACTGCAGTGGTTTCCTTTTTCCACTGGAAACACAGCAGGCAAACAACCCCAGCTAGGGTTGGATTCCAGTCTCCTATCACAGCATGATGTCACACTTTTAAAAGCATCAAAACCCATCTGCAGCTGTGAATGACAGGTCCAGGCTATCCATCTCTGGCATCAGGATAGAGGTGGAGAAAAGGAAAAAAGTGTTTAAGACAAAAATTGTTGAGTTTAACTAACTCTCTGGAGTGGTGTGCGTGTGGGGAGGAGTTTACAATTTACAGCATAACTGGATAACGCAAGGGGTTCTGCAAAAATAACGTGCTGGATATATCTCTATGCTTTGCAAAGGTGATGTGGGTGGAGGAAATGGAGAATGTGGTGCTCTGTTGCTTTCAGTCATTAATCAGTGTGGTGACCCTTATCCTCCACCTCCCACTACTTCCTCAACCCTTTCTCTCTCAAGACTGGCCATGCATCTAATGTAGATTTAACACATCAGACACCCTTGGGCTCTGACTGATGGACAGAAATCCTTTGGTTTTTCCTAAAGCTATCAATACCAAGAATGAGGACAAGGGAGTGGAGAAAAAACAGTCCACAGTGACGAGACTGACCCTGGAGTCATTTGATTTTGCCAGTGTTCTTAAGACAGCTTCACGTGTTCCTATTACCATAATCATGGCAATGAATAAATATTTTAAAAAAGCAAAAAACACACATTATTAGGTCATCACATGACCCAGATCAGGAGCATGGAGTGAAAGCTTGGGAATATTGAAGGCGAAAAAAAAGAAAAAGCACCACATGGCATCCATACGAAAATAGCTCTTTCTCCCACATCATCCTTATTTCCCACTTCCTTTCCTAGCAGCTGCTTTGATGGATCATTTTGTCTCCCTAATAGCAGCTCCAAATCCCTGGATGCTTTCCACTTATGTTCTATGGGAGACTGCAACAATTTAGCTGAATCTATCTGAAAGATTATTGTAGGAGCTGAGGAAAAGACAAAAGTCTAAGCTTTACCCGAGAGGGAATCAACTTGCACTTTATTTAGACTTTCCCTTTGCCTTTAATTTCTTTTTCAAGTCAATGCTTTGTCAATATTAACGATAGCTACTGCCTGCCTCTTGATTTTTAAAGGAGTCTGACATAAATGATGCAGCCCTCCAAGCTTGCAGATGCCTTTCAATCATGCACGAGTGGTGCGTAAGTGATGGAGGCTGCTGTGGCCTGCCAATCTCTTTTCCTCCTTATCTGGTTTCCATTTTAACTGGAGGGAAAAGGATGAGAGAGGTTTTCTATCACACCCACTGCTTCATCACAAGGATCAACAGTAGAAAGGAATATGAGCGATTTGTTGAACAATCATCTCTGCCAGCTAGTAGATATATTTACTGTCTCAAGAGATGTACTGCTTGAACCAGAGCAAATCATGAGCACTAACTTGGGTGCATCAATCAATGATTTGCTGGCTAATTCCCTGCTTGTTTGGGGTCTTTACAGCACATTAGTGAAAGGATGACAATCGTTTTACCTGATAATTCAATATTTCTGACATCTTCTGTCCATATTTACATACAATCCCAGTTACAATAAAGTTGGGACGTTGTGTACACAGAATGCAAATAATGCAAATCAAATTTTCTTTCTATTTTTATTACAAAGACTATATATTCAATCTTTACATAGAACATTTTATTTTAATAGCTTTTTTAAATGATGACTCATTTCAAAATACCATGTGTGCAGGTTCCCAAAAAGCTGAGACATGTGGACCAATATGATACATTGCTTTTCCAGTTAACAATGTTCAATAAGTGTTTATGTTTAATGTAGCTTGGCATTGTCTTGCTGAATGGGCAGAGATGTCCCTGAGAAAGAGGTTACATATTCAGCTTTAAGGTTGGCTTCAAAGAAGAGGAAGCTAACTGGCCATGTGCAAAAAGCACACTCCCTGCCCCATATCATTACAGATGCTGCCTTTTGAAGTTATGCTGTTGGTTTTGGCCTTGCGTGCAGAGATTCTGCAGATTTTCTGGGTCTTTAGACAGTCTTATGGACTGTAGATGATGGAATGCCTATATGACTTAATTATACATTGAGAAATGTTCTTTGACTGTTGAACTATTTGCTCACGCACATGATCACAAAGTGGTTTGTTTTTGCTTGTGAACGACTTGGCTATTTAAGGGATCCTCCAATCGTGATACTTAACTGTTGATTGTATCAAACAGGTGTTTTTTGCATATTCATCAGCGTTCTCAGTCTTTTGTTATCCTAATCTCAGCTTCTTTTATCCTCTTAAAAATATTTGACAATCACTTATTCTGGTTTTATTGATGTAAGGTACAGCAAATGAGCATGACATGCCAATGCTAATTAGAATACACTTTATAACATTAATGTAAAATGACGTATGCATGGCATGTAAATAATACCTTGGCTTATTTCCTGCTTCTCTGTGTGCACCAAACTATACCACACTAAAGGCTTCTTTCCACACGGACCTAGTCCACCCGGCCTTACACCAGTCCACCCGAATTAAGAGCGTTTCCATTATGATTTGTCGGACCGTACAGGTACACTTTTCGGACCTACTTCATAGTCGGGCTAGGCCTGTTGGGCTGTGCGGGTAGCGTGAGGTCTGCAGGCTGATTGGCTTGTAGCGAATGATGTCACTACACAGCGATGTACACAGTAATGGTTTCTGCCTCTCCAGGTCGTCTTGTCTTGCCCAACTTCCTGATTTGTGTCGTAAATTTCTTACTCATTATAAACCATAACCCGAGCAGCAGGTAAAAAGCTGCTTCACCGCCTTCCATATTGTCTCTGTCTTCTTCTGTGGTATCTCTGTGAACCTTTTTTTTTTATTTGTTCATTATACATATTAAACAATACATTAAATCTCGGAGAACGTGTTGTTTTGTTGGGTCATGTCGCTATCAAATGACATCGGTACCTTTCTAGAAAAAATGCTCTGGGCCTAACCCCTCCCACAATAGAGTGTCTCAACTTAGGCTGGATTTGCAATGGAAAGCATTCCAGCAGAATAGAACACTCCCAGGCCGGTGGAGTACGGTGGAGTACGGCGGACTACGTGTTAATGGAAAAACCCCTTAAATGGCAGGCCAGAACAACACCGTTGGGCTTTGGCATTTAAGGTGGCCCAAAGATAAATGTTCATTTTGCATGGAGGATGGAGATTTCTAACATCTAATGCATTTCTTCATTTTAAGCTTTATGGCTGATCAAAGACAATAGAATTTCGTTAAATAAGAACTGCCCGTCTATGGTCCTCATAGTTAGTAGTTAGTCATATGTCCATTTAAAGGTGTATGTTTAAGACAATTAGACAAAAGATGAACCAGTAAAGCGCTGTTATATGCAGTAATTGTTGCCCAGATAAAATGATTACTCATCCTTTTATTTGCCACTTTCAGCTGTTCAGTTACAGGTGGTGGTTTATTGGTTGGACAGCAGCTGGCTTTATAGCATCCTGCTACAAATAAATAGTCAATGTTTGGTGCTTAATTATATTTTGCACCATACTGATCCTACCTATTCATGACTAGGAAAAGAGGGGAGACCAAACACATTACTTGGTTAATTTAGTTTGTATAAATCATCTCTAGTATATCTGTATACCAGGCATTTTTTTCTCTGCTTTGTTCTTCACTGCAGCTCATGCTGTGAGATTTGTTGATCATCTAAATGGTGCTTTGTAAAACTGTTGTACAAGAGACATGCTGCAAGACTTCTACTGCTGCATAGAGTGCTCATTGAACTGCTGGACACTGCAACGTCTGTGTGCCAGAACTCACCTCTGGCTCTGAAGAAAACAACACACAACCAAAAAAAAAAAGTTTTCTCAGATTATGAAGAATGCTCTCAGATTAACTATTACACTCAGATAAGCAGTTTTTGTTCCATTAAAAAAAAGACCTCTGAGAACATGACGCTGTGATTTGCTGGAGCCATGTGCTGCTGCAGAAATGCTTATATGCCTGCATATAATTTTCTCTCAGTGGACTAAAATACTTTAAATTTACCAGCTTGCATAAAATCCTCATCCAGGTGGCATGGAAAAAAAGATGCAGTTAAAATAGATAGTTTTTTAAACAAAATCTTGGGGGCATAATGTTAGAGATTTAAATTGCGAAAGATGAATAAGGAGTTCAGTATACAGTTAAAAAACTACATCCACGAACTACATGAACTTTAACCACCCCCACCTAAAGAGTCCTGCAGCACAAGAAATTGTTATATGTACACAATACCGCTTAAAAGTTTGGATCCACTTTTTCATTAAATACATTGTGAAAGTGTGTCCAAACCTTTGACTGGTAGTGTTTATGTAATATAGTTAAATCATATTTGATTATCTTTAAATAAAATTTGCAATTTTTTTTTTTTTTACATTATTTCTTTTGTGCTTTAGAAACTAGATTTACATTATAATTTTATTCCAGTAACACAGGAGAGTAAGATAAGGTAGGAATCAGAACCACCCATATTGATGGAGACACTTGGGGCTCAGTGCCCCACCTCATAACAGTGAAGTTGGATTGTGATTGGTTCTTCACTTTTGTTTTATTTTGTTTTTATTGTATTTTTTTCTATCATGATTAGCCGTTACCACTGTCATTTCCTCTTCTGACACAGCTGTACACTGGGGTAATGCTAGCTAGTGGTGCTATGCTGGTTGCGTCTCCAGACAGCACTCAGAAGAAAGAAAAATGTATAGAGTAAATGCACAAGTTTCCATTAAAAAAATGTTTAAGCAAAAGTCTTGTCTTTTTAACATTAATCAGTGTCTTATTTTTGATAAACCTATAAAAAGTCAGGATCCTTCACATGATCAGTGGTATGTCGAGTGCAAAACATGCCAGTTTTGTTGTGGGATAAGGGAGGGAGACAGAATATTGTCAGGCCTGAAACATAGAGATTATTATGATGGACAGTATAATTGACAAGAAAGTACTTGACGAGTCATTATACACTCATACGTTTCTAATGCAAGGGAACATCAAATACATGACCAAGAACTGTATTGGTGAAATGTATTGGTGCCCCAAATGAGCAGAAACTGTAATGAGAATGAAGAGGCAGAGCTCATCTTCCTGGATTCAGAGTGTTCTATAAACACACCCACATATGACACAGTTTGCAGAAAGGTCTGTTGACTTGTATTACAATATTCACTCAGTTCTGTGATAATTAAATCAGACTATTAGTCAAAGATTTAAAGCACTTTGAGAACTTTTCAGACAGGAATGGAGTAAATTAGTCTTCAGGACTTTTATGAGGTAGCTGTTATGAGTTAATATGAGTTATTTTATATTGTAGCCTATAATTTGACTCTGCTATAGCAGACACCTTCATAAAACATATTGAAGGTCCATTAATTAAATGATGAAATATTCTTTGTAGGTGTAGTCTTGCTTCATTGTGTTTGATTATGTATCTTCATTCCCCAAAACAATACAGGTTAGACGAGTTTTGCCTGTGGTACAAAATCGTTTAAAAATTGATAAGGTACAGAAAAAAGCAAAGTTCTGCTGGGAACCAATGCTTCAGGCTATACATTTGAATCTTTTTTCTTTTAAAAATCATTTACAATAAAAAAAGAAAAATAGTTTCAGTTGAGCTTTTTAGATGTATTTTTGATGTTTTGACAATCACAACCAAAATTGTTGTTCTGTGTATAAACTGTGTACAAAGGGATGTTTGTATGAGTATTAACTGGACATTATAAGTAGCATAATTTACACAACATCCTCTTCTTACAGGAACTCAAAACAGAAAACAAAAGCCGAAACAGTTTTGATGTTAACGTGGTGAGATGGCTAACTAAGTAGGAACTGAGGGTCACCTATGGAGAGAAATTTGTTTCTTTATTATCCAATCAAATAGAATAGATTTGCAACCAAAATTTTATTTTGAGAGCA
>JBAMHX010000020.1:10335055-10366643 GCA_037177515.1 Pseudomugil tenellus
TATATATTGCAAACAATGAACTTAGTGATTAAGTACTGTAGAGATATGAAGCAGCTGCTCCCATGGCCTTGACCATTCAATCTACCATGTAGCAGTTCTGTATGTCTGCCTTTCCACATGTCTGTTTTTTAATTCGTTAGGCTATAAAATCTCATAGGAAACAATCCTATTTCTCCCAGCTGGCTTGCCTTTGGCCTACCATCAACATTCCCAGCACAGCAGCATTGCCATCTGGAGCATACTCAGTCCCCTTCTCTCTTTTGAAACTGTTTTATTCCCTCCCACATTTTGCAGACATATAGATACATGCACAAGGCTGTTTGCGTTGCAGATTATATTTTGTATAAGCCACAGTGGACAGAAGGTTTTCTCATTGATGCACACCCAAACAACTGGAAGGCTTGCTTGTATGTTTTTATCAAGGGATGAAAGGCCCATACGTGATAGCATAAAGTCTGTGCATGGTACAGTACATATTAATAATGAATATCCATTCTGTTTGGTATTCTTTTCATGACACTATCAGACAGGGGAGAGATTTCTTTAGTTGGCTCGGAGGACATTGGCCTTTCACAGGTCAACAGACATTTATTTCTGTTTCAACTTTGCCAGGAAAATACAGCTACATGTAAATAAAACACAGCCATTCTGGTGCTTCTTGTAGGACATAGCTATAGGTTTATATTAGCATAGTAAAGGTTATTGTTGCTGCTTTTTATAATTCCCCCATCTCCGTGCAATGACTCACTTGTGTTAAGTAGATTTTGTCATGCATTTATGCTATGGCGCATTTGCCTTCAGTCCAAGGTGAGCTCCCATCTATGTTGTGTTTTGACATTCAATTTAGTGCTCTGTATTTTCATATTAAGCTTATTCTATTTAATAAGGCAACTCTGCTATCGCTCAGAAACAGATTTGCTGCCAAATTCCAACATACCTGAGTGGCTATCACTTTTATTAGCTTGAAAGTTGGAAACAATACAGTACACATCTAATCCCCAAACATACTGGCCATTTCATACAGCTTTCTATATTCTGTATTGACTGTTTGGTTGAAATTCCAATAATTGCTAATCCCTCAGTGTCACATTCAATCCCTTAAGCAGAGTGATATCTCCATGACTGGTGTGCTAGCTGTTTCTGCGCTGGGATTTCATCAGGATTCAATCGCCTGTATCTTCATGTGTGAGGGATGGTGGGACGCCGCAGGAGGGACAAGTGGAGGGAAGAATAATTACTGGCCCTATTTCCTCCTCAAGTCATTCATGCACCAGCAGGCCCAACAAAAAAGGACTCTCCCTCAGCATTGTTATTATAAAATGAAAAATGGGCAGCAGATGAGTACAGTGACAGGCCGTTTGGTGTATTTACCTGTCATTTGTCTCCTTTTAGACAGGAGTGGACACTGTGCAGTTTTAGATGTTGCACATCCACTGATTATATCAGTTTTGCAGCCCCTGCAATGTGTTGTAGATGGATGTGCTGCTCTGTAAGTGTTGGTTGTAATCTAGCCACATGCTGGTTGTCGGACACAGAGAGGAACAGTGTATTTCTCATGCAATACGTTTGAAAGCTGGCCTAATTAAAAAGCGACCAGGCACTTGGCAAGCATTGATTGTTTGCCTACCTGCACATTGAGGATAAGGAGGAGAGCATTCAGCTGCATGGATACTTGGTATTAATTAGTAGCTGGAAGCTAGGTCTACATTTAAATATGTAGAAAATGAATTCACATGTATTGTCAGTTCTTTTTTGCACTTTTGTTTCTAGATCAAGTAGACCCCTGCATGTCTCCTGATATTTGTAGTGAATCATGGAGCACATATATCAATGTATAAGTAATCCGAAGCCCTTTTATCGACTAAAAATGAAAAAAAAAAAAAAGTTAAGCCATTTTTGTGTGTTTACTGGGACAATTTGCACCAGCTGTCAGGTATATGAGAATTAATGGAGGTGTCATGCTGGGTTTATTCATGAGCTTAGAATTATATGATTCAACCTAGTACTCAGGAAGTCCAGAGTTATTAAGATTAAAGGTTTTTAGCATCTATTGAGTAAAATCTTGATAATGCACTCTACATAATTCCTTTGATAAAGTCTCACTACAGTGAAATAATGGATATTCATATGCGCCTATGCATGGATGGAAGATGGAAGTGAAAGCCTTGGTATAATTAACATCTTGCCTTGCTTGCCAATAAAGTTTCCAAAAATCATTACATATCATTCAGTACCCTATACTTACCTTCCTAAGACTTTCTGTATTCTGGTTCATTTTAGTACCCGTGGCTCTCTTGTTTCTAAGGTTCATAATGTCCTCACAGCCAGTGGATATTGATGATTTACAGAAAAAGAAATCTGTGAAACAAGTACAGTTCATGTCCCAGCTGTCAGTTTTAAACTTTCACATTTACTTGTCATTCCTTAAATGTCATTCCGCCTATCATTTAACACCCACTGGCAGACCTTTTGTAACAAAATAAACCTTGCTTTGATTTCTGATTGAGAAGAGGAAAAAAATAGTTTCTGTGGAGCAATTTGTCAGAAAGACGTTGATAAGTAGAATATAGCCCCTACACAAGTCTGTGCATGGCTGTAATGATATTTAACGAATGGATTGTCTATCACAAAAAAAAAAAACTTTTTTTTTTCCTACAAAGTCACCATTTTTTTACCATTAGACTATAGATTTAACTGCACACAACCTTTGGCTTGCAACCAATGGCATATAGTAGAAAAGTTTTGTGCCAGCCCTCTTTCCTTTAAAGAAGGGAATTATTGCTGCACTTTATTGAAACAGGAACAAAAGATACTCAGGAAAAAATATATATCAGACAAAACCAGCCTTTGTACAATTTTGAAGACCTAAAAGTCAGTATTTGGCATGAATGCCTTAATTCTTTAACACAGCTTGAACCCTCGTAGACAATCTTTCGTGTAATTTCTTCAAATAGTCTTCAGGAATAGTTCCTCGGGCTTTTGGGAAGACTTTCTAAAGCTCTCTTTTGAAGGTTGTTGCTTTTTTTTCCCTATTTTCTGTCAGTTTGAACTCATACTGCTTCAATAATGCTCTGAGTTCTGGAAAAGACTCATGAACGTCTATCCATCCATCCATCTTATACCGCTCATTCCCGAACGGGGTCGCGGGGGGGCTGAAGCCAATCCCAGCTACACAGGGCGAGAGGCGGGGTACACCCTGGACAGGTCGCCAGCCTATCACAGGGCCACACATATAGACAAACAACCATTTTAGAGTCCCCAATCAGCCTAATCCCCAAGCTGCATGTCTTTGCACTGTGGGAGGAAGCCGGAGAAACCGGTGAGAACCCACGCTAACACGGGGAGAACATGCAAACTCCACACAGATAGGGATTGAACCGGCAACCTGCTTGCTGTGAGGCTGCAGTGCTAACCACCTCGCCACCGTGCAGCCCCTGAACGTCTATTATATGTTATTTATTTTCAGTCCTTCTTTCATGTGTCACTCTTTCTCTTCTGATATTCTGATGAGGAGTGAGTAAACAGTAAGTCGACTGCATGTCCGGCTCCAGTTTTAGAATTACGTCAAATTATTTCACTCTTTCTTAAAAACATTATAGATGCTGCTCATCTTCTGTGGTATTTTAGACCTCCCTCCACTCTCTTTTCTTTAATTTTCTTTAACCTTCTATCTTTCAACCTTCCAGCTTTCTTTAATTTGTTTATAGAGATGCTAATACTGTTATATGACAATATTTCATGATATAGCTTTTTGGGTATCACTTAAATTTATAACAATGTACCTGCCAACATGTTTCCATTGCTGTAACAAAAAAAATCCCAACAACTTACTGTATATGTCTAAGACAAACTAACGAATGCATATATACCATTTCAGATTGGTTCTTTGTTGTGTGTGGAAACATAGCTGGCCATTTATTGAGTCATTAGCCTTTTTATGTTTAAATGAGTCACATCTTAGTGTTAAGAGGCAAATAAAAAAAATTACTTTGAAAAAGAACACATCAGAGAACTGGAGTGAAAGAAAAACAAACAAGAACACAGCCAATGTCCAAAAAGAAAATAAGGAGGCTTAAAAATCCTGGGAAACTGCTTGTCAAAAACATGAATCATTCCAAAAAAGCAGGGCCCCTTGGCAAAATAGAAAGAAAATAAAGTTTATTCCAAACATTTTCTCATCACTGTATGCGTGATCAGCGTGGGCATCGAAACAATAAAGACTATTTTTTTCACCAGGTCAATATCTTCTTTTACAGATTCAGCAGTCACCTTCAAAGACTAAATCCTTCACTGTGACTTTGATTTTCCTTTTTAATGTTATTCTTTTATTCCCATTTGCTTTCAGCAGAGGAAGCAACCGTCGTTCCTGTTTATCCCTTTCAGATTTGAAAGTATTTTGAAGCCAAAACCAAACTGATGACTGATGAGAGAAGGTGATCTCTACAGATACTACAGCCAGCATCTGTATGCAAGATGCTTTGCCAAAATTGATTTCTGTGTGATCAGTGTATGGCTAAACTTAGAATGACATTTGGGCATTAGTTTCTGGCATCTGGGGAAATAGTTAAAATGACAGAACCTGTTTGAAAATTAAGAGGAAAGTCGTCTTGTCCTCAAAGCCTTTTTGCAGTTGGACCTCATGCCAGTCATGGTTTTGAGACATGTGAGTTGTCCATAAGACACGTGCTTTGAGCTTTTTTTAACTTTCAGGTTTAACTCTCTTGTTATACCCTTTCCTCATCCTGTCAGTTAATTTAGACCATACTTACACAGGCCTGTTATACTGCAAGCAGCTCCTTAAAACACAGAAAAAAAACAATGCTAGTAGTGAAACAGATAGGAATTGCAGCACTGTAGGTTTTTATAATGTCGGATCAGTGCATACTTCTCCCCACTGACTCAATTCATTTACTCCAAAACACTGCTGACATAAAGATTCCAGACATTGACTTTTTATTTTAAAAATTAATGAACTGTCAGAAAAAAAAACCTTAACTAGTGAAGTGCTCTTCCTTGGTGGCCGGCGTTAGTTCGTTAGCTTGCCATGCATAATTGAAAGCTTTATGATTTAATCAATTGAGAGGTTGGCTTCACAGAATACTGTAGTAATAATACACACTTTTCTTTTTGCAGTAAATAACCACACACTCTTCTGTGGCTGCTCTCCAATATTTCTAATTAAGATCATATCATTGAGAAAAAAAAACACTCACTTCTGGGACTCTATATCATTTTGATCATTTAAAATCATAATTTTGGGAATAAATGTTTATTATTTATGCAAACACCCAACCAGTCTAAAGTAATTATATTTTGCCATCTACAAATTCATACAATTTGGCGTATGTTGTTGGTTCCTTAATGCAGCAGCCACAGCAATATTTGCAACAGCAGACCGAGTAAACGGAAACCTTACCACCTGAAAAGTCTGACTCTGCAATTTACCTCAAGGTTCTTTGTTGCTCTTGAGGATAATTACCTGTGCTTTTTATGTTTTAGCAAGGTTAAAATGCATCATGGTTGAACTTACATTTATTCCCCATCTTAGAAAAATTAAAAGAAAGAAACATTTAATGGCTTTTACTCAGACATCAACATATTTATTTTCATCAGCAATACAATCAGTCTCGGACTGTTAAACTCAAGCAAAGGCAGGGATATGAAATGTAAGAGAAATTGGTTAATTGAACTGAAGATAACTTATCACATTGCTTGGAAAAAAAGTTTCCCAACATGCATTGATGTGCTCTGTATACATTCAATTAAATTCAACTTTGTTTGTCTAGAATAAATTCATGACAGTCTTCTCAAGGCACTGTACGGACATAATCATTTCAAGCTGTATCGTTGTGATTGAGTGAAAACAAATCCCCAGCAGACTAAAATATAATTCAAACAAACCTGTGTAGTTCATTCAGCGATATTTAAAGTTGTGAATTTTGACAAACTGCACGGCATAACTTTACAGCTGAGTTCAATTGTCACAAACAAATCTTTAAATGGACAGCAACTGGAGCAAGCAAGAGTCAACATCAAATTGACTTGTACTGTCTGGGGAGAACTCAGAGTAGAGGTAGGATACAAGTTGGATACTAAATTGTTGGGGGGCGAAAAATTTGCCAAAGTTCAGTAATGAATCTTTAAATATTAATGAAGAAAAAGAAAGTAATTTTTATTTAATTTAAAACATTTTTAAAAATATTTAATTTAAGAAAATAGGGTTATTGTTGCTTAATTGTTATATTTACTGTATTTTAATTCATGTATTTATTTGTTGTTATGTTATTCCATTAGAGTGTCTGCAGGTAAAATGAGAATAATGATTTTATAGGGACACTTTATTGTTTTTGACTGAGTCAAAATTTTGTGTTGTAAAATTAAGTGAAAAATTGCAGTTAACCTTAAATCAGCTTTACTTTTCTTGCCTCTCATATAACATAATCAAATGAGGACATACTCGGCTGATTCATGTGTTACAGTTGTCAGGCATCAGGTTGGTTAAGTATAATTTTCCACTTGGTGAGGTTTAAAATTTCGAGATTCACTTTGCAGGCTTGATTTAACGTGGAATACTCAGTGTTGCAGAAAGAGTCAGCTTACGTGACTTTATGATGTGCTACAACCAGATTGGAAAAGATAGTTCATTCTTACATATCATTCTAAATTATATTTTGATTTTTTGAACCAAAGAGAATAATTAAATCTTTTTCTTTCTCAGACATCTGTGTGTGTCCTTGAATGATCCATCTGTTTTGTTTCCGCTCTAAAGTTTCTCTGAATATCTTAACATGGCCTCAGCTAGTGCTAATTATTGTATTCTCAACTGTGTAGCACAGGCAGCCACAGGTTCACTTGTGGTGTTTATGCATTGCCTTCCAAATGATTTTGTTCTACTTGGCTGCACACTTTAATGAAAGTGTAAATGCTTCTGGAATGGTGGAATCAGCTGAGTTGGGCGGATTAGCACTTCCCTTTTCACAGCCTTGATGTTTAATTACCACTAGTTTGTTGTTTTCTTATTCATCTGTTACGTTTCTCTTTTCAACTTACAGTGAGCCCACATTTAACCCAGAGCTGGAATAATTGGTACTTTGAGGAAGGGTGGCAGAAAACTAGAAAGAAGAACCTACCTTGCCTCTTTCTGACAGACATATGTGCAAAAGAGGTTTTGAAGTGAATCAGTTGTTTAATTACTGTAATGCTTTGCTCACAAAAATTTCTACTCTCCCTCTTTCATGCTCTATTTCAATCACATCAACATAATATCTCCGTTGCTTTTCTCCTATGACACGAGGTTTTAACATGCCATCATATCCTGCTGATAGAGTTTGTTTAGGTCGTTGACTGGCTTTGACTTGTATTTAGCATTTAAATCAGTCCAGGATTGGCTGTGATCTCATGAACAGGACACCTGACTGTATTCGTTGTAAAGCCTGGGCATTAATAAAGATCCCTTATGGGCTGAAATAGGGAAAGACGAGGCTTGTCGTGCAGCTCAGGTAATTTACTCCAGTAGAACAAGATGGAGAGATTGTGTTATTATAGACTTGATCGCTTGGCAGGCCGACTGGTAATTGATCTGTGCTCTGCAGAAGTGCTCAGTGGTGATGGAGGGTGTGGTTCTGGAGGAAGAATTCGATGAAGAATGTAATACATACTGTACGACTGTCAGACAGATCTATAATTAGAGAAGTGAGAGGGCAGGCAGATGAGAGTTAGACAAGTGAATGTTGATTAAAATTATTCTCTGTGACACATATTTAGCAAATAGCATTAAGTATGAAGTTCTTTTTTATATAATTAGTGAGGAATACACTGAGTTTAGTTGTTTTGTTGAAAGCAGATGGACAGATGTGGGTGCAATGATATAAAATTTCAGCCTGAGTCCAACTCTGAAATAACAGATGCACAACACACTAAGTCCATAATTTCATTTTTTATACTCACTTAATCCTGTTCAGGGGGATGGAGTCTAACACAGCTGCCATCATATAGATGGGTTGGCAGTCCATCCATACACGCTCTCTCCTTAGGTCAATTTAGTATCTTTAATGAACATGAGATGCATGTTTCTTGGACTGTGGGAGGGTACCAAATTATACCCAAAGAGTACAAGACAGGAGCAGATTTTATTGATGTGAAGTGGCAGTTCTAACCACCACCTGCACAATTATTTTAAATGTCAGTTCAGACTTATAATGGCCTAAAAATGTTTTGAACAGAGACATGTAATGAGGAGACATGTAATGTACTCAAAGTGTTTCATTATCCATACAATTTTTTAACATGTCATACCAGCACAGATTAGATTGCTCGGTTTCATATCACTTTAGCATGCCTACAAGTCACTGACTGAAAGTCGGATTTGCAAGTCATTTTTTTTTAGAATATTTTTCAATGAAATATTTTTTTAATAATCTCAAATATTCCTCACTAATACTGGTTCATTTAATGAATTCTTTTTCATTGTTCCCTACATAAAACACCTCTCAGAGGGTTATCCAAATTCTTCCATGTTTTTGGATCTACCTGTACATTTAGAAGAAGTGTTTTTACAAACAGGCTCCTTTACCAGGTAGATGAACTGTGCTCACTATATTCAGCTGGTTTAGTAACTTGTTAGAACAGTTGCCGGAGAGGACTTTTACTTTCTGGACGAGGAATTTGAACTTTTACCTAAAATAAATAGTAGGGAGGTTTAAGCATCTCCTTTAATCAAATAACTGCACTGTCCAGTATCCTTAAAACATCCTTAAAAGAGTCTCCTAAAGCAAAGCAATCTCCTACATTGATTAAGGTCATAATGGGTACGGTTACATGATGCTTTTAATTTCAAATTATAATTCCGAAATAACTAATTCCAAATCAAATTTATGAAGCTTTGAGTTTACACGGAAATTTTAATTTGGAATAAAAGGTTTACATGGCATCAGGTTTATTCTTATCTCTTAATTCCTACATTATGACAGAAGTGACATAATCATGCAGCAAATCTCTTCCCATTTTTAGCCTTAGCTGTTATATTGAAAACAATCTAATAAAACACGTTTTAGCTTCAATTTTGATTAAATCTTTGAAGTACTATTTTGTCACAAGTATACGACTTCACTATATTGAGCAGCTGAGGAAGAGAAGAAAAATAGACGGACTGAATATATCGGAAGACAGGAGACAAACTTTATTTTTAAAAAAAAAAAAAAAACCTTTTATTGCATTTACCAAACACCAAGACTGCGCATGTGCGTCATTGCAGCGGTAGAAGGTAAGCATGCGCAGAACAACCATAATTAACCACGAGAGGAATTAAGGGTTTACATGAAACAAGAATGATTTAATTTAAAATGAAAATTAGCCAGCCACTTTATTCGGATTTAAGCTTAATTCTGGATTAACAATTCCACTCTGAAGTAGGTGTTTACATGGTTACTTTTCATCTTATTAAAGCAGAATTAACTTTTATTCGTAATTAAAGAGGAATTAAAATTCCCATGTAAATAGGGTCAATTTAGTTTGTTTTTAAGGTCTTAACTTTGACAGAAAATGGAGCAATACCAGCAGCAGTCATAGGGACAATGTTAAGCTGTACAGATGACACACAACCAGGAAAGGAATAAACCAAAGAACAGAAACTGAAGGAAGATAATGCAGAAATCCCCAAATACAAAGTACCAAAACAAGACGTATGTGTGGTTTTAAATTACTTTATAGCAGTGCTGTTATAATTTACATGTTCCTTTATGAGTGAAGAACATCTGTGATGCTCCACAATGTTAGAATGGCTACACTGGTTGCCCATCATCTCGTGATGCTGATTAGCTAAATCCATCTTAAATTGTCAAATTATCTGGTTATTTATTTTTTGGCTTAAGTGATTGTAACAGCTTCATGCATTTCCACGTCTGTTGTTCATGTCTGCCGTCACATACTTTGGTGCTCGAGGGTTAAAGTCCTGCAAGTGGTAGGAGTCTCCCTGTTGCAACACACCTGACACATATCAGACTTAATTAGCAGAGTGTGCAGAGGCTGAAATCAAACTCTGTCCAAGTCTGGTAATTACTCATTGATTTGAATCAGGTGTGTTGCAGGGAAACTCCTAACACTTCCAGGCCTGGAGGACGGAAGTCACCCACCTCTGGATTAAACATAATTGTCAATCATAGTTGATCAGTGAAATAACTTTAAAATTTTAAGTAAGCATTGTTATGGGAGATGTGTCACAGTTACTAAATTTAATTTATAATTGTGGTGTTTGATGTTAAGTTAATTGATCAAAAGTTACCTGAATGTTGTCATTTCTCAGCTTTCCCAGTCTAAACTATAAAGGCAGTTTAGAGTACTTTGGCCCGGACTGAGTACAAAGTTACAAAACATCTGTGTGTCGTCGCTTGTTCTGTGGCGAGGTGACAGGTGTGTGAGACAGTATGGCTGATATGGCTTATTTCCTCTAAACAAATGTGACAAGTCATCTTTGTTGGATTCCTTTGGTCACAGAAAAGTGAATTACTAAGGTATCCTTGAGGATGACTCACCAGCCTCTAAAGCAGAAAGTCACAGTGAAAGAAAAGTTAAAGAAGCACTACACTGAATATGTTCCACCACCTGCAGGATAACCAGCTTTTAAAAAGTAAATGTAAATAGGCTATGCAGTGGCTTGGTTCCCTGATGTTAATGGTAACCTAAACCATGTGAGATTGATGCCTTTCAGTTGTCGCTGTGCAGTGTAGGCTACTGTAAAAGAAACAGCATTTAATTACAATACATGACCTTTTTTATGTTTTCGGTTTTTATTGTGATTCATGTTTTCATAAAGGAGCTGTTGCTGAAGGAAAGCTGGAAGTCAAAAGCTAGTTATATGTTTTTTTTTATTTTCAAAATTCTTTATTCAGGTTTAAAAGAAATATACAAAAAGAAGCCTTCCAGGTCCAGGTAGAGGTCCTGTAGCCTTTTACATCCATTTTTTTTCTGTGAGAAATCCATGGTTAATACATGATATTTTTAATTTTTTCTTTACACAGAAGAAGACAATTTATTCAGAATGAGACTTCTTTATGACTTTACATTGTTTCTCAAAAATAGAAATGAATAAAACTCACAGATCTATAAGAAGTGAATGTTCATGTGATTTATAATTTATAAAGTGAAATTAATGAATGCATAACAACTGTGATAACAATAAAATGAATATTATTTCTTTGGCAATTACTATAATAAGAACATGTGTAATCATCTATAATCTCTAGTATTAGATTTGCCACTTAAGGTATAATATGAATATAGATAGTTGGTTTGCCGCTTATGCTTTTCTTGTTTACCACATGTTATGTTTATTATAGCATTTGTTGATCCCTGAGAAACAGGCGACAAGATTTACAACTGAGAATTATAACAATTATTTTATGTTTCTTTTGTTAAATGAGAACACAGCCTATTTTTATCGTGTATTATGGAAATTTTAAATGATTCCAAACACTATCTCTTACAACAAAAGCAGATGAAAAATGAATGCAAATCCTGAAGGGCTCCTAAACATTGAATATCTTGACCTCATTGCACAATGTAATGTCCTCTGTTTTGTTCATTTGGTTTTTTATCTTCACAAGAGACAAAAGAAGAAAATGAATCCTCCCCCATGTTTACCATACCATCGTTTATTGATTTCATTGAAGAAGGCAGAAATCTCCAAAGGCTTTGGGTGAATTCAGAGCAGTGACACAGCCTAAACACTGACCTGACCAGGCAGCCATTTCTTCTGCATCTGCAACAAAACACTCTATTGATTGTTGTGCTCATGGGAGTCAAACCCTGTACAAATAGAAAAGCTAATCTGAGCTACTCTAAATTATTTTGCTGTCTTCATCATAGCTGCTTACAACAAGCCCCTTTGGGGTGACCGGAATCAATCAGGTTCTGCAGAGGTCTACTTTAATGCCAATATATGGTCTAATAGAGTGCACTGAAGTAATTTAATATCTTAGTAGAAAACTCAATAATACCAACACTTTTTTTCAGCCAAATCTTTGAAAAGTTAGACATTGACCTCTTTAAGCTACAGGCACTGTGCTGCAACATTGGCCATTTTCTGCATGAATCACAGTGTTTAGAAAAAGGAAGTAGCAGCAGCAACATTTAAAGTGAGCCTTGGTATGGCAGCAATGTCACTTTGTGTTTGTCTGAACAGTCTAAAGTGTTTTCGGAAAGAAATAGAGATGTCCTTTTACATCAAGTGTGGCTTTGGCCTTAAATTCATCAAACAGCCCTTCGTTTTACTTTCCTTGGTCCACTGGCCCTGCTGAATGTCTGGCAAGAGTGCAAGAAGAGTTGACATCTAGGTCAGCCTGAGTGACTCAGACCTATCGCAGCCGCACAGAGTTAGGATGTAGGAGGTTAAAAATACTCTCAAAACATACAGGCACAAAGATACAAAGACAGACACACATCTGTCATTTCAGACTATCTCTAAGTCTTTCTTATTTCACAGACTGCACATTAGCCATGGATGCTTTGTGTCTAAGGAGGACTAGGAGCAAGGACACATACAGTCTTGTAGATTCAGCTCTAAATGTATTTGCGTCATTCTGCGCTGGGTTGCTGCAGAGAAAACAAAACTCCAATTTATTTCCTCTCTGTTTTTATTGCGGAGGTGACGGTTTATACAAATTAAATTCAAAACCCTGTGGCCTTTCATTATTGCCTGTGTTGGCTTAAATTGCAGATGAATCTCACACGTTGTTATGAGAAAAATATTTTGTCTCATTGTTGCAGAAATTCATTAGTGATGGGTTTCCTGGTTATGTGCTCTCCTTCTTAGATTGATTATTTTGTGACACTCTCCATTAAAGCTCCATTAGCTACCATTTTAACGGCCTATTTTCGTAGCCAACAATAACACTCAAATAGCAAGCAATCGGAAAAGAGCACAAGATGCAAGCACAGTTTGACAGTTACATGATTGTTCATCATTAGCTCACATTGTATATAAGACAATGAGATGTAATTCACTAAAGGGCTACAGTACATGCTTCCCTGCTGAAAGGCTTACATGGCAGAGTATGTTGCTCGTGCATCCCTGCAAGGTTCACTGTCAAATACATCAATAGGGGGAAGAGAACCACAGAGAATTTGCTGATGACAAAAGATGTGATTCATTTAGTTTTAGTGCAAAACATGCATCCTCAATATCCTGTGGTGCTCTTAAGCTTTGATTAAGAGATTCAGTAAAATCACATGAAAGAGGAGAAATGTAGGCCATTTCCTTTGAACCTGCAATAACTTTAATGCCTAAATGATACATATTAGTGCCATATTTGAGCAAAAGATGTGTTTTTTTAAACAATATTTTTTATTTATTTTGAAACAAATAAAGAACTCCACTATACGTTCAACACCAGCAGTGAGCATCAGAATATTGTAACAGTGAGGACCCAGAGCAAAAACAATGTTTTTTTTGGATGGAAACTTTAGTTAAAAGCAAAAAACTGAGGAAAAGAGTTGATCAATTTAAGCAACGTATGTACTTGATTCTTTATATATGTTATTCTAAATATATATTTGGCAGAGATGTAATGCCATAAGTATGCATCTGCTGCCAAAGATTACAGCATTAGCCAGACATAGCACAGTTCAGTGACATGATGGCATGTGGGTGGAGCAACTAAATATGAAATAGATGGTACAGAAATGTGTACTTCATCCTGTCAACTCTTGTCTGGTTCTTGTCAGCTGCCAACAGCAAATGATAAAGCCTTGTCTTTTCACCTAACACCTAAATAACAATGCCATTGTTTTCACCTCAGTTACTTTCAGGACCAGACCAGAGGATCTTCTAAAAGATTTTTAATTCTCTCTATCTAAAAGACATCTCATGGTATCCCTTAAGGTAACCTTTGTTCCAAAAATGCTTGCCTTCTGAGCATTCCGAGGACCAAGCATCAAACCTGGGGGGGATAGAGCCTTTTCTGATGCTGCCTCAATCCTCTGGAACTCCAATACATCTGAGACACCACAGATTCTGCTTCAAGTCCAAACCCACCTATTCCACTCTGCCTTTTAGGTTTAAGACACTCTTTGTGTTTTATCTCACTAAGTAATTTTTTGGAAGGTTTTTTTTTGCATTGTGTAAAGTGTCTTTAAGGTTTTTGAAAATAATTTATTATTATTATTTTACTACATGCTAAAGTGTCCTTGGGTAAGACACTGAACCCTATGACCCAAAAAATGTAAGTCGCTTTGGATAAAAGCGTCTGCTAAATGACTGTAATGTAATAATGTAATATTTTAAAAATGCAATTATTGCTTATTACTCCGTTAAAAAAAACACAAATTGATTGAGAAGGTCAACTCTCTGTTGGGTAATGTCAATGTGCAGAGAAGAATGTTGCACAAACTGCTTAATAAAACAAAGCCTATGCTGTTGAAAGTGATGGCTAGGGATATTTCCTCATAAAATAGTGATTATTAGACATATTAGATTGAATTTCTTTTTATTGGTCTTTTGATGCAGTCAGACCTTTTGCTGATTGTAATTGGCAGAGCGTATGTGTTTGGGCGGATGTTGGTGAGATGTTTTTTATTCTTTTTTTGGGGCATCGAAAAAAGGAAAAAAAAAAAAGGTGGTGGGGAGAGGCATGGGGATAGACGCGAGAGGGGAGAGACCCGAGGCAAGATTCGCAGAGGGATTAGCATGAAGCTAAGGACACAAGGAGACCCGTTATCCGAACGTGACTCAGAAAACGGGAAAGAGACTCACTGAGCTGGAGGGCGAGATAAGGGGCGAGGATAATGAGGGACACGAGTAGTGGCGGCAGGCTCTAGCTAGGCTAGCTGGGCATATTTCATCTCACTCAAAGTCAAGTCTCGGGGAATTTCAACACACTCAATGTTTTTACTTCTTATTTCAGCGCTCTCAATGTTTTGGGAAACAGGACTGCAAGGGTGTTCGTTTTTTCTTTTCCACACTCAGGGTCGTGAGTAAAGACTTGTGTGAGTGTGTGTGTGGGTGTGGCGCCACCCTTGACACCCTTGATAATTGTGCCTTAGTGGTTCAGACTAAGGAGAAAGTTAATTTTTTTCTCTTTTGTTATATGTAAAGGGAATAGATAAATACATTTGATAGCTTTGTTTTGGGGATATTTTCATTTAAGTTGTCTATTGTTTATATTTTTTCCTGATTGATCATATATATTTTGTTTGGGGAATTTAATATTTTAGTCGTTAAAATAATTTAAATAAAACTAGGCTTGAATCCTTGAGTCCTTAAAAATACAATCCTCTTTCTGGGTCTTATTCTATTTAAAATAGGATATTAACATTATAAGTTTGGGAATCATTCACTATTCGGGTAAACCTTCGTGGTATCTACCTGTTTATTGCTATCGAACCCAAGAACCCCCTCCATTCTATTTTATAGAGCATATAGAAGGGTGGTATGGGTGCTACATAAGTATCCCCTCCCACTATACATTCCATGGCCCCACCCTCCAAGAGCTGTATGTTTGCCATCTGTAGTAGTTGTGTTTCTGTATAAGTGTGATTAAAACTGAGAGGAGATCAGATACTGAGTGCAGCAATGAGGGCCACCCTAATGATCCCCACTACCACACCCAGCAATGTAACCGCCCCCCATGTCCATAATTGTGTGTAGGGATGGGCATATTTAATCGATTATTGATTAATCGATTGTTAAGATTTTAGTCGATGACATTTTTTCTAAATCGATGAAACTAATGCAAGTCCTGTTATGTAGTCAGTCTTGATGGAAAGCAATGGATTTTTCCTATGTGGGAATAATTCAACTCTTTACCACATGAGGGCAGTGTTTTAAAAATAACTCCACCAGTCTACTCAGTTACCTGCGAGTTTCCGTGTATCTCAAAAGTAGTCTGCTAATGAAGAGGTCACGGCGAAGTGTGGCATGGGACCACTTTAATTTAAAAAATGATTCTGTTCACTGTCAAAGCTGTATTCAAGTACAAGTCGTCCACAACGCAAATGATGTACTACTTGAACAACACATATCCGACCTGGTTAATGGCGGCGCCTCCTGCTCTCTGTCTCAACCTAGCATTAAATTTGTGTTAGCACGGAGGAGCTGCGATGAACAATGGACAGAAACAATTACCCAACGGCCTGCAAGTTCATTGGGAAGGTGACATTTGGCTTTATCCAAAGCTCCGCTACTTCCTGAACACTAGCCGGGTTTTTGTAAAACCGTATATCTTACCGCTTCCGGCTAGTAGAAAAAAACGCATCCACACCACCTCTTTTTCTATATAAACTCCATCCACGCCTATACGCAGAAGCTCGCTGTGAAGCACATTTATAACTAGATCAAACCTTTTTTCGTACTCTACCCTCATCAGCTCAGTAGTAGCTACAGTGTGCAGCAATTTTTATAACAACATGGACTGGTGATCGCATGACAGTAGACTATCCTTCTATGTGAGGACATTAACCGGCGATTCCTCCAGGACGACGGAGGACATGTGCAGGAGTATTTGTGCGTGTAATAATAAACACGAAACGCCTGGAAAAAAGATAAAGCGAAGGGAGTTTCGAGGGCATCCATGTTGTAAACAAGGGTTGCGCATGTGACGTCTTCGCATTGTGCATCACAACATTTTAATATACCCCATGAACACTGAATTTTAATAAAAATATCAATGATTAACCGATAATCGATCATTAATTTTAATGATGCTCGATTAAGACGCTTTAATCGAACGCCCATCCCTAATTGTGTGTGTGCTGGTGAGTGGGAAGAGTGAGGAGCCCAAGGACGGAAGACCAGAGGGGAGAACCGCATATCCTCAGCGAGCAACTATTGGTCTTTACTGATGGTTGGCGAGTTAGGAAACGGTCTCATCTAGGCCTTAGAAATGGTTCACGCTTAGACATGATTAAGAAACATCACAGTTTACTTAATACACAAATATCTTCTTCTCCAATAGAACTCAGGTTTATCATCAAGCTCACAGCAACACTGGTTTATGTTATGTTTGTCTAGTCTGTCTTGTTCGTTATGTTTTATTATTTCTCATATTTAGCCATGTATAACCTGTAGATTAGATAATAAATACCCCTTTTACTATCTGGTCATTGTCTGTCGTGATTTCCTGTGGTCATGATTCAAGTCAATTCAAACTAGAACTTACGACTATAACATTTTAAACTGATTGATTTATTGAGACTGATAAATTATTTTATCCTTTGAGTTATCAACTCATCATCTAATAAGGTTACCTTCTATACCTATAGTGTTACCAAAGTAGACTAGAAAATAGCAGGTGTTGCCTTGAGGCTAATTTTAAATTAATTAATAATAGTTAATATTAATATTTCATATTAATATTGTCATAGTAATTCCATTAAACTTTACATATTAATGGTGACCGCGCGTGGGAACACTATAACTCTAAGACTTTATCATTTCTCCTCTGGTAATGATTAAGCACGTTTTCCTCTTTTCTTTCTTTTCATGATGCATAATTAGTTTGATTATCTAAAAGGTTTTAGTTTAACATCAGGAAGCCAAACCCACTTGGCATCATCTTTATTGCCTTATTGAGCTATCTGGAACACTGATGATATAATTTCCCACAGCTGAACTGCCTTCTCACTTTACCACAACCACAAAAGATTGCTAGTAAACAACGCAGCTTTCTCTAGTCTCATGTCTGGGATATACTGTCAGGGAGATGTTGAGATTGCTGAGGCACAGAGGCATGAATGACAAGAGACAAGACGCACTGCTCCATCTCTCCAGAGAGGAAACCCCTTTAACAAATGCAGCCGTTATTCTGTCTTTTTAGGAAGATGTGGTACAAAGAACTGAAATTTAATTTATAAACTGCTGTCATGTATTCCTAACTAGTTACTTCAGAGATCAAGGTATGTCTCTGAGTAGCCTAATTGTTGTATAACTCATTGTAAATCTCTCTCATAGGCTAATATGGAAGAAACTGTTCAGTGACTCCTGCATATGAAAGGACCAGACCAGATAGCCCGACTTTTACATTTAAGGCTCAAGACGCAGTTTGCCACTGCTACGATGGAGACACAGTGAGCACTCCATGGGAATCACCTCTCCTTTTACATCCAAGTCTGCTTGAGAAGGATGGACTTCTGTTGGAGTGTCCTTGGAACTGGTTTCCCTAGTTTCTACTTTAAAATCCATGAAAGTAAATAAAATCTTCTGTTTACAGCTGCCTTGCTGTGCATCAATTAGATTTTTCACTCATAAAATGTGCAGTAAAGTGGCAAAAAGTCCCTCTCTTCATGTGCTGTCAGCCACACATTTACTGATATTAACTTTACTGTTGAACCGCTTGTTTAAATATCTGCTTTGGATTTCAAAGAGCTACAAGTGTGATGATGACACAATGATGCCATTTCAGATTTTACTTTATGTTCATTGCTAATCCAGAGAATAAACAACCACATGCAGTGATGTATTTTTCATTATTTAACCGTTGTGATCAGCGGCATTTTCTGAATGGACGCTGCTGATGTGCTAATATGTGACAGAAAGGATATGTTTTTTTAATCCACATGATCATTTGATGCGAGCAAAGGCACAAGATGGGGTTGTTTAATTGTTGATTTGCATACTGATTCACATTCATTGACATTTATTGAATAAATGTCCACATTATTAAATATGCTTACTGTTTTACAAGTGGAATATCCACGTGCATGATCCTCTTAGATGTGTTCATTATGTTTTCCTCAATGCCTAAAAATACTGTTCGTTTTCATTTAATTACATTTTATTTTATCTGGGCTGAATGGTGTTTTAGTGTTTAACACTGTGGCCTCACAGCTAGAAGGTCGCTGGTTTAAGCCTCAGTTGGGGAGACCTTCAAACTGCAGACTTTGTTTGTTTGAGTTTGTACTCTCCATGTATGAGTGGGTCCTCACTCCTTACAAATACTACAATTGTATCTATGTTAGCCTATGAGAGAGATTTATGATGGCTTCCTTCCGCCGTCTGAAGACGTGTGTTTTTGCATAGGTTAATAGATCATTGTCCCTGGGAGTGAGTGTGAGAATCAGTGAGTGGTTGTTTGTGTCTCTGTGTTATTCCTGTAATAGACTGACGACCTTTCCAGGGTGTGCCCTGTCTCTTACCTGCTGTGATAGGCTCCAGCCCCCTTCTAAGGGGGATAGAAAATGAATGAATGACTGTACTCCATGTATGTACTTCCTTTCATAATTTTATGGTGTTTGAACTGGTCTTATTGGAAAGCACTGTGATTGCCTTTAAGTATTGTACAGTGCTATACAAATAAAAATGTATTGATTGATTGATTTGTCTTGTAGATGTGACCCCATGTCTCTGAGGCAGGAGGCTTCTGGAGCAGCATCTCCTTCACAATCTGGAGTTAAACCACCAAACATTTTCCACATTCAACTAATTTATTCTGTTATTAAAACAATATATATTTACTAAACCCTAACTCTTTCCAATCCATAACCAGTAAAATTGGATGTGGGTGGATTTGGATGTGAAAAGTTCTACGTCTATGCTACCCCTCCCTTTTTTGGTGCACTCCCTAAAAACTTTCACTGAGTGTTTTTAGATTTATTTAGTTTTTGTTAAAAGGTTCATAGTTGCCTAAATAAAACTTTTCTTTTATCCAATGTCTTCCTCCACTGTCTTCTTGTAGCATGTTGCTTTTCACTTTGATAAAGTTTTGTGGCCACAGGCTAAAAATGACTTTATACAACTGGATTCCCATTATAGCATTTGCATATGGGGATTACACTTAAACATAGAAATATTCCAAATTTCAACACTATCTATAACACGGGGTATTTCTTATTTTACTAATCTTTTTCAGTTTCAGAGTATCTCATATAAACTCTTCATGGTGCCCCTTTTATTAGCACAATAATACCAAAAAGAAGTCTCGGTTCTGACGAACCCAGGTTCAATTCCTTGATGTGCCAACAGAGGAAGGCAGACCAGAAGCCTTTGAGCAAGTCTCTTAACCCCGCTCAACTAACCTCCAATGTGATGAATCAGTGAAGCCAAGTGCTCTGTAGTAAATATAGAGATGAGGCAAATGTCGAATCAAATTTCCCAACACAGATTAATAAAGTTAAAATGATAAAAAAACACTCTTTACTATCGTTCTTGTATATTTTATATCCTAGCTGCTGACGTAAAATGTCATTATGCTATTGTTGCTTTAGTAAAGGTGATTCTACAGCTGATTGGTGTATTTTTAGCCTTGCAGTCAAAGTATATAACACAATATTATCCAAAGAAATGATTTCCCTATCGATTATATAGCAGATGTACACCCATATGTACACGGCTAATACAGTGTGGGCCTCTGTGAATTGCTTGGCACTTCTCTGCACAGATTTTTTTTATAATACCATAGAGTTTGTGGCCGCCGTATATAATTGTACTGCTTTAGTATCAGAGTTGAATATGCATTTAACATATTGTCTTGGAGAATAAATGGGGAATAACAATGTGGAAGCAATTACATGGTGGGTGGCTCCCTCCTGGCATCTGTCATTTCATACTGTGCTGAATATCCTCACGACTGTTCTATTTCTCACCTCAAGCAATCAGTGAATTTTAATTTGCATTGTGTCCAGACCTGGGCACTAAAACTGATCAACAATAAGCCAAAAGAATTTAAATTTGAAGACTGTCTAAGGGATATTCTGAAAATGCACAGAAGTATCAGAGGGAGACCTCCCTTATGATCAAGCATTAATAAGTTCTGAATGGATTTCTAGTGTAAATGGCAGCAAATCAACCTGGGAAATAGGCTCCGAATAGATATTGACATTGTGATCAAAAGAAAATAACCAAGAGAAGATGACAAGCACAGTGGACGAAAAGGAGTCTCTCAGGGAATTAACATGAATTCTTATCACTGCTTCCATCCAGTGTGGACAAAGCTGGTCTGTTGCTTTGGCATCTGAACTCACTGATGTTTGATTGCAATTAAAAGAGGTTTGCTTTGTGATCAACTTAACATCAAAATGAACTTGTATCATACTTCAAAATACACACTTATTGTTTGCCATCATTTCCATTTAATTTTATGCAGCTTTAAGTGGAGACAATATATTTTTGATAAGTGTTCTTTAATGATCTAAAATGCTTTTCTGTATCATTCAATGCAGGAAGCATTCCTTAAACAAATGAAGCCTCATAGTTAAACTGTGTTCCCCTGTTGTGAATAATACCAAAGAGCCATTTATATGAAGAGTGTGTTTTTGTAGGCCTGCTGACTGCACATATGACTTGGGGAATATGGATGAAAAATGAGGCCACATTGTGAAGTTATTGATTGATTATGCGATACAAACTTCAGCACTTCAGCAGGGGTTGCTACATGGATAAACTTCAATACTGTATTCAAGATTGTGAACAGGTTTTGATTTGGAGAGCATTGCTGTAGATGGTGAAATGACTATGACGTTGTTATTGATGTCACACATACACCGCTTCGTCTTAGAAAATAATTGATTACAGCTGAGTACGTGCACACATTATTTAGCACAATATTTTATTTAGGTCAGTGAAGTTATGTTTTTTCATGGTATCTAATCTTACTGGTGTATCGTGCATCATCTGAGTAATACTCCAAGTGTCTTGGTGGGAGCATGACTCTGCAGTTGCAGCTAATTAATGCTTATGAAAATTTATGTATTGAAAATTTTGAGTTTTTTTTCTTATGAGGCTCTCCTGCTGGGGTATGTTGCCATGAAAGATTAATGTTTGAAGTTTAAAATACATCAATCTTTCACAGGACTGGTCTGGGTTAAACTGTTCTGAAACCCCAAGATACAAGATGAATATTAATTAGGTAAGAACAACGTTTTCATCTGCCTGATCCATTTCTTCGGCAACTGATACGGTCAAGTATTAACATTTTTCATCAAAGTAATCAACAGATTTAACTGATTATGATAAATATAATGATTATGACAAGGTGTAGGCATTTGTTGTTATTCTCATGTTGGTTGCCCACATGGAAATTCATTGGCAAGAAGATGTAAATTTCCATAATTAATGTGTAAAATGAATTACAACAAACTTTTTAATTAGCTCTCAAAAAAGCGATGTGACTGTGCAAATCTGATAATCAGAAGCTACATTACAGAGCCTGCTGGCATCTCTATGAGCATCCACTCAAAGAGCCCGGTGGAGTCCTGGCACTCAGTGCCACTTCTTGTGTAGAAACAGAGATGCCAAGCTGACTTAATTATGACCCAACAGTCTGCCAGCAGCAACTTAAAGTAAACTGCCATTCAACTCTCATCTTCTAGCTTGCTTACCTTATCTTAGCCTTTCAAGCAAACAGTTCCTTCTTTTTTCCTTCTGTGGTTCTGCATACCTCAACATTATTTTGTTGAGTGATGAACTGACAGGCCCCTTCCATGGAGACCATTTCTGATCAAGCTTCACTAAACAGAAGAATCAACAGAAGGTCCAGATGGATCTCTCACATCTCATCAGGTCTTTACTGGATTTGTTCCAATTTCTTAACCCTTTAATGCCTAATATGTTATATTTGATACATATTTTTTCAGACATTTTTGCATCACTTTATGGTCAAATCTTTATTCAAAACCCAGTTGCACCCCATATGATACTGGTCTCCTGCCCCCTGGTGAACACCAGAAAGCAGAGGACTATATGTTACAAGATTTTGACCTATCGCGTGGTAATAAATGGTAAAAATTGATTTTTTTTTCAGATTCTTTTAATGGGTCAAATAAAGACCTCAGATTGTGAAAATTTTAGTTTAATGAACAGTTATTATTCCATGCATTAAATGATTAAGACAATCACTCCCAGATGTTATTATACAGTTATTATAAGGCATGTAACCTCTTCTTTTTTAGTTCTTCACATAAACATTTCATTCATTTTTATCCAGAACACGCTGAAACCCATTATTTGATCTACCAAGATTCTTGTTAAAGCACAATTTTATGTCTGTCAAACTGTCACATGTGGCATTTATTTGTAGCTGGGAACAAGGACTGAAATTGCACAGAAAAGTAGCTGATGACCTTAAGAAAGCCTATCTCTTCCTCAAGATCACTTTAAACCCTCACGTAATGTCTGAGTCCTTAGAAGCACAATACAATGACATGATGTGTATTGGTCACTGTAGGTAAATTTTATTATGACATAAGTTATAAAAGAAAAGAAAACAAGACTTTCTGATGGACATGATGCAAATAAAAGTGTTCTTTTGGAAATTGCAGTTCTTTGTTTACAGTCTGCTGAGGATGTCAGATAAGCCTTTGTGGAGATAAAAGTCAATGCTGAGTGGAAATGCACAGTTGAGCAAAAAAAAAAAAAAAAAAAGCGAGACATGAAAGTGTCTTAAGCAAGAAATCTTTCTTTCTCTGAATTCTCCAGATGATTACCTCCTCTATCAGTGAGATGAAGTTAATAATTATAAAATAATCTTCATGTTAAAATGTCATTTATTTTTTAAGTTAAAAGCTTATTTATTAGCTTTGATTAAACCATTTATTTCTATTATTTATATCAATTTTTCTTCTCCTCAATTCTGACTAGCATGTCGGGCTATGCTCCTTCCACCAGGTACAAACATGAACATATTTTCATACTGATACACATACTTGCATTTGAGCTTGTATTATTTAGCTGTATATTCTTGGAAATCGCTATGTTTCAAACAAGTACGGCTGAAATCCAGACCTGGTCTTTGCATGGTGGAGACATAAAAGGATGTTATTATTGCTGTTATTATTGCATCTGAGTGGGATAGGCCTTGAACAGTTCTGTTATTTTCCTTGAGGATCCCTTCATGCACTTGCCAAATAGCTGTGAACCCCCCTACCCCAAACTATCCTAAAACTTTGCGTTTAGTTTCATACTTTCATCAGACAACTTTTCACAAAATAGGCTGACTTCTACTTTTATGTCCTTCAATAACACCAAAATTATGGTAACTATGACCATATAGCCTTCCATTTTCTTTGTTTTACCTTTTATGAGGATGAATCGTTTGCACTATGCTGTTTCTAAGACATGCTTCATTAATAAAAAGGGTGCTATAAAAATCAAGGTTATCGGGTTAGACATGAACTATTTCACTGCTTAAGCTCCATCAGCCCAATGCCCTTATTAAATCACACAGTACCTACAGCCCAAACCGATTGGATGCACAAGACATGGCCTACTAAACCACTTTTTTTCTCTTTGGTTTTTATGTTTTAAAATATTGTTATTTAGCAGATTGCAATTATTCTTATTTTCCACTTTGGGGCCATGTCAAAAAACAAAAAAAGTTTTTTCAGGTTCCTAAAAGAGTAATTTTTAACTGACATTTATGCCTCTTTTTAACTTTTTATCTTCATCATTTTAATAATTTTCAATAGTTTTTTCAAAACTTTGGAAATCATGTTGTGTTTTAATGTTTCTGTAAAGGACTTTGAATCACCCTGTGTTGAATTTTGCTATACAAATAAATTTCCCTTGTCTTTGCCTTCAATGTTTTTGGAATTAAAGCTACTGTGTTATAATTATACTATATATATTACATCAGATTAAATTATAATTACTTAGGTTTGTTCATCGTTAGTCAGCATAAGCTGGTGGTCTTCAGAATAACAAATAATATATAGTAGTATATAGAGTATAATGTACTGTACTGCATAAATCAGAAATGAGCATCCTACTTATGCTTGCCTAAAATATAATTGTTCTTTTAACCCCTCTCATTAGACTGGAAGGGGTTAAAGAAAAAAAATTAAGAGCGAAATTCTAACGTTAATAACACTTTAAGCAACTATAAATAATGCTGATTGGCTATGCTTGATTATATGGAAGCAGGCAGAGATAGGAAGCAAGCAGTCACAGAGAAAATCGTTGCACTGTGTGTTCATGCAGAACAGTAGTTTGTTGTTGGCATGTTGAGTGAGTTACTTTGACTGAATATTACAGCTATCAGACTCAGCTGAACCCTACGCATACTTAGAGCCATGATATGTAACGTCATGGGCCATTTACCTCTTACACAGAAAATAAAATTTACATTTAAATCCGACAAGTTAAAAGGTAGTAGTAATCCAATTCAATGTGTCTGTGTAATTGAACAACATACAGCACTATGTCTGCCTGCAGAGACATTGCATGATTCCCACATTTACATTTGTTATCCCTTCCCCTGCACCAGTGAATTATTACGGAAAATTAAGGTTCTTCCCAAGGCGCTAAACAAAGTATTAGATATGAAAGCAGCACAGGCTTTCTGTAGAGAATTTTAAAACCTCTTCTGACTACACAAATGACAATAATTCAGTTTGCTCTTTTCTTTACAGTCATTGTCTGATGCCGAGCTCCTCTCAGCCGGAAGAATACAAATGATCATCTCCCTTAATTAAATTATGTTTTGATTATTCTACAATGGAAAAATCTTACCTGAAAATTTTAGTCTAAATAACATGCACAGATGTTTTCTTTCCTGAAAACAGACACTGCTTGAAATACCTCTTTCTTGCCATTTTGAAGAAGTCAGTTTAAAAGCCAAAACGTTAAGGTCGTTTAGGCCTCAACCTTTGCTCACAGATTTCACGAATGATTAACTTTCCTTTTGGCCTGCAGGTGAATTCTGCCTGAGCTTTCTGTCTTGTGTCTCTCCTCATCACCATCTCAGACAAAGAAGGGCTAATGTCACCAGATTTTCTTGAATTCTAGAGCTGTTCAACTCGGGAGACTCAGACAGTGTACGGGCATATTTAACAAGCTGAAAATGAGCTATTGCTTAACTCTTTAGTACGCAATCACATCTGTGTCCTTCTTACCATTTAAACCAGTTTATTTTATTCATGATGCACTGTCTTAGATGTGCAGCTTAGCTGAATCGACTTCAGCTGTACAAAGTTACAGTAATTTCTATGTAAATTGTTCATTTCCGAGGTTGGCCTTAGAATTAAATGCTCATTTTACTCTCCCTGATCATCGGCTAAGCTGAGCACAAAAAAAAAAAGAAAAAAAACAACAACAACAAAAAAAAAAAAACAAGTTAGATTTTTCATAGCACAACAAGAAATATGAACAAATGTGGAAAACATCACTTTTTGTTTAAATTGGTCAATTAACTAAAAATAAAGACTTTCAGCAATTACATTTTTGCACTGTTTTAATTTAAAATACATTTAATAAGATATAAATTAGAGAGCTTTAATATAGTTTTTTTTACCAATATCTAAAATTCAAATTTTGTCAAATATTTCCGATATCAATATTGATATATTTTGAGTCCCCCATCCCCTTCAGAAAAAGAAAATCATTTCAGGTAAATAAGATATGACGTTGTTTATGACTAACTGAATGTCTATGTTACGAAGGATCCCACAGACATATAATGGATTCCCAAAGATATTTATCAACAGATTGTAGTCTTGATATCTGGGATGAACGAAAGCACATGTCAGTAGAGCAAGCAGGGTTCCAGGTAATCCAGCCAAGGGAATCAGGATAATCCAAGAGGGTAGACAACGCCAGTAGTTCAGGACAGACAGAGTTCAGAGGAAAGGAATCAATCAGAGAAATCCAGGGAAAATCAGGCAGGAATACAAATCGTTACGCCAGTAGAGCCATCCAAAAACCAAGAAGAGATCCAAAACCAAGGGGACTCATGGATACTCACAAAACAGGCAGACGAATCGAGAAAGGGAAGGGTTGTAACAAGGTCCGACAGAGTAGGAGTGTGAAGCAGTGGTGTATAAAGCCAGGGGTGGGATTGATAACTCGTGTAGATGATTAGAAATGCAGTGATTGACTGCTGAAGTCTAGTGGAAGTAGGCATGCTCATAGGAGAGCCTGATGCAGGTGTAACAGTCTGCTATTTCCAAGCTCCTTATGCTGAAAGTGAAGCCATAGTTTAATGATGTCACAGCCACAGAATTTAATGTAAATTGTACCAAACAAACGGGTGGAAAACCTTACATGAGATCACTTACATGTTGTCATTTTGAGTTATAGACATAGCTGAAGAGTTTAACATTTAGTATGTGTGGTAGTCATTAAGGAAAAGAAAAAAACATACAGATGATTTCCTAAATTACATTCTAATGCTAATATTGGCCGATATTGTAATCATGCTGATAATATTGGACAACTCTAAATAAATGGCAGCTTATCTATTTTATTCTTCAAAACATAAAGTTTGCTTATCCCAGTGTGTTTTTGAAAATTATGTTAATCAGAGCACTGATTTTTCAGTGCTAGATTTTAAACCTTGACTCTTTTTAGCTTCGTTGGGAATGGGCTGTATTCTGCTCCAATGTTTCCATGCTTTCATCTATTGAAATTAGTCTTCAGGCATTCAGTATTTCATCTTTCACTGTATATTCCCAACTGACAGAGGTGTTTTTTTTCCCTGACTGGCTAGGAATGAGAGAGCCTGGCAGGCTCACAGACTGATTAGAATACTTTAGAGAGAAAGTAGGCAAGTGGTTCTGAGGCTTGCAGCCTGAGTGTGAAACACCAGGTGACATGGGCAATATAGCTTAATGTAAAAATGTACAATTTGAAAATCTTATTTAAAAAACAATGGTTGCTGATATGGAGTGTGTTCGAGAAACATTTCACTGAAACGCATGTGGGATAGTTTGCAGGTGTCTTTGCAGGTGCTGTTTGAGTGCACTTTGGCGCTGAACCCTGCAACCCTGGTATGGAGTTTCTCTGGAAGTGGAAGCAGCTTTTTGTAAACACTGCTGAACTATTATTTTTGATAGTGTAAAAGGAGAAGAAAAATTCATCATTACTGGGGTGTGTAAGCTTTGCTTTTCACTTAGAATATAGTACAAATAACTTTTACAAAGCAATACAACACAAAGAAAATACATCTAGCATCTTACTTCAAAGTATTTGTTTGAAAAAAACAAGCCGCTTTGTCGACACAAAGTGATGCTCTTATATAAAAATCCTTTTCACTACATCCCTTAAAATCAGGATGAGTACACAACTGATTCAAAGAGAGGCTCCCTTGTTAGCAGGAGATAGCAAACAAAATGACAAATATGATGAAACAAAGCTGCTTACAATACGTACTGTCAGACTTTAGAGATCATTCATATTTTCAGCTGAAAACAAGGTATTTTAAGATAGCTGTAAAGCCTTATTATTGACTACAAATAGTACAAGCAGTCAATGTTATTTGTATTTTTGATTGTGTTTAGTTCTAAATGTAGAAAACGCCTTTTAACTGTTAAAACGTGCTGTCAGTGAATGTTCTAAATAAGTTTAAATGTATCAGTCTTATACATTCCTAAGAAGTACGGCCACCATTTTCCGAAAGAATTTAATTTCTCCAGTAAAATCCATCTTACAGCCAAAAAAAATGGTAACAAACAGTTCAGATAACCATAGAGATAGAAACAAACACTTTTCCATGCCTGTACCATTTTTGCTTCAATTTCCAATTAAACTGAAAAGAAAAAGTTGGTGGAAAAGTTTGTGTTCTGAAGATCCTATCAGAACAAACTTCTTGGAGCATTTATGCCTCTTGTCGGGTCACCCATGGCAATCAGGTCTCTAGGGGAGGGACCACACTAAGCATGGCTCACAGAATGCGGCAGGTGTTAGGGAAGCCAAGGCTTCTCTGTCTAGACTGCCACCCCCTTGAACAGACCCTGATAAGCAGTAGAAAATGGACTGTTGGAGAAAAATGAAAAACAGTAAATATGGCTACAATTGCATTGTTGTTACTCCATGAAAATCATCCTGCATTATTTGTCCTGAGTGTTGTTAAGCCTTATAAGATGATATACAAAGTTCCCTACTTCAAACTGTGGAGAATATAAGGATGACCAGTTAAAAGCAACATTGGAATGAAGTTCTCCAAGAGGCTTAATTGCAATGTTCTTCAATAGAAATCAAGAAGTTATGATTAGACCTTTTTCCTACTGAGATTTTCTGGATTCACTGACATAAATACAAAATGTTTAAATAAAACACTCACATACCAATTCAATAACACTTTCTATCAAATAACTTATATTCTTATTGTTCTATCCATTCTGTATATCTGCTTTTCCTATTATATGCTTTGAGTCCTTTACACGTTTAGAGTCAATACAGAATCACAAATTACGATATGATGTTGACAAATATGAAGAAATCACACATACAACAGGAAAGGAAGCAAAGTCCACATCAAAAGACCCCAGTTAAGATTTAACCAAACCTTGCTGTGAGGCAAATCACTACCACACCAATGAGCAGCCCATTACAGGATTAAAGAAAGTTAATTACACCAATTGCTGTCTTTTAAATTGATTGAACCTGGATGATTTTAATATTATTTACTCCTATTGAAAGCCTAACTTATCTTGGCTGTCTTGATCTTAATTAATGCCATGAAAATGGATGAAATGCTTTGTTTTGTGAACCAAAACTGCAGAATCTTGTGGGCCGCTGTGCAGTGTAATCTGTCTTCCCAAAATCCCACGTGCAAGGGGTTGCTGTTCTGTTTGGATCTGTTTAGTTTCTTTTCAATACATTTGCTTCCTCCTCTTTGTCTCTTTGTCTTGTCTAATGGGTAGACTAACTATCTACTATCCTTAATAACTACCTAAATTACTTGAACACAGTAATAAAAGAACACATTTTTCAGACTAATTTGACTTATGTTAATCTATTCATGTAATCCACTCTAGTTCTGTCTTCTCTTCTTAAATAAACCCTTTAAGTATTTCTAATTTGTTATATACATATATCACAAACCATACTGTAAAACTTTTCAGACTCACGTCCTCTGCAGATGTCCCCGTGCTCTCTGTTCCTGGCCGGTCTCAGTCCAGTGATGTTCATGCCATGTTTTGCAAAGTCAAGTCTGAATTTTTTACTTAGAGTCCAAGTCAAGTGTCAAATCTTGCAAATGGAACCCGTGCATATAAAACATATAAGAACCTGCTAAATTTGCCCAGTTCCAGCAAATGCCCACTTAGTACCTACATAGGCAAAAGTTAACCTTCATGGGCTACATGGACATAGTGGCTGGGATATGAGATCGATACGGGTTGAGTGCAACTCTGTATAATTGGCGCCCAGCTGAAACACAGTTAGAACCAACTTGAAACCCAAATAGGTAAACACAGGAGAGGCCACTTTGCAAAATGTAGACAAACCCTCTGTGTGACTCTTATCTGCAGCTCAAATTATGAGCCCTACATAGACATGATGGCTGGGTAGTAATACTAATGGTTTAATAACAACTTAATATCCTAAATTTAGATCCAATATTTGCTTGTCTAATCCATTTTCCTTACATCCCTTAATCAACAACAGCTTTACAGTCCCAGTAAAACTGCATCATTTACTGTGGATGTTACCCCAGTTTTGGTCCCGTTCAACGTCATTATGGCAAAGTCACAACTTACACCCTCATTATAAACACATTCAACATTATTGTAGCACAAATATCTCATTGATGACATAGATGCTAACATTAATAGCCATTAGTCATTGTCATATTACAATGACTAACCAGTTAGAGGTGGGTAACACTCACCCTGCAGTAAACAGGTGATGAGGCTAATACAAAGATAATGATATTAGGCTAGATGTTCCGAGCAGAGTTCTAGGTTCACTTACGGAGGTTGCAGACCAGTATCACAAAGCGACAGACAACCAGGATTATATGCAAGTACTTGTTATTAAAGTGCAAAAATTATTCACAGTGATTTGATCATGATCATGGAATACATATAACAAATAAAAGCACAGAATATCTGCAATCAGTCCCTTAGGAATCCCAAATTCTGTTAAACTCTGTTTAAAGGTAGATGAAGGTGGATGCGGTGGATCCAGAGTTGTGCATTTCCATACAACAGACAGACCAGTTTGCTTTTCTAATTTGTCTCTTTTATAAAATTTAATACAAAAACGTTGCAGCAGTGTTGTAGCAACATCTGTGTTCACACCTGTTTCCATTGTTTTAATTAATTTGTCTGTTTGTGTAACAAGACGTCAATGTAACGTCTGGGGAAATGACAAGATAAGACTGACAGCAGACAGGAGATAAGTGTAAGAGAAAACCAGGAAAAAAATATGAAGGGAAAAAAACTGGAATAAGACTTCATGATTTTCAAATCACGACTGGGAGTCAAGTGTCGCACCACTGGAAACACAAGTCGAGTCTGAGTCCAAGTCCGAGTCCCAGACTCGAGATCGCACCTCTATTTATCTTGCTTTAAGAAAAACAGCAGTTATATATAGCATACAATATCCATTTTGACTTTGGACTATGTTTCAAACAGGTTCAGCTGCAGTTGGAGTAAAAGGTGGAATTGAAAATGTGGAGCACAGATTGTATTCAGCTGTACGGACTTCAAAGGCAAAAAAAAGTTTACATCTTGTGTTCCAGCGGAAAATAGCTCAGACCATTCCTAATAATACAATTAATGAAGATATTTATGAGACCAATAAATTCACTCATTTTTCTTTTTTTTTTTGGGGGGGGGGGGGGGGGTTTCGGTCCCAACAGTGCCCTCGAACCTTTTCAATCTGTCACTTCCTCGTAGCTCCCCTTAAACCCCCCCGGTTCCACCTTGCAAACCATTTACCCAA
>JBAMHX010000020.1:10369757-10384145 GCA_037177515.1 Pseudomugil tenellus
TATACCTACGTCTGTGGCCTTTATTTTACATCCGGTAAGTGCACATTCAGTGATATTCTATACATAATAATATATTATATACCCCTAGACAAAGATGGCACCTTCGGTTGCCATGGCAAATACGTCATCATGACGACATGCCGTCTAACAGAATTGCTTTACATTTTTTTTCTTTTTTTTTCTTCGTTTTTCTTTCCACTTCTTTCCACTGGTTGCGGATTGTATTGTAGCTTCTTGAAGGAATTTTCACACCACTTCACATCTGACCATGGATATGTTTGTCTATAATTTATCAAGTTTATCAGCCTCCTACTCCAGAGTGCTGTGATAAAAATGCATACACCAAATTTCTTCTCTGCGCAGCTTGATAGACTGACATCCAGTCAGAGCAACAAGTTGTTTGATTTCTTTCTGAATCATGCATACATGTAAACAGACTGAAATGTAGTTTAGTTTGTTCTCGCTTTAGAGAAAAATACATCTATTTCTTGTGGTATTGACATGCTCGCAGATTCAAAAGCCTCCATGTCAGCACAGTAGCCTTGGTTATTCAAGAAAGAGCCTAAAGTGCTCTGGGACACAATAAATATGCAAAAACAAATTTAAATTGGTTGAACTAACGATATTTGCACAGCAAGGAAAAAAAATTTTAAATGTTGTCAGAAAGAGAAGAGGGTTTTGGATGTATTTTTCCAGAGTGAATTAAACATGAGCTCTAAAATGGGTTTCTCTGATTAAGAGTTTGGTGCTAAAATAAAATGTTAGATATGTCATTGGCACAGTGTGTTAATGAGATTTTTTTTACTCCTGCATTATTTTAAAGAAGAGAAAATGTGAAAATTTTACACTCAATTAAAAAATGATCTAGTCAATGCCTGATGGCACGAGGCCGTTTTTCCTTTCACGCCAAAATACCTTTGTAAAACATTAAGCCCATGTGCAAAAAATTAAAATGCAGGATGTGTGAAATGGATTGAGTCTTCACACTAAGAATGTCTTCATCTAAATAACAAAAAAGCCCATGTGACAAAGATTCACAGATAGCCATCTGTGAAGTCACACTGTCTGGTTTCTTGCTTCTTTTTCAAGATCACAACAGGTGAAGGTAAAGAATTGAATGATACTGCTATGATTTTGGGCTTCAGTACAAAAACCTTTGCTCCATCTGTTTCATTTTTCCAGTTTCAAACTGAAGTCGGTTTCCTCTCCACATCCACTGATGTGAGATTCTTAACTATCGATTCTGGCAGCTAGGCAGCCCTTGTAATTAAAAAAATTCTATGTGGAAGATGGTAAACACTGCTCAAAGCCAACTGTGGCAGGGCTCCTCATCCTTAATGAGATTTCAGTGGAATAGCTAAGCAACCAACCCAAAGAATCAATACTTTCTCTCTCTTTTTCTCTGAAATGGTTTTGATAATCTTCTCTAAGGCCCTGATCAATTTAGGCTGATGCAACTCATTTATAATACCTGTCAGGGGCCACTTATGGTATGTTTAAGTCTTAGGAAAAGATCAGAAACAGTAACTTTGACATATTATGTTGTTTGATCATCATATCCAGTAAAGAAGTTACTCTAGTTCCTGGAGGGATGTGTAATCGTTTTGAAGACTCCAGTTGAATCAGTCAATGTTAAACAGTAAAACAATGTTGGCAAAGGTAATCTGACAGTATTATGTACTGTGAACAAAGTTGTTTTAGCAAAGATTGATGGATTTTTTTAGTGAAGCTCATTTTGTAAACAAGAGATGGTATGGCAAAGAAAAAATGCTAATGAACAGGTCAAGCTACTCTTTCAAAAGAATAATCAAAACTGAAATGGTAACGGTACTTATCATGTATTATGTTTTTTTTTGTTTTTTTTTTTTTGTAGCCGAAATTATGAGAAGTAGGAAATGGTTGGTGTATTTATGGTATACTTAAGTCCGTCATGTCTGCCTTTACATTGGAATTAAGTAAAGGCAAAAAAATGTGTTCCATGTAAACCTTGATTCAGAGTTAATATTTTCATGTAAACTCAAAGATGAATACTTTATTTCAGAACTATTTAATTGGTATTTATTCAATCAAAATTAAAATAAAAATCATGTAACCTAACCGTACCCATTTTAGTCTGGATGAGAAAAAGCAAGGATAAATGCAATCTTAACTTTTCTAGCCATTCAGTTATATAATTTACGTGAACAAATCATTTAGAGATACTTTAATCCCAGAAGGCCTGCACTATAACCCATGGTTAATATAGATGCTGTTCCAATGCTCCAGCATTTAAGATTTAACTTTTAGAAAAGTTATATTTAAAACCTATTCTTTAATTTCTACCAAGCCAACTTTATGTTTTGCAAAAACCTCAGTTATTCTGTTGCCTCAACTTCACTGATTCCTATATTTTTCCTAAATCTTTTTTTCTTGCCTAAACTTTACGGAGTATTTTTTTTTTTTTTTTTTTTTATTTAAACCGAAACAATTCAACCAACTGCCGATACCAAACCATATAACTTTGTTCCTTAAAAAAATGGTTCTTTTCAGTTTAGTTTAGATAAATAAATGATAAATGAATTAGGCACTCTAGGGGAAAGTAGTGTTTAAACATTTTAGCGAGCAGCCCATTGTTGATTGGAATGCTGAGCTACCAATATTTAATGGGTCAGTCAAACTAATATAATATTTCCCAAAAAACATATCAGCCCACCAGGAAAATGCAGGGTATGCTTGATGGCTTGTGCTTTTGCTTAAGCAGCGAAACTACTCCTCTAATAAAATAATCTTAGAAGCAGCAGGAAGGGACTTGCACATTTCAAATTGCCATGCTTCCTGAGACAATTATGATTCATAATTTTCAGGATTCTGTAATTTTAAAGGCAGCTCCTCTGGGATATCATGTGATTGCTAGTGGAACTAGTGAGTAGATAATAAAAATATCATTTTTAACCTAGTTTTTGTAATTGTAGAATAGAATTGGTAAGGTGTAGCCAACTTGAAAACTACTTTTAGGTTTGACAACAAAACAACTTGTTAAAACCCATGAAAAAGTGTGGGTTTTTTGTAAGTATGGGTGTGTGAAAAAACAGAAACTGAAACCAAGATTAACTCTTTGCTTGAACAGGTTTACCTGCAGCCAATTGGTTC
Source organism: Pseudomugil tenellus (assembly GCA_037177515.1). Classification (NCBI taxonomy): domain Eukaryota; kingdom Metazoa; phylum Chordata; class Actinopteri; order Atheriniformes; family Pseudomugilidae; genus Pseudomugil; species Pseudomugil tenellus. The sequence continues at coordinate 10,372,887 of JBAMHX010000020.1, forward strand.
TGTTCTTAATCCCTGGATTAGTCTGCGCAATTTCTTTCATCGTTCACAACGGTCGCTATGTCAGATTAACAGACATGGTTTCATAAAACTGTTATACGTTGACAACTTGCCACACTACAAGAATGGCCCCCAATCATTGTGCACTGTTGAACACTTTCCCAGGGCACAGGATGGGGAGGCGGGACAATCGGAGAACCAATCAGTCATGACAATAGACATACTTAGTGGCTGTCTTCTGCTCAGAGAGAGCAAAGAGAAAGGAGATGACGGACGGATTCCTGGCTGGCGGAAGACTGGTGCTATGGGCCGTCGATTCTGTAAGAAGAAGTTTGGTAAAAATTTATAATATGTTTAAAGCATTGCAACATTATCAAATACTAGCTATTCTATGTGACATTAGCAACCAGAGTGACTTTAAAGCAGGAGAAAGTACTATGGATTTGAGAAACTTTTTTTTTTAAAATTTGTTTTAAAAACCATCAATACAGCATATGTTCTTTTACGCTATGACTACCTTTGATGTTAGAACTGTGTCTTTCTATTGGCAAATATGTAGGAACACATCTTAAAATAATAAAAAAAAAAATTCTGACAAACCAGACTTTCCTTGTAATTGATATGTAGTGTCGTAGATACCATATTGCTAGTAGTCTTTCATTATCATACATTACAAAGGGTAAAGATGCTTGTTCTGCAATGAAACCCCATAATTGGGGACAACAGTGGTAATTTGTCTGCAACATCTCTGGCTAAAATCAGGCTCAAATTGTGTAATTTGATCCAGGCATAATTGACACCAGGCTGAACTGATCAGATACTTTAAACCCCTTTGGATCAGTCCCAGTGGATGCAGCTACCTGTCAGAATTGAGGAGAAGAAATGGACTGGAGGCACCGGAGAAACTGCAATTGTTTTTGAGATGCTGCCAAATGTCTAAATATGATTGACATGTTTGCCAAAATAGCACCTTTATCAGCAGCTGTGGATGATGATGGAAGCCTTAGTAAGAAGCACTGCTTTCACATCATTGAGGGTCTGTTATGAGTAAAGAGGCCCATTAAACCAAAGTATTTTGATCTGTAAGAGTCAATTAGCAGTGAACACACTAGCTGTTAACAAATATATGAAGAAGGGATAATAAAACATCAATAAAATGATTGTTTTTTTCATTAGTTGGTAATGTCAGTATTTTGACAAAAAAAACCCAGCTTTTTAACTGATTTACAGACTGATTTACTGGTTGTGTTCACTGGTAAAACCCCAGATCTTAAATTCAGTTCTTTTATATCTTTCTGAACTAAATAATCTGATTGAATATGAACATGATTTATAAAATTTTTTTTCTAAATCAGCAGTAAATCAGCAACTTTCTGATTTCAACTATCAGTTTGTCCACAATTACATAGTTTTGAACAGTATATAACATTTATATTTATATTTTTTTAATATGTAACTGATGCAACCTGTCCAATGTGTACACCTCCTCTTGCTTGCTAATTGCTAGGATAGGCCACAGTCCCCTGCAACCCTGACTTGGACAAAGAGGTATAGAAAATGAAAAAAATGGATGTAATTGGAGCTGTTTATCTGAGAATGCAATCATTATGTACCTGACTGAAAGATTTGTTCATTTTCAACAAATAAAGGGGATAAATTTGAGGATAAATTGAGGATAAATTTTGTAGGGAGACAGGAGCCTGTCCTAGCTATTAGCATGTGAGAGGCAGGGTACACCCTGGACAGGTCACCAGTCCATCACAGCACCAACAAAGAGAGAAAAATAACCCATCACGCTCACTCCTCGGGAAAATTTAAAGTGATCAATTAACTTAACACGTATGTCTTTGGATCTTGGAAGGAAGTCAAAGTACCCAAAGAGAAGCGACACATACACACAGAGAATTTACAGAATGGCCACTTGTTGAACCAGCAACCTTCCTGCTGTGAGAACAAAGCGCTAACCCCTATTCCGCCATGCAACCCAACTAAAAAAGGAAGTGGTTTTTGGAAGATGCATGGTTGACATTTAAAAGCTGGTCTTCAAGCTTTTGAAATGTATATGTTTATGAATATTAGGAAAGTACTAGCTGAAACTTCCTGTTGATTTGATACATGCATCTGTATTGATTGTAGCAAGTTTTCCCCGCAAAGTATTACAGAGTCAACTGGAATTTTTATGATAAAGATATGGGAAAATCTACAGATAAAGAAACTTTGGAATAGTTGAGCCCTGCAAAATAACAACAGTTTATTTTCACTATTCCAGACCTCCCTGAGGATAATTAATTGATGTGTAAATCTTTGAACTAAACTGCATTGTTTTCTTAAAGTTTCTGCCTCCACAGGGGATGGAACATCACAAGGTGCCACAAACATGTCTCCCTCATCAGAGACAGGACACAAATCAGATCTCTTTAGCTTTTTTCAGACATAGCTACTGGGTAATATCCGGATATCTACGACCTGGACATGCCTATTCGAACATGCATCAACATTTTCAGAGATTACATGGTAAATTGCATTCAGACATAGAAATGACACGAAAATGTAGGTGCAAGACTGTCATCCTGGAAACCGGATATGATGTATCCATGTGTGACAGTGACAACAATGACAACAACTAAACATATTATATCAGAATATGATTTACTTGGTGTTAGGGATGACTCCTTTACTGTCGCATCAAATGGTTTCGAGTGTCAAAATTTAGTTTCACACTAGCTTCGGTATCTATTATGGTCACTGACCTTGTGATATTGCCGCTTCATAGTTTTTAGCTTGTTAATAACTTGTGGTTTCGTTTTATTTATCTGGTGCTCCTCTAACTTGATGTGGTCATACACGACAGAATTCTGTGCTGTTCCCTGCACATATTTTTCTTCTACTTTCATCAGCCCTTGCTGCCAGGAGTTCTTTGACTTTTGTCTCACCGGTTTCTTCTATTTCCTTATCTCTCGGTTATTTACGTTAGGTTCTAGTCTTCCGTGTTTACTTTTTGTTGGAAATGACGTTATCGCTTCGAATGATCACTTAACCGGAACAAGATGGTCTCCCCGATATATAATATAAGTCCGAGTCGATCTACCTGCTTAATGTCAGAACTGTACCTTTCAGACATGAGGATTGAAAAGTTAATGTCTGTGTAATGTCTGGGTAACAGAGCAAGTCTGAAAGGTTTGAAAAACATTTCTACAGGTCACAAAGGGACATTTGCTCGCACCAAAATGTTTTTCTTTTACTCTTACAAGATGTAAGCGATGGTTAAACAAAAGTTAACATTTTATGTTATAACCTGATGAACAAACTACAGCTATTTACTAGGGAAGAGACAGAGATGAGATTCTGAACCAGAAAACGACAGTAAAGACCATGCTTGGACTACAGAGCACAAAGTTTTAGGCAACAGCCATGGTGAACTGGAAAGCTTCAGTTTATATCTGAGAAACCAGATGAAATTAATTTCTTTCTTTCTGCGGAAGAAAGTTTGAGCCGTACTTTGACGTATTTTTGTTTTTCCACAACTTAAGCTCCTTTACCCCATACACAAACAACTTTTTTATTTTTTTGCTATCTTTGACCAGAATGTTTCTGCATAATCATCATGACACCATCAATCCAGGTGATAAAGAGGCTGGAAGCAAGATTCTAACTATGTACCTCCGTGACTGATACCTTGCTGGACCTTTGGCAGCAGAACGGATCATCCACTCTTCTGAATCTGCACACAATGGATTCCAGACCAGTCAAGTCCACAAGTTGTAAAGTTATGTGGTTGAGAACTGAATCCCTTTTCATCCAACAATTAGTTCCCTTTATCGTATGATGATGGATGCGAGTTATGATTCCTTCTCTTTCAGCCCTTGGTTTGGTTTATTTCTCTTAGACATTAATAAAAAAGCGTCACAGTTTATTTAATTTATGTTTAATTCTCCACGCAACTTTACATTCCTTCACCTGGTTGATCATCATATTTACACATCTTTGATTTATTTTTGTTTTGTCTTGTTTGTTTTACATTTTCTTGTTATTTTATTTTATTCTACTACTTATAGTTTAGTAAAAGTATTGACTTTTGATTAGATAAATGTGTCCCTTGGTTATCTAGTCCCTATTTATCTGATTTCCTTTAGTCATGATTTAGGTCAATTCATATAAAATCTTTCGAAATAGTACCTGAGACTGTTTGATTTAGTTAAATTAATTCTTATTTATTCATTGGTTCATGCCTATAGCTTAACCCACAATAACCCTGTGTGACATAGATGATACACTTAGCTTTTCAGGCATTTAGCATCATTTTATGATGACAATGTAGCTCAAAATTCAGTAAAAAAAAAAAAAAATCAGATTTTTGTCTTCTGCTCCCTAATAGATACAAGAAAGCAGAAGATTACACAATAAGCAGCATTTGTAAGTCAGCAGAGAGGACAAACTCATTGACATGTTGTAATGCGCACACTGGCTGGAACTTCTTCAGCCTATCTGCTGACACATTTTATGTCTCATTATGTTTGGAAAGTTGCTGCAGAAAACCATGAGTAAATGTTACAAACACACTTTTGACTGCTCTGGAAAATCTGATTTTAAAAGGGCTGATTTATATAACAATAACATTTGTTAGTTTAAAGTACTGATTCAAATGATGGACTATCTTTATACACCCTCGAAAATTGCTATGTGATCTTTCTAGCCAACTTTCTGACCCCTAGAGTGAAATTAGCACTTTGAAGAATCAGATTTTATTAACATCTCATCCTGTACTATTATGTTTTATTTGAAACTAGAGCAAAATCAATAAACCATTTACTTGGTTTTTGTACATTGGAACAGCTAATCTGTTAGAGACTCCCTTTGGTGTAACCTGAAATCCCAGATGTTCGCTCACATTAAAGAAGATACTGTAAATTCAGCTACAATGGGCACTTTTTCCATTGACACTCTATTTATTTTATGCCTTGGATCTGTACCAAAAAAGAGGATAAGGTACAAAGATAAAGAAAAGTGTGTCAGCATTTATACGCTATGCTTATTTCCATTTCTGAATAACCTGAATATGCAGTTACATCTTCCTGAATAACTGACAAAAGCTTTGCAGGGTGCTGATAAACACACCAGGAAAAGTGGAAATGTTAAGGAAACTATGCATTTTTCAATTGTTGACCATTCACCCTCTCAAACTTTATCCTAAAACAAAGATACATGTGTTGGTTTTCTTTTTTTTTTTTTTTTGTTACTTTTCATCCTGTGCCAAGTTTTTTATCTTTTTTTAATAAGGCAAATGTATTTAATTTAATCTCCAGTGACTTTAATGAATTTGAATCCTCACACGTCTTTAACAATGAAAACAAAACTGCATGTTACACATAATTTCCCTGAGGTTAAAATGTAACAGACAATGATTAACACAACTCGTGTTAATTTAATATACAGACCTCAGAATCATTTCCAGCATGACAACATGCATTTATTACAGCAGACTGGTGAGGGAATTTTAACCAGAAAGATTGAAACAATGTGATGCTGCATGTTCTTGTGTGCCATCGTTAAACCTAAGCATATATAATATATTGCACAGAATTTGCCTTGCATTTGTTTGAGAGCAACTGTGCAGTAAATTGAAAAAGGTAACGGAAGAAAAACAGAGGGAAGTCCCAGCAGACCCTCCGGCTCTGAGGCGAAGTGCAGAAAAAGTACAGCAGCCCACAGCTGGAGATAATATTGTCAGTAATTACTCCCATCCCTACTGGGCAGGAGACATCAGTGTTGTCTGTTTCTCTGTTATATCTGGGCCAGCCGCACATCTCATTCCAGACAGCATTGGCTCTGTCAAGCATCAGTGAGGAGGGGGAAGCATTAGTGGACCCCGGAGAAGAGCGGGATGAGGTGATAAGAACATCACAGGGAATTCGCCTCATTTAATGCTACACACTACTGAAAGTTGGCCCTCTCATCTGTATAAACAAGAGGGTTGCTGTGTTTTGTTTGCATGGCTGTGTGAAACACTGTGTATGAGTTTGTTAGCTTAATCCTTTTTTTACAGAATTTTGTGCAAATTGTCACATGCCCTTAATACTGCAGCCATAATAGTGGTGTTAAGATGGTGTTAATAGGCTTCATTATGCTCTATGCAAAACAAGCAGTGTTAAGAGAAGCTGATAGCAGATCTTGAGGAAAAAATTTGCTTAGTTTTTACTCATTGCCCATGATTTACTTCAATGTGAAAGAAATGTTGTTGATTCTTGATAAAATAATAATGCTTGAATGGAAATTATTCAAATTTGTATAAGTAGAGCATTTAGTGTGGCGTGAGGTATTATAGGAATCAGTTTGATTTGATAAAACCATGTAACATACCACTTTATCAAATCAAACAGAAGTAAATGGTCAATTAGTATTGTAATTTTATATCATGCAAATATTATAATCTTCATTCATTTAAATCAGTACCTTTGAAATATCATGAACGAATGAATACTTCATCTGAGTATAAGTCTGTTATTTTTAATCCACTGGTTTGCCACCACAGAAAACATGTTAAGTAAATAATAGGAATTAAATGAAAACAGAAACAAGGTATAAATGTATCTTTTACAAATGGAGAATATGTATGTGACATCATCACTGTTTTCTTTTTAATTTTGGGAGTCCCCAGTTGCTGTTTAAAGTCTACACTTTCAGGTTTCTCACCAGTAAGCTGTGTTAGATAACTTGACTGAAGAATATTGAGAAGAAGCATCCTTATTGGCAAAGAATTGCTGGGAGCACGAGAAACTGATATATTAATAACTTAGATTGTTACAATCTGCTGTAACCATTTGTTTCAGTTTCAGACGTGTTTCATTGTGTTTGTTGTAAGTTCTTAGCCATATTATGAATTTAAAAACTGCTAATAAATAAATGTTCATCCTGCCGTGAAAAAAAATGGAGGGATTAAAAATTGTTAGTCTGGAGACCGTCAACGGCAACTAAACCATCAAACTGAAAATTGATATAAACATTTATTGTTCTGATATTTAGATTTAGAAACCAAATAATACTTGCTAATCTGCATGGATTCCTTTCTGATGAAAAAATACATTCTAGGCATTTTAAAATGAAAAGGCATGGCTAAATACAAATGATTATGTATTTAAAACTTCTTGTTTAAGCAAAAGGAGCAGCAAAAATATAAAAGCAGTCAAAATATGAGTCAGTAATGAGTCATACATTTTTTACACAAACAATAAAATATACAACAAAAATATATTGGATCTAAAGACAGATATACACTCAAATATCTTTAACAGTCCTTAATATCTCACAGAACAACACTCAAATTTATAATCATGGAAAAGTAAATCAAATCTGGTGAAGGAAAGTGACATGAAACACATGGAAGTTTCATCCAGACTGGTGGTGCTGCATTTAAATTTATATAACCCTTTCTACGTTTCTGTCCTTATTCTCAGGTGTACCACCTCACTTGCTTTCTCATCAGCCTGCTCATCTAGTGGACATATTGTTAATAGGGCCATTTTTCCTTCTGCTTGCATAAAGCCCAAACTTTCCTTTAAGTCTAAATCACATTTAGCTAAAACCACATGGAAAAGTTTCTGCTGAAATCTTATGTTCTATACAATGGATCAATAAAATCCAATCCTAACAGTAAAGGAGGGTGAAAATCTGTTAATTTCCTTTATGCACACTGATCATGAAGTTATTGCTTTGGAAGCAGATTCAAACAAGGCCTATGCTGTCAGAAGCGACGACAAGGAGTACTTCCGTGAACACCACCAATTCTCCAATTCCCGAATCCCCGATAGACACAATACAATAATATAAAGACGCACATGTTCAGTCACAAAGCATCACCTAGTGTGGAAACTTTGAACCAGTCCTGTATGATGTCAGGACAGGATGCATCCTGAGGTCATGACATTTTATTTGCACTTGATTTGAGGTCAAGGAGAGAAATAGTTCCAGAGATGTAGCCAAAATCAGATTTCTCGTGAATAAAGCGCCACCTGGTGGGAAATAATAAATACGATAAATGCTGAAATTTGATGCAGATCGTCCCGTTGAGGACCTAAACAGGTATACCAAGTATCAAATTCCAACTGTAAAACTGTTCGACAAAGTACATCTTGCCGTGGCGGCAGTGGACGTGGCGGCAGTGGTCGTAATTAAACCATTATATCCATGACACTCCATGTTTCGGATATAATGACTGAACCGATGTAAGTGGGTACACCAAAAATAGCAAAAAAAAAACAAACAAACAAAAAAACCAAAACAAAAACAAAACAGCAACAACAACAACAAAAAAACTCCCACAATTCTGTATAACAATGCTGATGCAATTTCTCTATATTTTACTTTTTGGTGTGTTTTATATGATATTTGCATGTCTTATTTCTTGCAGTAATATTTTTTCAATTATCAGCTCAGGTGTAACTGTTTAACACACAAAAAAAAAAACCACTTAGTAGACTGTCATGCAATGCAATGGTCTAAATGCAGTTCCATTAGAATGATTTAGTAAAACACATTTGCAACCAGACTTGCAAAGTGCTGCCTGCTTTGCTAAGTAATATTTTGACTTAAATGTTTTCTCTTTTTTTAAAGTTGTACATAAGTTGCAAAGTTCTCATCAGACGTGTCATTGTAGGTTAATGTGCTGAAAATAAGCATATTTGGAAACTCAGACTGACCAAGATTTTTATGATCATCTTGAGGCACCTTTCAAAGAACGTAATTAAGCTCAGTACAGGACCAGTTGAAACAACTTTGTTTATCCCAAGTGGTTCCAATATTGTATTGTTTTATTCATATAATTTAATTTCAGAAAATTAACATCCGATATAATTTAACCTTCTATCCTTATCATGTGAGATGCAGAGGAAAAAGCAGAAAGACTTCCAGCAGAGCTTGACTCAACAAGAGCAGCCATCTGACTTGACTAGCTTGGAGATGAGAAATCAAGACAGATGTACAAACAAACAAAATAATACTACATCACATGGAGAATAAAAAAAAAGAAAATATTTTTATAATGGCCCATACATACATGGAGAGAAGTCCATCAAAACTATAACAGTATGGAGTCACCTTGCCTTATTTTACCTACTGTGTATGAATGCCTCTAAATGTGATTACCTTTCCACATAACAGTATGGCATCAAAAATCTTTCTGCTTTACTTCTTGCCATGCCCTTCATTGTGGTAGACTCTGCAATAGTTGAAATTTCATAGCTGAAGTTTATGAAACCATGTGGATCTTTGCATATACAGTGTATCTTACATGCTGGTGTTTCACGTTTTACCCACTCTCCCCTATTGTGTCTCACCTTAATGTTTCTTAATAAGAATTAGCTTCGGTGTGTAATCTATCATGTCAGATTTTCCTTTTTTGATAGCTGATCTTGTGTCATTAAAACAACAAATTGATCATTTAAACTTTGAAAAGGTGAACTGCCACTTATCAATACAAAAAAATAAACAAATCACAGTGTAGGGTAGCGGTCAGACTAATCACCATCACAGACTTTTCAGAAAGCTGTCAAACTCATTCTACGTTGTAAGAACAAAGTACTCTGCTGTTAGGAAAGAAGAATGAGTAGAGGTAGTCTCTGCTACTTTGTAGGCCAGCAATGTTTCTTACATCCTTGACCTATTTTTTCAAGGCAAAGTTTTTATAAGAGTAATCTATAAGATAACTACTCCTTGGTTTGGCTAAAGTTTTAAGGCTCATGCGATCAGAAAGTTAAAAGCTACTGCATGTATTAGCAGGTAAATGTTATATGGAGTAATGTTACATGCACACACTGCCTAAACACCCAATAATCCTGCCCCATGCAGGAGATACGATACACATAAATGCAGTATTTACTTTGTTTTACCTGCATGATGGATTTTTAGTAGTTAGGGGTGCAGAAAAGGTAGGGGTGGGGGGCATGATCTCAGAGCTATTGGTTTCATTGACTTCAGCGTGTGAGCCGATCAATACATTGACATGAAGATAGTTCTTGCACCATCAGTCAACCAGCCCATCTCATCACTCTGTTTATTCATCCATGGTAAACAATAACAACCTTCATGCCTGCCTGAGCTTCTGCCTATAATTACTCAAGCATATAGGACCAAGATATAGGCACCTGGATAGTTTGTTTTGGATCTCATAGATGAGCAGAGGGACACTGGAGTGCCAGTACTGTGGATGCATCCTCACAGTTCAGTGAATGAGCAGATAATGGGCTCATATGCATAATACTGACAAGGGGTTAGATTGCACTGCTCCTGTTCACTGACAACACGTTGTGATCCATTAAGTAGAAGCCTGGATTCAGATAAAATTAGTCTTGCTATAAGGCCACGGGCCAAACTGAATATATTAAGGGTGTTAATGCAATACTTTGTCTACACCTTGCTAAATGACCTATCTTGTTGCTTTTTATTGCATTCATACTATTTTTCATTATTGTTGCTGGTCAAAAGTAGCTTGGAAGTTTGTACTCAACTGAGGAAATGACTAATATGACAAAGTCAAAAGAGAACAAAAGAAGAAATAAAAAAATGAATGTTATCTGCATTTGTATCCTTTAAGAGTTCCTCATGGTTAGAATAGAGGAGATGCCCATTAGAGACTCGATAGTGTCAAACATTAAATATCAGATCATGACATTGGAAAGGTGAAGATAGGCAGTAGAATAAATCTAATGAGTTGGACAGTTTTCCCAGTGGAGGTCCATGTGACATAAAGTCAAGCAGGTGACATATGAAGACCAATTACAGGCTCTGTGCTGCCTGTATGAAACTATGTGTTGCAACTTTGGTTCTTTCCTAATTCAGGCATGATCTGCTGCTGTTAATATGCATTTCCTGTTGAACAGCAAAGGACAACACCGTCTCAAATTGACAGAGGCACACAAAGGCCAGTAATCAAAAGCCCTTACACTGTAATGAGGGTAGAAATATTTAACAGTACACCCATCCCTTTGATCCACAATATCACCTTTTGGGCATGATAATAAGTCTGATGCTAATGTGTGATGTGCCCACAAAAGAACTAAATGCTCTTTTATGGGCTGAATATGAATCCGGTCATACAAAGTGGTGCCAGGTTGAAGGATTCACTGTGATGTCTGGTGGTTACTTGGTTGCACTTCAAGGGAATACATGCATACACACACACACATATATACACACACACACACATACACATATATAATTAGAGAAAAAGAATAACAAATGCATGATGACTATGATTAACATAGTCATTAA
>JBAMHX010000020.1:10384369-10394376 GCA_037177515.1 Pseudomugil tenellus
GAGAGAGAGAGAGAGAGAGAGAGAGAGAGAGAGAGAGAGAGAGAGAGAGAGAGAGAGAGAGAGAGAGAGAGAGACTTTGTAGAGTCAAAGAGAACCAACAATACGACTGATGAAAGGTATTTTTCAATTGGATAAGTGCTAAGTCAGGATAAATCTATGCCTACGCAAACTAATGAACCAAAAAAAATATTTTGGCTACATGCAAATATCAAACAATAGTGTTGTCAGGCTTTATCGTCTTATTCACAACACTAAACAGAGCAAAACAGCAACACTCCATGTGCTTCTGTGCTGTAATGCCACAGGGAGCCAAATCCTTTGAAACATGGCAGCTTGTTAAGTTTATGAAGTGCATATTTCATTGCTCAGACTTTAATATTATGCATAATACAGCAGCACACAAACTCTTGTACCCACTCACAATGCAATGAAATGTAATTGGCTGCTAGGATACAAGGTTAAATGGGCCAATATTGGTTTTCAGTCAAGAGCTTAATCCAGTGGGTAAAGCAGAGAGACAGCTTGACAGAAGTGTACAAATATCAGCAGTAACATGATTATATCATCATCCCTTATTTTCAACTGCCAGCTCAGTTTTAACTGAGAAGTGCTTCTCTTTATTTAGGTACACACAGAAGGTCCTTTGATCCTGCAGTCAGCAGTCTGTGAAACCCTCAGAGTGCAGAAAAAGAAGAAAAGTTCCTCAAAGTAAAACCTAAAGGATTGGAGAAAACTGAACAGTGGTTAACACTCCGAAAATTATGTGTGCAAAGAAGCAAGCAGAGGAAGAATTTTATCATTATATGCTGCTAAACAGCCTCTCTGATTTAAGGGAGATCTTCAGCAACTAAATGTATTTATTCATGTTGCTTTTTAACTCATTTCATTTACTGAATTTGCTGTTTGATTTGGATGCAAAGAGACCATCTGAATCATGTCACTGTTGGATTTTTTGATTGTGGAACCTCTAATAACTGACTCCTTTTACCACTGGTCTTCAAAATTGTGTTTTTTATTGTTCATTTTGTCACTGATGGCAATGGAAACAATATGGAAACTTGGAATGTCCAAAATGTGCAATCCCATTTGTTTCTCTGGGTTTCAAAAGCTACACATACATATGTTTCTATGATGAAACTTGATCATTGGAAAACAGCACACAGTGAATTACAAAAGTATTCACCCTCTCGGAATTTGTCTTATATGTTTGTGTTGCAAGCGGTAATTTAAATATATTTTGTTAAGAGTCAAAATTGGTAAAGTGAAAAATAAGCAAATAAAAACCCAGAATGTTCAATATCCATTTATATCTCATAAAGTTATTACTTTAATGGTGCAGCAATTGCAGGAATTACCTGCATGTCTCTTTATCAAACCATATATCACTGTTAACTGTTACAAATATCTGGAAAGATGATAAGCGGATTTGATGAATCATTTACAAGGCAGCTTCCATAATCCCGTAATATTGACCCCTTTTCTAGGTTCCGGGACAGAGAAATCATGATGTGTAATATCACTTCATGATGCTGCCACAACCATGGTTCACGTAGGGGATGCTGCTCTTAAGGTGATGAACGATGCTGGGTTTTTATCCAGCTAGGATTTTTCTAAATGGCCAAATATTTCCGTTTCGGTATCATGTTCACAAAGCCTTCTTCTATGTGTTTCGGTGGGAGTTGGGGTTTCACATACCATTACCATTTCCAACTACTTGATGGCAGACGTGAATTTTCAATGTAGAGACCTTTACAGGGAATAAGCGGTAGACAATGGATGGATGGATGGATGGATGGATGGATGGATGGATGAGAATAATTTGGATGCAATATAACATCTTTGTGTGTATAAACCAGTTGGGATGCAAAATTGCGAAAAAAAAATTGAAAATGAAAAAAAAACTTGTATTGTGACGCACATGGACACACATGGATTCCACATAAAGTCACGACAACAGTGTGCTTTTGCTGGCAAAAGCAAAGGGAAAAAAAGTTCACCATGTATATCCAATTCTAAAGAAGAGAGAATTTGGGAATCTAAATGTTTAGTCCAGGAGTTGACTCTTAACCATGGCCACTTCACGACATACTTTAGGACGTTCATGGAGCAACTTGAGGATCTGCTTCAGCAACAAGCTCCCAGGCTGAAGAAGCAGAGAAGCAATTTCAGAGTGCCTATTCAGCCAGACCAAGATGCTCGGACATGGTTTCCATGATAATACAAAGATTGAATGAAGTAGCAGCAAAACCTCTCTTATTAGTTGTTTATGTATCTATATGATGCAAATATTATCAACTTCTGATAAAAAAATAAATAAAAAGACAGGAATCATCTCGTATGTGAACTTTTACACAACTTTGACACAATAAAAAAAAATATTGCCTTGCGAGTTATTCAGAATATATACGAAATATTCGGAGTGTGTTTGTATAGGCCTTAACACTGTTGGTGATTTGGTCTATTCAAATTTAATTAGAACATCTAATGCAAAAAAACATTATAAAGAGTCCATGAAGAGAGATTATGATGCAGAGAAGAACACAGAACAAGCAAGTAACATATGAAATGTTTTTTCACTGTTGAGAAAGTGTAATGGTTACAATGTTTGCTCATGCTGGTGTTGTTACAGGGGTCTGGCTGTTCTCTGGATGTAGAAAGGAAGGGGTGTGTGTGTGTGTGTGGTGTTCACAATGGCTTGTGCTAGAGAGTGAGATACAGGACTATTAGGAGAGTGAGTTGTGGCAATTCTATTATCGTATACAAATAAATATCCAAGCGAGACCTATGTAGCCTCAGTGTTCTCTGCAGTAGCCGGCCATTACACTAGATGACATTTGGTCATCTAGTGACAGTGAAAATTATTCTGTCGGAAATCTTGGTGCATCTGTTCATTACAATTATTCACCTGAAGCAAAACATGTGGGAATTAATAAAATTGATGCTTTACCTAATGAAGGTTGGGTAGGTAGAATTCGAGTAATTAGAGGAGTTTCTGGATGTTATAGAGGCATCTCAGGTGGAAAACACCACACTGGCAAATCTGTGGGTGCAGCATGAGTCAAAATAGCAAATATAAATAATGGTGGGTGGGTCTTTTCAAAACTGAAAGAGTGCATCACAGATGGAACAGAATGTTTGATATGACAATTAGGTATTTGAACACTAAGCTTTGATTAATACTAATATCTGGTGCTTAAAGGGGTCAATTACCCCTTTGCCTGGTATGTGCATTTTGGGATATTCCTTTTTGAAATGAAAGAATTAAGTGAAAATGAAAAAAGAAAATACATTTTTTTATTCCCAGAGGGAAATTTAAATTCTGTCATTTGGTTCAGCTAGTTGTGGTTTTTCAGACACTGGAACAAGCCAGGATGTTTCCACATTATTTTCTGACTGATTGTCTTGAGCAGGTCTTGAGAACTCTGGGATTGACACCATCTGGACCAGGAGCTTGTTCTGGTTCAGTTTCACCAGTTGTTTCATGATTTGATTACAGTAGACAGACAGAGTGTTGGTGGGTTTCATGAAGTCCTGATATGGAGGGAGGTGAGGTTGTGTTTAGGTCCTTGACTGAGCTGCAGGGTGAAAAAGTGAAGGTGTAGCAGGAAAGCTGTAGGTTCATGGGGCTAGCTAGTAGGCTCATTTCAGCTAGCAGTTCCATGTTTCTAGTGCAGATCTTCTATTTAACAGTGACATTTCCAGGATGACACCAACGCTGGTTAACCAGTATTCCAACTCCACCTCCCTCTAGTTTTCTACTGAGTTCTTTGCGGTGTGCATGGACCCTCTTATAGCCGTGTACAGACGCATTACCGTCTAGGATATGTTCAGTTAGCACCTGGAGCTCCTCGGTTTTGGTATGCCATCACAGCATTTAGAAGAAGCAATTTAAATCTACACCGTTTACCTCTCTGCCCCATTCCTGCCCTGTATCCTCTTCTCTTTATTTTAAACTCCATTAAGATTTGAGGTGTTTTTCACTCATAATCTTGAATATAGAGGGCATTATTTGTTGATCTCAGTTGTGAATAAGTCTTGTTGCCATTAGACTCGCCATAACAAGTCTTAAAAGAGCAAAAAAAAAAAAAAAAAAAAAAAAAAATGCCGAAAATTAGATGATTAGGATGGATTAGTGATGATTAATTTTATTGTGCTTTACAGGATTTTCTGAGTTTGGTCAGTGTCATCCAACCCTAAATGCCTGTTTCCTTAGTGACACATCCACCAACCAGAGCTAATTTGGAATCCATCTTGCATCCTCTGTCCACTCTGAGCTATCTGCAGACAGTAAAAGTGAGTCTAAAGTTGACTTTTTCCCCCGATAATGCCCTCTTTTGTTTTTCTTTTGAATCGACCAATGGGCATACTGTGAGTGTGTTTAATGTACTTGCTAGCATATGAAACAATCACACTCACCTGTGACATTATACAATGTCACACTAAAGCAAAAGCTTTGAAATGTGGTTTCTCAACCTGCTGCTGCTGTGTGGTGATGTCACCTGAAATGTGAATAATAGATGTCTCTGTGCCATCAAATGAGTCAGAAATGCCACATTTTAGGTTGAGAGATTTAATTTGGGTAGGTTACATAATGTGTCTTATGACATGATATTTATCCAACTTAATCTCTAGACAAGGTAATTATTAGCATATGATGAGGGTTGCTCACCAAAGGAGGTGCATACATATGTCAGAAAATTGAGTTGGACCTAAAGAGCAGAGTAACATAGACCTTGCAATCATGTCTAAAGAATTGGGTATAAATGGGTGCCACAGCAATCTAGCACTAACTCGGGGTGCTTCCAGGATAAATTTGCAGCACAATAATAATGGAACAGTTATGCCAAGTGAACCTGATAAGTCCAAAGCAAACGCAACCACACCCACAACTTTGTACACAGGCATTCAGCATTGCAGCAGGAGAAGAAACACACACACTTAAACAATGACCCATGACAACATGCTTATAGAACTTTTATTTCTTTTATTTAAAGTTTTTAGATTCATCTTTGTAAATGCAGTCTCTATTTTGCTTAATAACCTTGGAATTTTTATATTGTTTTCAACATAAAATATCACAAAAAATATCTGAATTACAGCTTGTAACAAAAAATAAATAAATAAAAATTCCAAGTTGGTAGTTCCCTAATTGACTTAATTGTTTATTAGTTTAACTAGAAAGCCTGAAATTCTCTCTAAACTTGATGATTATACTAACTTTGTAAACTTAGGGACTGCAGACACCTGAGGAATATGTTGCTGTGACATCATCCAAACTGTCCCGAACTGAATCCTCTGGTTATTGTGGAATTACCGCTAGACTTTCTGAAGGCTTTCTCTCCCAAACATAGAATAAAACCTAAGCAACTCTTTTCTTGTACTCTCACTGTCTCTTGCTGTGCCATTTCTCAGAGTTTTGATGATCCCAGTCATCCTGGAAATTACAACAGCACTGAGTTTAACACCACCGCGGTGAGTGGGCATCCTCCACTTCTTTCATCCAGGACTTCCAAAGACTCACATTCCTCCTCTTGTGACTTAAAAAAATCAATATCCCCTGTTTCTTTCTATCTTATATTATATTCATTGTGGACAATGACCATAGGCTAAAAATATAGCTGAACTTATTCATACAAATGTCAGCATGCCCCATCATGCAACATGTAAATCACAGGTAAAACTGAATCGTCACAGCAAAGCATTTACTACAAACATTTTATCTGTCTTGTCCAGGACTCATCCGTGATGCAACAATGTGCTATTGTGCACTTTTTAAAGTTTGTAAAATCAAAAATACTGGCACTCTAGTGTCTGCTCTCCTATGTTGCAGGATTTGTTCAGACTATGGACCTTTGGCATGCAGACTTTGTTGAAGGGTCACAAGCTTATTATCACTTCAATAAGCATCAATAATCATGGAGAACTATCTGTTCCAAGCTATCCATCAGGATTTCCCCCTGGATTTGGGGATAGGCCAATCCCCTCTAGCAAGCATGAAAATAACAAATTATTTCTTAAAGGCATAAGAATATTTGAACAAAACATTTCAATAACTCAAACTAGATTAGTGTCATTGTGCAATTAAGCGCCCACTCACATTCTGACCCTGTAATTAGGTTGTCGACTAGCTCCATCCACTGTTAAGAGTAATTCTCATTATCAGTTCGCTGCAGATTTCAGCCAACAAAGAGCTGTTAAGAGCTACTTTGATGTTGTCATGTGGCTGTTGTATGGAGGACTTTGTAGGTTAATGAAAGGATAATCAGGAATATTTGATCTTCGTAGTAGTATTAGCCTGTGACAGACATTTTTTAAAATAAATCTGCAACACTGAAGCATCTTTCAATTTCCTAGCTTTCTACAGGTTAGATACACTTTCATTTTGAAGTCAATAGCTTTATTTACCATGTTTGCATTAGTTCTAATCTATAAATTCCTGAACAAACTAATTTAACTAAGCACTTAATAGTTAATTTACAACAGTTAGAATTTCACCCCAGAAAAGTGAACTTATCATTACGTAAAAGACAACCTAATTTTATATTTTAATTATATTACTTCCTGAAACCCATATGCAAGACACACTCGAGTGTCTCCCATCAGGCTGTTGTGGGAATACAAAGTAATTCCACAATATACAAAACTTGAAAAGTCTTATGCTCATGGTTTGGTGCATGGTTTTGGTTACAGATGAAAGTGGGATTATTCAGTGGGTAAATTGACCCATCCTCTTTATTGCAGCAACAGTGCATAATATTTACATGCTGATGATATGCTAACGAATGAAACCATGCTAAACATTTATGTAAATATTAGCCTTAATTATTCATTTTTCCAGAAAGTGTTTGTTGGGTGAAGCAAGTCGAAATTATAATATCACCAAATGTAGAAAATTTTAAATCCATGTTTCTCGTGCTCCTATGCAGGAAATCTACAAGGCAACCTTTAACTGACCTTGCTTTTAATCATCTTAATTTAGTTCATAATTTTATTGTAATGTTTGCTATTTTTTCTGAGTTTTAATACTTTTCATGTTCTTTTGGCACCATATTTAATGTTTTTTTATGTTTTATGTAAAGCATTTTAAATTATTTTGCACATGAAATGTACATAAACTTGCCTTGCATGAATTGAGTTCTATTGGAGGAACTAAAGAGAAAGAGCTGCTATAATACTTTGATTTTAGGAGAGCTTCTTTTCTTGTAGGTACATCCCAACTTTTCGCTTCACTTGCACTCATAGATTCATGTAAAGTTGTGAAAAACGATGCTTGGGCAGCTCAGGCACACGACAAACTATTCTGCTGTCCATGGTGCTGAAACATTAGCTATGTAAGTCAAGATGATTAAAACAGAATTGATCTGCTGCATCTTACTTGAAATCATAAGATATTTAATAAATATTAGATATACAGTCTGCTCTAGATAGCCGCAGCTATAGCAACCTGGGCTGTAAAACTGGATTCAACATAGGTAACCATAGTAACAAACTTAAAATTGATATTGATGCAGCGTTATCAAATGTAGTAAGATATATAAAGAATATGTGCAGGATATTTTGTTACAAAGTAACTACAAATATGCTAAGCTTGAGTTTATGTTCATTAAATGAGCTGTATGAGAATAAATATGAGCCTTTGTGGCAGAAAATTTTATGATTAGATTTTAGGTTTTAGTTGTGAAGTGCATTTGAAGTATCACATGGGTTTGATTGAGATTAAACTTGATTGTTACTTTCCAGATGGTGCTGAGAAGACCCACCAAGTCCAATCCATGCACTCCTAATCTGTATAGAAGATTCCAGGAGTATTTTGGTCCATTAAAATGATAGGAGGTATGGTGACGATTATTTAATAAAATAATTCTGTCACAATATGAAAGATATTTGTCTACATTTATGAATGTGTCTAATTTTTCCAGAGTACTACATTATTTAAACATGTTTATTCTTACCCAGATTTTCCCTTTCCCCAAGGGATAGGTGCATTTTGATAAAACTAGGAGGATATGTGATTGGTGTAAATGAGTCTAACACAAGGAAGAGAGGAAGCATTCCACTTAACTTTTTTACATTTGGATAATATCTGTTTGCAAATTCTACCCAACAATCGCTAGTTCATAAAAATGTCCCTATATTATACACCACTTGCACTGTACGGGTAGAATTTTAGCTTAATTGCCTATGTTCTACATCACTTCTCTCAATTGTTTGGGGAAAAAGAAAAGAAAAAGGGCATTTTTGTTGCTTTTTGTTTTTCCGTTTCAGTCAGTCATGGTGCACTTCACACCATCTCAATTACCTATCATGAATTTCCATGGAAGCCATTCAACAGAAAAAACATTTTAATGAGGGTTTCACACTGCTTTCTTATAGAAAACACATTGCTATCTTGAAGGAATTAAATACCCATATCATTAGTATTAGTTAAAATGTTTTTGGGCAAGCAGGATGCTTCTCTTGGGATGCTTTAAAGATTTGGATGCCTTGAGACAAATAATGGTGTTGTGGAAAACTCTGCTTATTTAGCCAATTGAAGCTACAAGTTTATAATAATTTCAAATACCATATGCTAGATAAATGCTATTATTAATCTTTTTTATTGGTATTTCCTTTTTAATTTAAATTTCTCTTTTACATCCTTTCCTCCTCTGAACATCCTGTTATTTTGGCATTAATTCAAGAGGTCATTTGCATTCATGCAGCCCATCTAAATCAGATTCAAGTACTAGAATAGAACACTGAAGGGCTCTTTCTTTCTTTTGATTATAATTAGGAATCAGTGTTGGATGACCACACAGAGATCTCTATACAAAATTGTCTGGCTGTCATTTGAGTGCTTTGACTTTCTCGTTAGTGATGCATCTGACAGTTTCAGCAACCTTACACAATACTGTTCATCATTAGATCGGATCAATAACTTTCATCCATTCATATAGATACCATCGGTTAGGTATCAGTGGGCTTCAGTACATTCAAGAACCATAGAAATTTATGTCCTATTTATGTTGTTCTTTGAGGTAGTTAGAGTGGCAGACTTGCCTGGTCACTAACTGAGTTGTGTTTCCATTTAGCATGGTATTCTCAGGCAGTTCTACTTTTTCCTTTTTAGTATGCCTTCAATCTGCATTTTATATGGCTTACCACAGACTTCCAATTAACTTTGCCTACAGTGGTTTCTACTGGGTGATTAATGTGGGTGGCTGGATGATTAATGACATGATGATGCTGGGAGAGTGAATAAGTAAGTCTTTGTCTGAAAGGAAATGCAGGATGTGATTGGTAGCAAAGAAATGAACTTGTTGCAACATGTTAGTAGTAGAAGTATGTGTCCAGGTAATACACTGCATTTAGTAAGTTCCGACACATTTTTCTATTAAGGTTTTACTGAGAAAACATTTAGTTTATTTACATTTAATCAATTTTAATAGATTGCAAATATTATAATTTTATAATATGTAAATGAAACTTTTCCATATTGTTCAACACTAACATTGCCTAAAATCACATTTAAAAAATCTTAACCCAAAATTAAAAGTTTTTTTTCCAAATATTAAAAGAAAATGAGTGGGAGAACAATGTTCAAAAACACTTTTGAAGCGCTTTTATAAGTTTGTTGAGCCGTTTCTGCCAGAAGCAAGTCTGGGAGTGAGAAGACTTCCATACATCACTCTGCTGAAACATTACTATGAGTAATGAAGTGTGAACTAGGAGCAGCACTTCGTTTTGTCATAAAGAGTGGAAGAGAGCTCACTGTTGCACAAGGAGATTGTGGACCATCTTCAGGCGATCTCAGCCAAGTGCCTGGAATTACAGTTGTCAGCTGAATTAAAAAAAATGAACTGCCATTATTTCCTGTTTCTTATGGACCTCTTAGGAAATAATCTCTGTCTCAGTAAAATGTATTCTCAGACAATGACTAAAAATTAAGATGACTGAATACCTATCTCGAAAGTTACTTATTTAACCTTGCATTTCTCTCTCTCTCTTTCTCTCTTTTCTCATATATA
>JBAMHX010000020.1:10418644-10431870 GCA_037177515.1 Pseudomugil tenellus
TATTATTATTATTATTATTATTATTATTATTATTATTATTATTATTATTATTATTATTATTAATATTATTATTATTAGATGGCCCATCTTTTTAAGCCACATCAAAACAAAGTAGTCCATATTGTGTGCGCGTTTTTGCCACGCCACTACGTCGGTACCGTTAACAATACTGTTAAGGTGGGAACTTTTCTGCCCAGTAAAAATCAATGACATGGCACTGGGGCCAAAAAAATACCGGTTTTGGTACCCATCTTTACATTTGAGGGACCAAAAAAAAATCAAGCAAATCTCCACACTATATGATCAAGAGAAATGTAACATCCACTAAGCATCAAATATACATGTCTTGCAATACATATGAATGTGTATTTTCTTCTGTAAAACTAGTTTGCATGCAAACAGTTTGACTCCTATTATTCTGAAATGGAGCCAGCATCCTTAATTTTTAATGGACACCTAACTTGAGTCAATATGAGCTTCTGTGTCTTGTCTACAGGCCACAAATGTCAGCAAGAGTCTGTGTTCAAAGAAAGTATGTGCATGTCTTTTATCTTTTGTGAAAAGCAAGTAGGAATTTCAAATGATTTTCTTGACGGATACATCATAACCAGTTCAGTTGTTAAAATATCTGTTAGTTGCCTGAGAGAGTGAGTTTATATTCCCCATGAGGAAAATCCTCCCTGAAATAAAAGTTTTACCTCTTGATAGAGAACAAAATCAAGCCTTTAATTCCAAATTTAATTTGGAAATACCATACCAAAATCAAACTGGAAAGGGCTTTAAGCCTTTTTCAAAGGTTTATGTGGTTAGCAGAAAATTACCCCTGTTGCACGTAGATGCACAGACTCAGCCACTGTAATGTAGAAAATGCAAGGAAGTACTGAAGCATACACAGGTAAAGTCAAAACTTTCAGCAGTGGAAGGCAATCTCTATAATTTTCGATTCCACCTTTTCGCTGAGGTTTCTTATCAGAGTGGCTGACATTATGTCTTTGGTGTCTTTGGAATCGATTTTTTTAGTGTCTGTCGACCCTACAGAATTGGATGGACCTACTTTCAGGGAGGCAGGATGTAAGAAGCTCTACAGTGAAGCAATTAATGAGATTTCAGTTTGAGAATTGATCTGTCTGCTAGAAAAAGAAGCATGGAGTTAAGCACCAAGTCCTTAGACGTAAAATAAAAACAACCTTTCTCTTACGATACTGAATTGCAGATTAGCTCTAAACCCTCAGAATCATTATCCTATAACACAACTGCCCTAATCATATTTCAAGGTTTTATGAGGAATGATGTGAAGTGAATCAGCAGTGTTGGGAGGATAGAGTTAGGCATCACAAGTTCGCCAAAATGTGACACTTCGATGCTAATGATATCTTGCCTTAGTTTTTTATGTTCCCAGACATCATTAAGACAAATGCATGTCCAATCTTGAAGCTAACACCGCATGTTGAGCTGTAAAAAAAATAATGAGATGCATTGTTTTTTTTTTCCTTTCTCTATCTTTCTTGAAAATTATAAGGGTTTTATTTCCCCATGGCTATGGGTGACTGTTTCAGGCTGCCCCTGTGTAATTGTGAAATGTGCAATTGCTTCTTTACAGCCCTTTTTCTTTTTAGATTACAAAATATGTCTGTTGTCGACAGTGACTGCACTGGGAAGAACCTTGTGAATGTCCAGGTCTAAGTTTGGGATATGTGTTAACTGTCCTGTTTTAAAGTGAATGTTTAAATCAGCAGGGAGAAGCAGATTCTCCTGCAAGGTCCTAATCTCTCTTTTCAACCCCTTTTATCTGCACTATCTCCAAAGGAGGGTCTCCAAAGGTGGCACAGTTGCAAGTCCTTGTGCCCTGCCCTTGAAGGCTCATACCTTTTTCCCCAGACATGTAATCAAAAAGTTAGCTCAGACCACTTATTCCCTTCTCATTTCTGATTTTCCTCTCGGAAAATGGACATACAGAGAATTCTTTACATTCTTTCAACCATATTTTTCTTTATGATCTAAACACAAACCCACTTAGCTTTAGTTTTCTGTTTTTTTAGTTTTTACCTCTTCAAAATGTAACATTTCATATGCGGTGATCGGTGCTCTCTACACACGCACACACATAATCACAGAGCAGAAGCTGTGGTAGATAGCAACAGTGTTGTAATAATAATACAGTTCAATTCCAACCACCTACAGATGTGTCTATATGCAGCCTCACAAATAATGAAGCCTGCACCTTTTGCTTTAATAGCAGCTCAGATAGATCCTTGGGGGTGGATCCCTGTCATTCAGACACTGAGCAGGCATTATTGAGGAAGGTAATTGGCAGGGAGCCTCATCTCTGGAGGTTTCTCTTGGCCTCAGCGATCTGTCAGAGGACTGTGAGACTCTGCCATTAATCAGTGTAGGGATAAGAGAAAGAAGGGATGTGCTAGCAGATCCCCACCTTTCCTTCCTCCTGACAGAAAAATCCTTACCTAATCAAACTGCCCATTCTAATCTACACTTAACAAGTTTGCACCACATTCAAGGAGGACAACTCCATAAATGGAAAAAAAGGTGTTAGCACAAAAAAACAAATGTTTTTGCTGAATGAACTTTATTTCATCATAATATTTTATGTATGTATTAGAAAGGTATAGACAGGTACCTGCATTAAATACCTAATTTACAGAAGTTAAAACGGTGGTGACTGAGTTAACATTTGTTAAATCTGCCTTACTTTTCTGCAGTACACCATTATCTAAAATTTATTGCGTGTAATGACTTTTTCCAATTGCATACCAATGAGTGTTTTTAAGTACACCAGAGCAGAGCAAACAAGCAACCACAGTGACAAGGGTGGAGTGAACCACAGCAACTAGAAGTGAAAAATGAACACATTACTTTGGGTCTGGCATGTGAAGCATACGTCATATGCTTTCTTTGAAAGTGTTGGATGCATTACTTTCACTGTCACAAGAGAAAAATGGTTCACTCTGAACACTGAACATTAAAACAAGTTTTCATTGTCTAAACATAAAAGTTTATTCTGAATTTTTCACATATGACTTATGGTCAGGCTGTCACTGTTTTTATTTAAATGCAGATGGTACGCAAAGTATAACTTGTAAATGTACAGGGGTTCCCAAGCAGGCGGCATGGCCATGGTAACATGTTGGCAATGTTTTCTAAAAGATATACATTGGAAAGACTAGCGACCTGTAAAGGGTGTACTCTGACTCTCTTGATGACTGCTGTAATAGGCTCCAGCTACCCGTGACCCTGAACTGAATAAAGTGGATGGATGGATGGATGGATGGATGGATGGATGGATGGATGGATGGATGGATGGATGGATGGATGGATGGATGGATCTGAAAGCATATCTTAATGTCTGATGTAACTGCACAGCATGCAGCCATAATCTTAAAAAAGAAACTGGAGGTTGACCCTAGGGGTAAAATGTTCTGCCTTGAGCAAACATAACAATCCAACAGCAAACATATCAATACCCTCCCCTCTCCAAAACATTTAAAATTTGTTGCTAGCTGGCGCAACTGTTTATCACTGTGCAAAAAGGAGTAAAATTGATTAAGAGCCCTGTAATTGAAAACAATGACCAACGTCTATCGTGCTCATACTCTTGTTTGCAGGAGCGCTTCTTCTTGCTTTACTTCCATGTTGACTTTTGCTATTAGTGCAGCTGGTACAGCAGCGGTGATAAGTAAATCAAACAGTATTCACAAGCAATGTAAACCATTCTGTGGTGGACAAGAAGTTTAAATATATAAAAGTCTTGTATTGCACCACATAAGTTTGCTGCACACATTAGCGCTTTAAAAATGAAAATCCATTGCAAAATCTACTGATGGATCTTTATGAGTTTTTTTGGGAATTAGTCTTGGTCTAACTTAGTAGCTATTAAATGGGCAAGGGATGGGCGTGGTGGTGATCTGGATTAATATCTGAATTCAGGAATTCTTTTAATAGTATTACATTATCATTATAGTATAGGGCTATTTTTTAGTAATAATGGTCACATTAAATGGTCAGAGTGCTCGACCAAGATATAGAAGGTCCCATTTCCAATTTTCATCATTGCAATAAATTCAGATGTAAACATGCAAAAATGCACACTCTCTCTCTCTCTCTCTCACACACACACACACACACACACACACACACACACACACATATATATATATATATATATATATATATATATGACAGAAATCCAGAGAATAGATCTTGATATAAAATTTGGGGTGCTAATATTAAGCTGTGATGTCTAATGCTTCACCAATAACATAGTTAAGCTTATTTGTTTTTACTCGGCTGAAGGTAGAAGGCGTTTACAGCTGTTCCAGACGACCACACTCGAAGGTGACTGTGGAGTGATAGTTGTTCAAGTGGGACTCATGACAAACACTTTCAGAGATGCTTGTTTCTGTGGCATTCAGGTTTAAAATGGAAAGAGCCTGTTTGAAGTAAGAAAACAAGATGCTTGAAGGCAGGAATTTAATTTTCAGAGCTTTTGCCTTTAGAAAGCGGGGCAATTTTATTATTTTTTTTACCATGTCCTGCTTTTGTAAATGGACAAAAGAATGTTAAATTTAGTGTCCAGCAACCTTAGTGAGGAACATACTGAGTAAATTGCTCTTTGCAACTTAAGAAAGAAATTCCATTCCATTTTTTTTCTTTATTTGTATGAGTCATTAGCCATGCTGCATTTTCTGTGAAGAACATGCTGAACATGTTTTCAGTGATGCTCACTGCACACATGGGTCTTATACTTATATATATTATGTGTGTGAATGTGTGTCTTTTCATAGTTTTAAGGTATGAGTTACTTTTTTGTTAATTCATATACTCACCCTTAGGGATGTTAACCTTGAGCCTGTGTGCTCTAGCACATAGAGCATATGACACTGAAGTGTTATAAGTAATATTTCAACATGTGATTCTGTACATGTCTGACGAATGGTAGAATATGTGTGGTTGAATTGCAGTTCTCTTTTGTGGTGTGTATCTCTGTCTCTTCTTTATGTGTTCTTTGTTTTCTCTATCCTTTTGCTTTGTCTTGTTCTTTTTCTGTCCCCTCCGTTTGTGTCCAGGTATACATTGAAATCTTAATGAACGATCTTAATGAACGTTTTAATTCTGGATAAGAGAAGTTAATAAAAAATAAAACAAAAACACGTGATTCTGCATGTCAAAAATCCTGGGACCACACCAACCAAGGCCTTGTTACGTCCCCAGTGCGTATCGAGCAGCACATGGGAATTTCGAAGGGGTGGGTTTGGCAATCTTTAAATGGTAGCCAGAAAGCACTATTTGTGAATTGGAGAACTTTAAGAACTTTAGGATACCCTTTTGGTTTTGTATTCAGTTTAGATTTTGGATCCCTTTTGTTGGTGCACAGTTGTGCTTTTGGTTTGTTTAATTGACGAAGGAAGCTCTCTGACTATTTCATTGCATTTTGAGTTTGAATACAGCACTTTGGTTCATTGGGTTAGAGTGTAGTTTCAGTTTATATTAACTTTTAACTATTTTTTAGTATTTTGAGTTATTTTGTAAATAATTGCAAATAGTACATTTTTATCTATAGTTAAACTTAACCTTGTTGAGGTCTCTTTTTGTTTTAGTTTATTTCTTTAGTTTTGTTTTGGATTCAGATATAAACAAACTTTTTTGACACCTTAAGTCATTATTGTTTTGAGAGCTGAAAATTTTGTTATAATCATTTATTGTTAAATCTCTAAGTTGGATTCCGGTTTGTTTTGTTACTGACCCTTAAACCCTTCAAACAAAAAAGGGGTTGTAACATCCCAAAAGACAATGAAAACACATCCAATTCTTCTCCAATAGACCAGATAAGTGTACTGGTCTGTTTGTAGAACTTCCCAATTGGAAGGAAATATTTTTAAACATCTTTACACATTTAATTCACAACTCTAGTGCTAGTTTAGAAGTCACTGAACTGTTTAAGCACATAATCAATACATAACTAGTATTTAGATAGAGAGGGAAAAGGCATTTGGCAAGCTTGTTCAGTTACTCAGACAAGCTAAGGTTAAAAAATAAGGCCTTTGCTGTTGGAAACGACAGTTAAAGGTATATCCCTGAACCCCACCAATCCCCAATCCTCGAATAAACACAACACAATAATATAAAGATGCATATGTTCAGACACACCTGGTGTAACCAGCCTGGTGTGACGTCAGGACATGATGCATCCTGTGGTCATGACCTTTTATTTGCACTTGATTTGATGCCAATTAGACAATAGTTTCAGAGATATAGGCAAAAATCTGATTTTTTTTGTGCATAAAGCGGTGGGGAAACCATAAATCCACTAATTATGAAATTTGATCGGATTGTTCCCTTGAAAACCTAAAGAGATATACTGAGTATCAAAATCCAATTGTAAAAATTGTTTGAGTTATCACACGAAGGATATCCATTATGTGAATAATTAGGACCTGTGAGTGTTGAGGTTTAGCCTGTGCCTGGTGGGACAACTTCCAAGCTACAGTCTATGTTGCTTTGCTGTTACATTAAAGGCACTTTTCTGAACTCATCAGCACACAAATTGTCTCACACTTTGGAAGATACAAGAGATAAAGTTTTACAGGTGGCAACAATGTGTTTTATCTTATGAGTGTCATGGCTCAGGTGACTTTCAAATGTGTTTAGAAACAATATTTTTACTGATCATAGTTTAAAAAGGGGGCCAAGACTTTTTTTGGAATTGCTTGCATTGAAGAATCAAATAGAAGTTTATAACTGTAAATGGATTTGAACTTTCTTGCAGATAATTAGATTAAATTTAATTGACTGAATTAAAATGAACTTGGATTTTTCTTTTAGACTATATGATTAAGCTAACAAATGATAAGAGATTCAAATAAGTTTAATGATATGCATAAATTATTCTCGTTGCATAAATTGAAAGAGCAATAAACTTGGGCCAAACAAAAGTGCAACATTATTTGCATTGTGTATAAGATGTGAACAGATTTCTCTATATTATCCAAAAAGCACAACATTTAAATGGAAATTGGCTCAAATAAATAAATAAATGAATAAAGGAAAAATAATAAATTCACAATTTAAAGCAAAGTTTTAGAACAGTTGCTTAAAATAAATTTGATCTCAATCTGTTATAAAGTTTAGAATATTTTGGGAAAAATTCCTATTAGGGAAAATGTCCGCAGGGCAACGCAAATAGGAAAGCAGTATTTCAAATTATTCTACATGAAGGATTTTATTTAATGTAAAATTAGGCTTTTAGTGTTTTGGGGGGAAGATTTAATGTGTGCCCTTTCTTCAAATATTAGGATCGCAAATGACTGAAAGAGTTTGTTGTGACAAAGATACAACACTTAACACTGAGACTAGTTCAAAACATCCCATTAAAGCCTGGAACACAATATTGTGACCACATGACTTATGTGAGGCTTCATCCACCCCAAAGAGACACTGGAAATAAAGTACATGAATTTATTTAGCAACATCATCAATGTCTTGACTGCTATAAAAAGACACGGGGCGTTTTCTTCCTGTTCAGTGTTGACACAGCCTTGTGTATAGATAAAAAAAAAACATAAAATGTGTACATATAACACGAAGAAGTACCATAATTTCTTCATATTTTTTTTCACAGTACCCCAAACAAAATACACTCATGTACAAATTAACTCATGGGGTCAGAGTTCAATTTAACTAACCCGCACTTGCACAAACCCATTAGAATTATTACCAAACCTAATCTTTGCCATTGTTTTCATTTATAATAAAAACAAGGAAGAAACATCAACATGGTAAATATATTCCTTTAGACTGACTTGCTTGCTTAGCTTTCCTCTGACCCATAAACATAATCTAAAAAAAAGTATTTTGGAAATGCATAAACAATAAATCCAAAGTAAATATGTAAACATTTGTGAAAAGACCCATTCAAACACACACACAAGTACACGCACCCTTATTGTTTTGTGAGAAGATGCTTCACGAGTCTCTACAAAGACAAAACTTGTAAGCACTGTAGTAACAACCTATTTTCCCAATCTGGAAGGCAAAAAGAAATAAATGCATGTACTATGAAGGTAAAAATAATAAGCTTATGCTCTAGTACTTTAGTGTTTCAATTATTTGAGGAAAATGCAAAATATTTGGCACTTTCTTTATGAAAATACAGTATAACATGACAAGGACAATAACAATTGATGCAGCTAAATCTAAAACCTCATCTGTTCATTTTGCAAAATTTCACTTTGATTTTTTCTTGCAGATTCTAGACTAATCGTTATCCCTCAGTAAATGGGGATGGGTGATTACTGTTGTACAATATATGAAATACTCTGAATTTATTGATGGATTCATTTTGTTATTTGGACGATTGTAAATTTACTGAAAAGGGATGATGAAAAGTTTGCACATGGATAGTAAAGTGGAAAGACATTGCTAGGAATGTAAGAATATTTGCTAGGTGTCAAGCTGAGGGCCAAAAAATAATCTTTGAAAGATTAAAGAAAGAAATACTGAGCACATGTAGGTGGGAAACTACTTTAAGTTGAAGACAGAAACTCGGAGCCTCATGCCTGCCTTAAAGCCAGTAATGATCGTATACTTATGATAAAAAGTGGCTGTAGTAAGTATACTATAATTAATTTGCCTTCTCAGTACATCTCTTCCAGCACAGAAATTACAAGCATATAGTTGGTGTCAAGAGTACAACATAAAGCTATAATCATTCCAGCTCA
Source organism: Pseudomugil tenellus (assembly GCA_037177515.1). Classification (NCBI taxonomy): domain Eukaryota; kingdom Metazoa; phylum Chordata; class Actinopteri; order Atheriniformes; family Pseudomugilidae; genus Pseudomugil; species Pseudomugil tenellus. The sequence goes on from JBAMHX010000020.1 coordinate 10,427,377, forward strand.
GGTTTTAACAGGAGAAAAGATCTGTGAAGCAAAATTATGATAACTTTAGAGATGGCATAGATGTTGGGGAGTCAGCTAATTTAAAAATAAGGAAGCAAATTTTTATCTTAGTTTGTATTTACAGTATCGCCCAATAGCTTGTATTTTGTGGGCCTGAAGTGGTCTTAGTATGAAAGACCTTTCTTGTGATGACGTCCTTTTGGACGACCTGTGGTGATCAAGTTATTCAGTTTGCGCATCTATGCTACTATATTAAGTTAGAAATCTTGGGCCGAATGTGGGCCACAAGAACATTTTGGCCCGTTTTGAGTTTCTACAGGGATGCACAGTGGCACGGTTGTTGCGCTGCAGCCTCACAGCAAGCAATTTGCATGGAGTTCTCTCCGGGTACTCCAGCTTTCTCCCACCATTCAAAAACATGCATGGTAGGTTGATTGGTCATTGTAAAATGTCCTTAGGATTGAATGTGAGTGTGTCTGGTTGTTTGTCTGCTTGTATGTCTCTGTGTTGCCCAGTGATGGACTGGCGACCTGTCCAGGGTGTACCTTGCCTCTCACCCGGTGACTGCTGAGATAGGCTTGAGTTACCCGCAACCCTGAATTGTATGAAACAATTTAGAAAATGGATGGATGTTTTGTTCCGCTTTCAATGATTGTCTGCTTTGTGATTAAGGATGTTGTTGCATTATACTCCCTCTCCCTCTCTCCCTTCAGTTTGACTTAGGTTATTAATTTATCGACTGGCAATTATTAAAACAAGAAATATAAATCAATCTGTTTTATCCTATACAATTGCCTTGGCATTTGGGTGACACCACAAAGCAGCCAGGCTATCATCCAGCTTGCTAGGATGTTGTAATGGACAAGGTAAGAAAAAAATAAATCTGAATCATTTCATGGAATGCAGGATAAATCATTATCATAGACATTATCACATTGTTTCTTTCTGCTGCTGCATTCCAAAGACTTAGCTTTTCAAATTTCATAGATGTCAAACAGGGAAAGACAGTCATGGAAAATTAGATTAAGCTAATTGTTTATTCCTTGGGGTGTATATGAATAACATTACACACAAGGTTAATTATCTCAATAAAATATGCTACCATAATTGACAAAGATCATGTCTTTGATTAGCAAACAAGAGTTCTGTTGCTTTATTCCAATTACACACATGATAAATGGCATATGCCAATTTGCTGGCTCTGCTCACTGTGTTTACATGAGAACTCACTGAACCCCCTCTAAAAATCACACTGTAGCAATGACATACAGTAAAAGTCACAGGCTTTACAACCGACTATCAAGTCACGGCTCATAAATCATGTCACACAACAGCTGTTTCGTTGTGTGCTATGATAATGACTTACGTTCTGACAGCAGGCCAAAAAAATGTTGGCCATTTACAGACTCTTCATTAACATTTTGAGATGGAGTTACCCGTCTGCAGCCAGGCTCGGAAACAGATAAAACATTGTGTCAATCAATGTTTGTCAGAGCACAAATGGAAATACAGGACAGTGAAGGAGAATACCTCCATGCCACACATTTCCATTACATCTCTGAGACATTAGCATCCGTTCGTGACGACAGCTCACTGACACAGGATAGGAGAGCACATCTGACAAACTAACCAATTTGACTGACTGACTTGCTCTTTCATAACACCGACTAACCATCAGACTAGCAGACTAACATTATCCTGCAGTCTGAGACAGTGACTCTGCATGAAAGATAAGCAAGGAGTGCAAACAAGTTGCTGACTGGCAGTGAAAAGTCAAATGGAAGAAGTTGGCACAAACTAAAGGTTTTGTTTGGAAAGTAGCCTGACATTGCTGCACACCAAAAGCCACAGCCAATTTTGTCCTGAACAACACCAATGCTGTCCCATCATAAACTTGAAAATTTGGAAGCAGAAGTAAAGGAGGCAAGACAACGATGTCAGAAGGCTCAGAGTGGCTGGTGGCATCTGAGCTAGCTTGCCAAGTGGCACCAATGCAACTGCACCCAAGAGGAAGTGCCAAAGCTTGTCAAACACAGGGCAACCATCCAATCTAATCCAGTAGTGCAGGGAAGAGCTGGCTACCACTTATGTCACCACTATGAGTTGTCACCATTTAAGGCCCCAGCCCCTAAAGCAACTTTCATCAAAAAGACTTCTCTGTTTTATAAAGGCTAGTAGTGTATGCACTGTTTTACACAGAGGGGAAGACAAAATTACATTACACACACAGACTATTCAAAGGAGCTATATATTCTGAAAACATTCATACATATAAACACTGAACTTTCAACTTTGTGCAAATTCTTTTTATAGTAAACAATATGTCAACATGGCGGCATTAGTCCTGAACTATAAATAAAAGGAGGCTTCTTGCTGAACTGGTACATTTCAGGATGCGCAGAGTTTATATGACAAATGTATCTCATGATTGTAATTGGGGTTGGCTCCCTTGCAAAGGTGCTTTTTACTGGGTGTTTACTGGGAAAAAATACCAGAGGGATATAAAAAGAGAGTTGGCTTTTCAGTTGGGAACTCAATCAAGAAAAAAGTGTTTCTGTTGCTGTGTGAGTGTATTTATGTTTTCTTTTTCCGATTGGAACTTGACTGGGTCTGCCTGTGCAGATGTGTGATATGATTGAGTTTGGACAGAGTGTATTTGTGTGGCTGCTCGATAGTGTACATTTGCATATTAATCTTCAACAGTTTTTGCTCTATGAAAACAACAGATTAACAGTTCCCCACAATCACACGTCTATGTGTCACCCTCCCTCTTAGTTAAAAATATGTCAAATGTCCACAGGAGATCATTATCAAAAAGGATCTAACTTGATCAATCCTAATGAATCACCTACTTGATAGATAGGAGTGAGGCTCATCACACCCCAAAGACTCAATGCTTGCACATAATACACTCACAGATAGCTACAGATAAGCTGTGCAGACAAAAGTATGGTACTGATGTATTTACAAAAAATAAAACATTGTAAGTATTGAAATGTTTAATTAAAATTCATTTATAACACAGACACCAAAAATCATGTGGACGGTGTGGGGTTTTGTGGTTCCCAAGCTTAGAATGGAACTAAATAGAATTGTATTCTCATTTTTTATTTTTGTGTATTCAGTGAAATTTAGAAATTATGTCGTTACGACTGGGAGATATATATCTGAGTGACTGTATTTGGCATCTGGAGTCCCTTAAGGGTCAGTAGTTGGACTTCGTCTGTTTAACTTGTACTCCCATTGGTTTAAATTAGGTCCAGATTTTTTTGTCCAACAGCATAATCTCAGATGCTTTACCTTTGCTAGCTGATTCCTCCTATTGATGCCTCCTGCTGATCCCCAACCAGGAGGGATGATCATCTGCCTTGGAGATACAGAAAAGAGAGGTCAACTTGAACCATAACTCGAATGCCAGCGATGTGTGCTGACAAACATAGAGCAGCTAAATAAGTGGCTATGGGTCACCTAGCAAACCTGAACTATAAGGTTATAAAAAAAAAACAAAAACAAACTGTAAACCTGATCTTAAACACACATTGCATCAACTTCCAACCTTAAAGCGCTAAAATCCATATGTTTTGTGGCACAGTGTAATCTATCACACTGTGCCAGATCTGGAACTCTTACTGGCATCCCGATGCTGAAAAAACACACTTCAAAAAATTTCCATCTGGGATCCCACGTGACGTTGCAGCCAAGCCTTGCATTATGCAAATGGACATAAACACACAGACCGTTTGAATGCACACCATGGCTAAATGAGCAAAGAAACACAAAATTACATTCTCAGAGAAGGAGAGGAAACATAAGGAAGAAAGAAAAAGAATAACAGATAAGACAAGGGTCAACATCGCTTACTAGTTGGAGGGAACTCATACAGGTAAGATTAAAAACAGAAACAGAGTTAGCCCTAATAAGATTGACTCACTGGAAAAACTAAAGACTTTTTTATAGTCCATCTTGAAAAGGTTGTGGGTGTCCACATTAGGGGTTAGCTCCACAGAGATAACAAGGTTTAATTCCACCACTCATTTTACTTTTGAAACCACAAGCAAGAAAAATATGCAATCATGAGATATAGAAGATAAAATGGAGCTTGCTCTCATTTTTCTTTCTTATCAGAACCCTCACTTCAACATTTTGGATCAGATGGAGTGTTTCAGGGAATTTTTGGGACAGCCTAGAATTGCAGTTGCCATCTTGTAGTCCAGACCAGTTTTGGGGATCAGAAAGGCTAATGGGAATATTTTGTATGTATGTATTTTAATAAGGTCAGGGAAACATCAAAGATCAGGCATTACAATAAATCCATTGGTCATTTTACAAAAACGTGCAATCCGGATCATTCGTAAGGTTGGATTTTTTTAACATACTCATAATCTTTTTATTCAATCAAAGTTGTTAAAATTCAATAATCTTGTGAAATATCATACATTAATAATCTTATACAAAGCATTCAACAAATTATTGCCTCACAACTTACAACAGCTC
>JBAMHX010000020.1:10470546-10489131 GCA_037177515.1 Pseudomugil tenellus
TATATTATATTATATTATATTATATTATATTATATTATATTATATTATATTATATTATATTATATTATATTATGTATTTTCATTTATTTTCATTTTAAAATGAATAATAGATATTATTATTATATAGTTATATATAGTTATATTTTCATAAAATGAAAATTGTACATCAAATTACAATAAGAAAATTAGGTTTTTAAGTTAAGGTAAAACTTTATTAAGTTAATCCCACAAATTATTATCGTAATAACGTTTCATCAGTATTTTCAGCTTTGCTCTTGGTTGATGGAATGAATGTATGAATATAAATGCACGCATTGTCACATCATCTAAGGACAGGAAGTCCGGGATCTGTTTAGTTTAATGTAGTCACTAATTGTATGTATTGTAAGTTATGTCTATTGTTCTCTTTACCAGCCCTCTGAGACAACTTGTTGTGATACTGGGCTATATAAATAAAATTGAATCATCAATGTAAAGATGGTTGACCCATATCCTTTCTTAGATGTTTACATTTTGCTTTGCCACATATGCTTTTTGTATTCAGAAGTCTGCTATGCCAGCGCAGTGTTTGGGATCAATACTCACTGCTGTGTTTTGTTTTCTTTTATTGAATTGGCAGCAAGAAAGTAATTTACCGCTTGTCAGTAAACTATGAAGAAAGCAAAAGTTTTGTGTTTCTGGAAGCACTTTGCAACTATTCTTGCACATTACAAATGTTTTAACTTTGTTGTGTTTCAGTGAATTTTAACATTGTAAACAATCCAAAACACTGCTTAACAGTGAAATGAGGAAGTAAAGCACTGAGGGTGCATGTAATCACATGTAAACAGGTTCCACTTTAACCATGATTACTTAACAATGTAACTAATCATGGACCTGTACTTCTCATATTCTCTTTGGATAAAACTTAACAAAAAGATCAAGGAATGATGTATTGCACCTTATTTTGTCAGGACATGATTTCTAATTTCAGTTTTAAATTTAATTCCCTGCATTATTATCATAACATGAGGTTCTGAGTGCACAGAGAATATGTCCAGGGTTTGTCACCTACTTAATTGGCCAAATCAGTGTGTGGTACATGTCTGTGGATATGCTTTATTAGCCTAATAAGGACTCCAGAGGCAAGACCCCAAGCATAAGACCCTTCTGAAGTATTTAATAAGGTCCTTGGATAAGAACAAGTTGTAGCAGTGTAGCGTGTCAACAATGTAACTGCAGGGAGAAGGATAGTGAACACCCTATGCCTTTCAAAGAGGACAAGGGATTTTATGTATTACTATTAGGAAGTAATATATGCAAGTGCAGTCAGCATAATTTGGGTATTTATCTACCTTTTGTAGATGACTACCTAACTCAAACAAGATTTTGAGGTGAGGATTATGGCAAGCTGAGCCACGGTTGTCAAAGAAATACAACATTAGAAATTAATACTCAGTGCTGCAGTAGGAGCCGTGGACAATAGCTGTTTGGATACTCTCCTAAGCAATAAGAGGTGGTGGCTTGAATTATTTAGTGGTTCCTTTTCGCATGTAGCAACCATTATAAGAAAGAACATATATACAATAGGATAGACAGAAAACGGTTGAAACTGCTATAACTAGATAAGTATTCTCTTTGGATTGTATGTTATCGCCTTTGAACTATCTTCACCTGTATGTATCTTTTTTGAAAAAGGAGTTTATTAACATGAATTCAAATACAGTTGACACTATGCACCGAGCTTGCCAAGACCTGCAGGAATGTAAAAGGATGTGAACAGGAAATTATGCATCATATGATTCCTCGATGAATCATAAATGTAATTAGAAAAAATGTAATCAATGAGCATGGCTTTTAGGCAAACTGAGAAAAATACACTTTCACTACTTAGAAAGATACTGTTTTTGTCAACTGGTGGTTGTGAGGTACTTGAGTAGTCAGTGACTTACCCGTACTTGTGGTCTACTGCGTACTGAGTGGATTCAGTTTTGAGTCTGAGGATGGAAGAAGTCACAGAATCGCTAATTCTCCCCAATAAAAATGCAGTAGGGAACACTTAAGTACACTGATTCTTTTTTCTCCTTTTCTTTCTTTCACATTCAAGGTTAAATGCTATATTGTTTCAAGGAAATGAGTCACAGCTCTTGCTAATTGGCATCACTTTTAGTATAATTGAATGTAATAATGCAGTTATTCATTCGCTCATGGAACTCATGGTTACTTTATTTTTTGTTTATTTTATTTTTATATATGGTACAAAAAGAAGCTTTAAAAACAATGTACCCAACCGATATTTCTCTTTGCTAACTGTGCTATAAGATAGCTAAACAATGAGGGAAATTTGAAGTTACATCACAAGAAACATTAAAAACATCTGCACTTCTGAAGAGTAGAAATTGCAAAAAGTAGAAACCCTGCTATTTGCCAAAGATCATGCTCCGAAGAATTATGCGTTCAGGCAGTATTTAAATTATTCTTGAGGGAAATTTCCTGCATTAAAATGGCTCAAGTAACATGAGAGAAAAGATTAACACTAAGACATAGCAGTAGAAGCATTCTGCGAAGAGGGAATGGTCCACCAGCCGAAGTGGCAAGCTGCTTTTATTATACGAGACATTATTAGTGTAACAGAAGACCGCTATCTAAATATTCAGCTCTGCTTTTTCTGGACTCCGTTCTCAAGCAAGCTTGACCTAAAGCTTGAGTAAAACCTAAAGGATGGAACTCAGCCAGTGTAAAGCTGAACGTCATACCATAAGCAAATAGGATGTGAGCATAAAGTCAACATTACTGAAAAAATATCAAATCAGAAACATGTACTCTGAAGTCAAAGAATGGGAAATATTAGTAGGATGTTGAAAACAATGAATAGAAACAAATGCTTAACACACTGTTTTACATTGACCTGTTTGTATGTTTGCTTTGCAACAACAAACAATTTATTTCATTTCAAACTTACAGCTCCTTGGACATGATAGATTTAAAGGTTTAATCCTTTCACACATTCTTAGAGATATGAAATACTAACATATGCTTCATAGTTATTTGACTTTCTTTTCTTAGGAAATGATTTGTTTCTCTGATGCTTAATTTAGCACTGCAGATCTTTTTCTAGTGCATCATTGATCTGTAACATAATATATGTGCATATGTGAATGCATGTGGGGACATGCTTGCATTTTTTTCCCTCTAACACTCATGATGTAAATGTCCATTTTTCCAATGATGTCCGCTAAGCCAGAACTCTGATGCTACAAGCCATTCCATTTACTCCCATATTACTCCTGCCCTGGCTGTTTTCTGCCCACCTGCTGGTTTGTGATTTTTCTTGCCATGTGGCGCTTCCTAGCAACAGCTTGTTTTTTTTCAAACTGCTTTTGAAAAACTCAGACTGACTTGTATCTTTGAAATTTAACCCTGCTGATATAGCATTACATTTAAGATCAACCGTCACCATGTATACCTACATATGTAATACAGTAGGCATGCATTCATGGTATCTAGCCAAATATTCTTCCACAAGTGTGAACATCTCTATTTACACTTGTGGAAGACTTTTCTAATGTTTTCAGTTGTTTTCTGTAATAGCAAAATAAGTGAGCTGTTAATCGTCACCACACAAAACATTACAATGAAATTAACACAGTTTTATCTTCACATCGGTGCATGTGAACAATGGCTCAAGACAAAATTTTACTACCCTGCTGTTTCCAAATATCTTATTATGGTTGAACTATTTAGCTGCACGCCTTCATTTTCTCAAACCACACGGATGGTCTGCTCGCGTGCTGGCGTTGTGGAATGGGATACATGCTATAGATGGGTTGGTATAATTGATGGACCCTGAAGTGAGCAATCTTGGGTTATCAGTATACATTACTCGTGTTCAGATTTAATTTTTTTTCTTACGTCCTGCTGTCTCTTATTGGCAGAATGCAGTTGTTTCTACCATACATCAATATTCCTTGCTCCAGTAAGTAGAGAGGAAATATGAGCAGCCTGGAGCCAAGAGAGGGGCTTACTGTTTAGTGGGATAGAAATAGTATGTATATACTTTATTGTGTTAGTGTTTCAGGGTGTGATAAACTTTATCTTGTGTATTTTGTTTATATATGTTGTGTATATATCAATAAGGGAAATTCCCATTGAATGATCAAAGGCATTGAACGAATCAGCATTGAGAGCTGAGAGGATTTAATTCTTGTTTAATCATAAAAACAAATTAACATTATTTGACTGCAATTTCTAAATCTGATGTAACATTGTAAATAAAATATAGCTTTATATCCATTGAGTTAAATACAACCATATTTTAATATCTTGCTCAAAGCAACCTAGTCTTGTATGTAGCAGCTGAGTACAGGGGCTCAAAAGAAAAGGCAATTTTGTGTTGCAACCATTTTACAGACAGCAATTTTCCCTGCAAAGAGGCTTTAGTTCAGTATTTGCTGAGGTTAGCACCAATAAATTGGTCACACTTATTGTACTTTTGACATGCTATTTGGCATAATTTGTTTGCTCTCTATTACCTTTTATTAAGGGTACACAAGAATATTGCAAGGTCATGTGCTTTCCTTTAAGTGGACCTGTATCAGGGACTTTTGTATGGGCACAAATGTAGTGACATTTTCAAATTGTTTGTTGAAAAAAATGAAAATGTGTTTGTGAAGTTGACTGCATGGCACCTTATCTGTTGTCAGAAATTTTGTAATGCACTATCACCAATGAACAAACACGGAAACATAATGTAGCACTCAGTTTTTTTTCCTTCCACTGTCAATCATGTAGCACAGATTGCAGCTTTCAGGTATTTTTTTTTCTTTTTACCCCCCCGCTGAATGATGTCTTGATGGCCACTGAAGTCAATCCATAGTAATCACGATTCTTCAATCGGGCTGTCACCACACAAACACTAGGCTAGTGTCCTGTGGTGTGTGATGCTAGTAATCAACCAACCAGTGGGCTAGATAGACACCAATCAGTGACAGGCTCTGTCATACCCAGCAGGACTGCCCATATCAGAGATGGCCGGTACCACCCACAGGGTGCCATCTGCTCTCCATTTTATTTCAAAGTGCCTTTACCACTTACAGGACTCCTTAAGGAGGTAAAGCTGTGGTTTGATTTCAAGAGTCTATTGTGAATGTCAGAACAGAGAATGCCCGAGTGGGATATTTGATTTAAGGTCAGTATTATGTTTTTAATTTTAAAAAAAAAAAGCTATTGCCGCTATTGTGAAAAATTATAATATTTTAACTGTTTTACACCAGTTTCAGTCTTTGTTCATTTGTATAGATGGTGCTAAAACATGAAATTGCAGCTTTATCAACTGATTTTATGTGATGTTAGAATAGTGTAACAGTGTCAAGACACTAAAATGGGTTTGCATTGCTATATTTTATTTTCAGTTCTACAACATGTGGAGATTCTTTAGATCAAAGCTTTGAAATTGTGCCCAAAAAATATTAACTATTATTTATACATTGCGAAAAGTAAATGTGGGTAATTTATATAATTGTCAATATGTACATAGATACACGATTAAAATGCACACAGAGCAAGTGAAGATGCTCACTTTAGTTAAAAGGTACTTAAAGAAATCCATTGTTGAACAGTATGAGTGCAGGTGTAAAATGGTGGATATAAAAAATGTCTGCTACGGCCTGTAATCTATATCTACAGGTAGCTCCAAGTTTATCTTCATGTACCAGTGAGCAAATCACTATGTTTGGTCATTTTTGGTGTAATCATATGCAAGTCCTGCGTCCACCTATTCGTAAATTGGACATGAGCTTCCAAAAAATTCTAGTTTAAACTGTTACTTTATTTTACCTTGTTGGTTAGCATGTCCCTCTAAATCCCTTTCCTTTCTTATGTTAGGGTATTTTCTGTAGAAGCACTTTGTTTACAAACTCTCAAACTATTGTTTGCGTTAAGATTAGTCGCTCCCATTCTCTTTTGGGCTTTTTTTTCATTTACCCTTGTAGACTCAACCGTTTTACATGTGAAAGGAAGCATGCTCTCCAAAGCCCTTTTCACACATAACTACCTGGTAATGTACGGACATTTACCATCCACATCTTACCCGGACATACCTATTCCGACATGCATCTCCATTGGCGGAGATTACATGCTAAATTGCATTTAGACATAGGTGGTAAATGTCTGTGTAAGAAGGTGATCCTGAAACTGGATATGGTGTATCATTGTGCAACGGTGACAACAATGACAACAAAAACATATATTAAATTAGAATATAATTCACCTGGTGTTGAGGACGGCTCATTTATTGTTGCATCAAGAGGTCTTTGTGTCTAGTTCCACGCTAGCTTTGTCATCTATTATGGTCACTGACCGCGTAGCATTGCTGCTTTTTAATTTTGAGCTTGTTAATGACTTCCTGTTTGGTTCTATTTATCTGGTGCTCCTCCAACTTGGCTTTGATGCAATCATGATCAACAGAGTTCCACACTGTTTCCTGCACACATTTTCTTATACTTTCATCAGACCTTGCTGCCAGGAGTTATTTGGCTTCTTGTCTCGCCAGTTGCTTCCTATTTTCTTATCTCTCGGTTACTCGTGTTAGATTCTAGTTTTCTGTGTTTACTTTTTGTAGGAAATGACGTCATTGCTTCGTGCGGTAACCTCTTCCCTCCTATCTCCCTTCCCTCCTCCCCAGGTTAACGTCCGCACATTAACCTACATGTCTGAACAAGATAGTCTACACGGTAATTAAGTGGACATTGTACTAGGTCTTCAAGCGGGTAAAGTCTGCGTCGATCTACCCGCTTAATGTCAGAACTGTACCTTTCAGACATGAGAGTCGAAAAGACAATGTTCGTGTAATGTGCGAGTCTGTAACAGAGTCTGAAAGGGGCTCAAAAAAACTTGATTTGTATAAACTATGCCTCAAACCAGGAATCCCTTCTGAACGCATTGAAGCCAGCAATTTTTATTGCCAACAAGGCAATAAAAGGCAATGCAAAATGTATTTGCACAAATACAAATAGTGTTACATAGTAATATTAAAGGCATCACAGCATGGTGCAAAAAACATTAAAAGAAACTATAATAAGAAATTAAATGAGAAAAAATTAAATGCATGGCACAAAAGATAGAGGAATTAATAGTTGTTTTTAAACTCTTCTCTAAGAGTTTCAGACCTGCAGTTTTTTGGACCTGCAGTTTGTTTCACATCTGAATAGTATAAAAACTGAAAGCAGCCTCTCCATATTTAGTTCTGACTGGGAACAAAAAGTCAATCTGGACCTGAACTGCATCCTGAAAGTGGGAGTTCCACTTCTGCAACACAGCTGACACACATCAGACTTTATTAGTGTATCTTTGAAGAGCTTGACATCAAACTTTCCACAAGTCTGCTAATTACACATTGATGTGAATCAGGTGTGCTGCTGCAGGGAAACCTGTGTTACAATGTTTACAACAGTAAATTAAACTTTTTACTGTTAAAAGAAACAGTTACATGTGGAATAAATTTTTATTGTGTGAGTGAATTATCAGTATCTGTCCCTTGAAACATCCCTCTCTTATGATATTTATGTACAGATGTCCATTAAATATAGGGGTGGGGGGGTGGGGGGGGGTATCTCTATTTTTCTTTTTTGGTTTCATTTTAATGGTAATGTCTGTGTGTGTGTGTGTGTGTGTGTGTGTGTGACAAATTTTAAATGAGCATGTTGACCTTTAACTCAAGTGATTCACCACATGGATGTTAAGTCATGTTGAGTTCAACAGAGATGATGAAGTAAAAACTGGCTTACTTTAAATTTAATTGCGTACAAAAATAACATGCCCAATAATGAAACTATGGTTTAGTTTATGTTTAGCAGTGCTAACTACAGCATTTACAGTATTGTATGATACCATATAAGTAGTAGTAGCAGTAGTGGTATAACTATATCCTTTATGCATTCAGCCTGTTTTTTTTTTTTTTTTTTACTCTATATTCAATATTAGAAACGTGTCTTTATATTTATGTTAGACCTTTTAGTAGCTTTTAAAATTATTGCCTCAAACAAAAGCGAAGATAAAGTGTCGAGTCATTATTTTTATGTTCTAAAGTAAAATATTATAAACAACAATGTCATGTTAATATATGAGAAATAATTAGTCATTGCTAATTTTTAATAACCCCTTGACCTTTCTCTTTCAAGCTCACCTATTAAGAATATGATTTTAAATTGCTTCTTGGTTTGTGAGGCTTGAGAATTTTATTCATTAGAAGCTTTATAGGATAGGAATTTTATTTCCTTTATTTTTTAAAATAAAAAAAATAATAACAGCCTGATTGATTCTGTTGTGTCTCCCTATTGACATAATTTACATCTTATTAATCCACTCTTACATATTTAATCGATTATGAGCTTAAACCAGCATCAGCTTTCAGGCCTGAAACAATGTTTTGTGTGTTAAAGTACTTTAGTGACTCAAATGTTGTCAGTCATTCTTTTTCAACATTTTCGTCCTGACAGGGAGTTGTATCATATGAGCCCGATCTGATCACAATGTAAAACAAAAGCAGCATATTCTGCAGCATTTCTAATATGGGGGATAATGGTATTTCTCTGCAAAGCTATGTCAGATGGAAATACCTTTGAGTCCACCCGGTGGCCTTGACACAAGAACCCTCATATCCATCATGCCATATCTTTGTCTTTGGGTGCTTTGTTACATTTTAGGGTCTGCTCTCAGGTGAAGATAAATGCTGTAAACACTCCTTTATGAATGAATAAATTTCCTCTGCGCCAACACTGCTCCACAGCCCAGTGTTAATAAACTGATTCATGGTGTAATCCACTCTCTCAAGCGTTCAGGGCCCCTTTTTATACCCCCCTATTTATGTTTGCTGTTATTTCAGAGTCAGCTGAAAGGAACCACGAGAGAAAGAAGATAAATCACATTTCCCTGCTTTAATTTATGGAACCGGTGCTATATGAGCAAATTCTGACCTAGCAAAAGGGAGCAGTGAGGAGCAGTGAAGGAAAACCTGAAAGGGAAGTATAATCAGGAAAAGCATCTTTCTCTAACCTGCAAGCATGAAAAGTGAACGCGTTCATTACAAACTTCATTGTCTGGAACCGCGACAGAGAAGAAAAGTTAGTCCAAAAGCAGGGAATGTATTCTTGTTCAGCCCTTCAGAAAAGCTCGTCTTTCATCATTATCACCTGTCTTGGAAAAATTGACCATCTTTCTTCATCGAAGGTAAATAATTTCACAGAGTTGCCAACAGATGCATCATAATTTTTAAATCTGGCTTCTTCGGCATTGTCGCCTATAAACAGAAGGGACACATAATATATATTCTTTGTTAACATAGACGTGTAGGTTCCATTAACAAAAGATTTAGACATTTTAAAAAGTTTAAATAGGAAATGACAACAACTGATTAATAGAAAAATTATTTCTTTCTTCATTCTGTTGCCACAAAAAAGTTTGTATTGACTTAATTAATCCACAATAATGATAAACATGAAGGACATTCTCATTAGGATGTCAAATCATTAAGCATCCTATGAGGGATTTAGTTAGTTATTTAAGAAAACAATGAGTTTACATCTGAAACTACACTTGCAGGTAAAACCTACAGGTATTCCAACTGGTCTGCGGTGAAACAGGTGAAAGCAAGCTGAGTGACCCCTGTAATGAGTGATTCAATATGCAAATACTGTTGACCCATGGTCCAGGGCTTACAGAGCAGCCATCTGTTAGCAAGCCACAGAATGGCTGGTGGACAACACTACAGAGCAGTGCTTCTAAAAATAACTCACCTTCCATCTTTTTTCTGTTAATTCAGCAATAATGGGAAAATCTAATTGTTTCTTGTTTGTTTTTTGTATGTCACTATTTGTAAATAATAATACATTTCTATTGTATTGTATACTATTAAACAATCACAAACTTTGGAACATGTAGAAACTCATATGGGCTCAATATAATTATAACAACTCTGCAGTCATAAATAAATGTTTGTAAATAATTACTTGTGCTAACAAGGTGGAGGAGATTATGTTTTTTCGGTGTTTATAAATCAATCAGGCTGATGTGTGTATTTTTTTTTTTTTTTTTTTGGCTGTCTGTTGGCATCTTTATGTAAAAACTACTGGACAGATTTTTATGTTTTTTTTTACAATAGTGCTTGGTCTAATTTGGATTTTATTAAATTTTGTGAGTGATATAATCACCACCTTCATTCCAAGAATGTTTTAAAAGATTCTTTTATCTTGAAAAGGGTCATTTTTATTGTATACATATCTCAAGAAATAAAGGAAAGATCTGGATCCCAGCTGTGGATAGTAGGATCTAAAACAGAAAAAAAGAAAAAAAATTTGGATCTTCAGGATTTTCATTACTGCAGGATAACAAATTAATATATAAAAATGTAACAAACAGCACAATATGGCCAGCACACCATGGATTCATTATCATTGTATCTAGGAGTTCATTAGTCTATATAATACTGGAATAGCCTCCAGCTACCTGCCACATTGAACTGGAATAAGTGGGACAGATAATGGATGGATTTATATGTATTTGTTTGTTTTTATTTTCAGTATTGATTTCTTGGGTTGTATTTATAGTTAGTAATTCCCTTGCAAATAGATTTGAATGCCTACCATTCAATTAAGGGGAAAAAGGATCTACCTGTAGAGATAAAAAAAAGTACCAGGAATCATCCGGAAAAATTTTGGTATTTGGTATTTTTGGTGCTGCCTTTACATGTCCAGTTGATTGGTTGATGACTTTACCTTGCTCCTCCAAGAACAAGTTTGGGTGAATGTTTCCTACCCAAGTAGATAGATGGGGGTATACCAGAGCCAGGGAGTTTGTTCTTTGACAGCCCCCTCTCTCTTCCCACTGCTGTATAACCTTCGGTTTCCAGCCCCAAGTAGTTGCTGTTGTAGACGAAGCTGGATACAGCCATCTGAAACAGCAACTGGAATCAGAGTACTGCTGAAATAATAACTGTGATTCACAGAGGGCAGCTGGACAACTGGCTGACCGCCTGATTCTCTGATTGGCCCGTTTGATTTTTTATCATCAAATCAGATAGAAGTGTAATGAAAGGGGACAAAATTTGCATCTTTATGCAGTTTTTTTAATATGCATTCATGAAAAGATGGTTGCAAAAACACTTCTGGTTTTCTTAACAATAAAATATATTTATTACAACCATGTAAATCTAATTAGCATATTAAAAAATGTGCATTTCTCAAGCAGATTTTTTGAAAGGTGACAACACTTGATTTAGAAATACATACAATTATTGTTTGAACACATTCTTTACAAATGCAAAATATTTATGGCTTTTGTTGAACACAGACACCATCAGCTCATATTGGACTGCTACAGTACCTCTCAATACTATATATATATATGTGTGTGTGTGTGTGTGTGTGTGTGTCTGTGTGCACTGTACGTGTATATAGTTGCTTGGTTGTTTTTTGCTTCACCCTCTGAAAAGGAATAAAACACTTTATAATGAACCTTTCTAGACAATAGAAAAAAAATAAATGTCAATAATTCATTCTTTTTGTTGCCACTGTTACCAGTGGAGAATTTTTAACATGAAATATAAAAAGACAAGGACTCACTAAGGAATGAATGCAAAATCAAAGGTGTTACTGGTGTTATGAATAAAGCTTAACTGGGGCAAAAAAACAAAAAAAAACAAAGGATTTTCCTTCTTCTTGGAAGTCCGCTGCTGTATTATATAAATTTCATGAAGGCTGGACTCTTCATTCTATGTGAATATGTCTATAAGCTAGTAAACAAGTCTGGTGCATTTTGAATAATTCCACAATTGTGATATTTCCCATCAGGATTTAATTAAATTATTTTAATGCATTTCCATAGATCGGAAAACACTGCACCTATGTACAGTCTCCAACACACACATTATTGCATCTCTACTCCTGTCGGGTACCTATAAGCAAATTTACTTCTTAATAAAATCCTGATCTTTGTTTAAGTTTTATCACATTTCCTTTTTTCTATACTACTGCTGTAATCCATTCCCACCCACTAATACTTTAGGTTAGAAGATAAAACACTTGCAGTTAGAATTAATGTGTACAGGTTTAGATTTCAATACTATGTTGTTGGAATATAATGTCAAAGAATAATAAACTCAATGGTTGTGGTTCCCATTACATTACATTTATATTGCAGGTAAATAAGTATAAATATGCTCCTACTTTTACTCTTTTCTTTAGCGTTGATCTGTCGTCTGAATCAACAACATGATTGTAGGCAATATTTCACTTCCTGTTGTGAAGATTTGTGTCACACCAAGTTCAAAGCAATATGTGTATATGAATACTACTCACCTCATAATGCATTGATTTATTTTGTGTGAAAACAAGTAAATATGCAGATAATTTGCATTTATTTATATAGGACCTTAGAAAATTAAATCACAGTTACTGTAAAATGAAAAGTGTTTTTTTTTATTGGACAAGGCTCGAAAATACTCAATTATTACCCATTGAGTACGCATGGGTTCTCTTTTAAATGCTTTTCTTGTTTAACATTTCTGACTGTTAGCAGTGGTAGAGATTGTGAAGTCTATGCTAACCTTGAGGCTTTAAAACAACATCGGAGAGGTGACATAATTGTGGCTTTGTCCATTTTTTAAATGCAATCTTTGTATCAATAGAGTGAAGGAGAGCATAGCTTAGCTTGTACTGCAAATGTTAATGTTCTTTGCTGTGAGATGTCTTTTTATCATTTTTTGAAAGGATGGTAATTTTCTTATTTATTTCTATCAATCTAATTTAATTTCATGTCAAATAAAGGTGTTTGTTAATACATGTTTCTTTGCTTCAAAAACAAAATTGCTCATTACGTCAACACATTAGCAACTAACAGTTTTTTTTAACAAATAGCAAGGTTTTAGTTAATGAGAAAATCCAATCTACCCTTGAAGTTTGTATAGAATGAACCAATGTGCTTCAGAATTTTCTGTATTAAATGTCCTTAAAAACTGCAACACCTCTCACTTTAGAGCAGAATCTGAACATACTGAAATGAAATACATATTAAAGCCTTGACCTTAACCCAGAGTTACAGTTTCATCCACAATTCTGCTTGTAAAATCCACTGAAACGCTTATTTTTCAACATGCTGCCTCTAATGTAATGTATGTGACAGAACTCGAACAAGTGTTTTGAACATTCTGGGTAATGGCAGTCGTATTTTTTTTTTTATTTTATTTTGTCGTGTTTTTCTAAGGCTGTGCATGTTGTTTTGCAGGAATGAAGCAACTTCTCTGTTTCTCAATTCTTTTTCAGTGTATATAAACATAACAAACATGCTACTCCCAACCATTTCCTCCCTAATCAGGAAATTGCAAACAGCTGCTACTTTGTACATTTTGCCAATAAACCTAATTTGCAGTAGGGGTTGAAAAATTTTGACTGCAACTGCATACTTTTATATTCCCAGTAAATTCTCATTTGCAAACATGACCAGGCCAAGAGACCTCAACAGATAAAAAAAAAAATCATATCAATGAGAGCATCCTTTTAGGAAGAAAATCCTCAAATTAGAACAACCTACAATGTCACTGCAGACAGTAAAGTGTTTTTGCATTTTGAATATAATCTTACTATGTTAACTTAGCTTGCTAATAGGTGAGCATTAATGTCAAGAGATTATTCTTCTAAAGATTTCAGAGGATGTTATAGTTATGAGTGAAGTAACCTCCTAATATCTTAAATTATATCTATAAAATAACATAAAATGACAGATGGTGTGAATCATTGAGCAAATTATTTATTTTTATTTGCTCATATGCAATTTATCAGCCTTAATGTGATAAAAGAATTCACAATATAGCTTATACAAAATGATGAACCTTTGTTTGTATTCATCCCTTTACAGTTCCCTAATAACTAAGCGTTTCTGTTCACTAGGTCAACATTTTGCTTAACACGGCTGACTACCCTGTGGAGTTCACTTTGCAGGGAGCAACTGGCCGATCAGAATGAACCCCTGATGTGTCTGTGATCAGCTCTTTATTTAACTTTCATCAGTTCTTCTCTCTAAAACATATTTTAAGACACCTAATGTAATGAGAGCTCAGCAGCAGTGGCAGCAGGTTACTATTGGACTGGGAACATGTCCATTGGGTGTTTGATTTAGTTACCTCCAGAACTATTTTGACCTAATATTGACAGCTTATAACAAGCTCCTCAGCTGCAAATTATCTGGTTAATTAATTGTTCTTTTAGCAGCTACAGCTTGGTGATGCCTTTGGTAATTAAATGTCAAGTTGGTGAAGAGAAGTTGGGGTAATTCAACAAAAAGGTTAAGAAGTTAGGAAGAAAGTGTTAGAAAAGCTGAGACAAGCTAAAGCATTTCATATCGCAGCCTTCTTGAGAAGGGTCCAATTATTTATAAAGAAACCAAGTGTCCACTCAGTTCCTAGTTTTCACATTTGGCACTTAAGTAGGTACAAAGCATGCAGCATTTCTAAGAGGTCCTAACCAGGAGGAGTGGGACATTTTTAGTACTTTAGTACTGTAGTTCTTTTTTAGTACTGATTTTGAAAGAAGCTGTGGGTTGAGCCTGATTAATTAACATTTATTTCTCTTTCATTAAAGTACATAAAAATGTATATGTTTATATTTTCGAAATTACAAAACTCTTTAAGTTGTGTCTGTTGTAATGTCTGCTGTTAAAATGTTGTAGAGTACAGAAATCATTACCATCTGTCTGAAACTTACAGTAACATTATATCAGATTTGAACTCTAAGTTTCAATAAGAAAGGAAATAAAAATGAAATGTTTTCCATCCACCCTGCTACCAAAGAATAAACCTTTTGCCCCTCATTTTCTGCATTGTGAAAGACAGAAATAATGATTTGCTGTTTGGTATGCATTTTTCTGCCTCTCTCTGGCAGGTTTTAGGGGAACAGAAAGGCAGTATGGTGCCTGTGCCTTATTAAAAGTCAGCGCTGTGCTCCGTATCTTATCAAATACAGAGACAAAAATTACAAAAACAACCCTCTATGTTAGATTGTCTGACTGAATGGTAAATATCAGGTTTATAATGAGCTTTCTCTGACACTGTTTTCCTCTTTTGTAATGTAAAGTGGTTAAGCACCTCTGAGAGAAGGGTGCTGTGCTGCTTCTGTAAACATCATTTCCTCCTTTGCTCACATCCCTGGGACATCCAGTTCCTCAGTGGCATTAAAAGTAAACCCCTTTCTCAATGAATCTAATTATAAGAAAAGTTCAATCAGCTGATGCCAGGCTTGTTGAACCCCCTACACATGCTATCCCCATAGACCAAAATATGACAAACGTGACTATAAAACCTCATTTATGGATACTTTTGGCTTAATGTGATTAGTTACAGTTGCGTTAACATGTATTACTCCTGGCTAACTGTAAGTAACTTAATAATCAAACCACAGCATATCCAAAAGCATCTAAAGATGTCTGTGAGTGAATTGTATGTGATTATAGGGATTTATAATGGGAAACATTCAAATAACTAGTTGATCACTTAATCTATTAACTAATATTGCTGAATATACAATATGGTGAAATAGTTTTTGTTAGAACTGTCAATCGGTTTATTTATAGGAGCTGTACCTTTAATCCAACCTAATTGAATTCTAATCTCAATAAACACTGGAAGTAATTTAAAGTATTGGTTGTTTATCATTCATGGCATTTCTCTTGTACGTTTTTTTGCCCTAAAACAGACAATATACTAGCTTTTAACTAAGCATGTGTGGCTAGCTGCTGTGCATGTCTTGCATTTGTCAGAAACGTAATTTGCATAAGTCTTCAGAAAGTGATAGCTACACATATGCAAGTTGCAATATGTGAGTAGCCTAGTTGGGGCAGTGTGGGAACTAGTTTTACTGGATGTGAAAAGGACAATCAGTCTTACTGCTATGTGCTATGAAAATGCTACTTAACTCCTTTAATGTTTACACTCCTTAAATTCTGTAACTTTGAGCTTTTGGGCTCTCTTATGTACCATGGTATAGTGGACTCCCCAGGAACAAGCGTATTATACAAGCAAGTACGAAAACATCTGCATTGAATGCTAGACTGTAGTTGAAAACATTTGTATACTTAAAAACAAAAAGAAAACATTTGTAGACGAAACAATTGATCAAAACATAGATCAAAAGTCTCATTAGTATTTATATTTAATGGTCTGCAGTTGAGCCAAGTCTGAGATTACTGCAAGTAGAATTTTTAGAGTGTATTGTTCATACTTTATCAGTCCTTATCTAGTAATGATTTAATATTAAATACTTGTTATCATAAACAGAATGATTTAATAAAGAATGAATGTGTTTGCTTCATGAATGCCTCTAAGTCTAACTTATGACCAAGCATATCATTTTTGTACCAACATTTTATTTCTTACACTACAATGACTTTTAGATCATTCAATCATTGCAACAAATTATGTAATTCTTTTTTATTTGTTCTGTGATTTGTTTGAAGTGAATTTATCATTCTTTTCCTAATTTATCCATTTATAAATAATGCAGACACTTTAAATAAATCCAACAACGTTTTCTTGAGCTTGTTTCAGTATTTATATATTTTAATCCTTTAAATCTATTCATCATGTATAAAAATGCCTCATCATTTTGCAGTCCAGATTGTAATAATTATATATACAGTATAACTGCGAGATATTGCCAGAGGTCTTGCCCACAGCGATTATGATTCTCTTTTGTCTTTTCTTTTCTTTTTTTAATATTGGTACTATTTTTTTAAATTTTTAAAATTTCTTTATTACTTTTATGTGATTATGTCTGGGATGCAAGTGAAGAGAGCGACATATAATTTCTAATTTCTAATTACCATTGTCAGACATGAAAACATGTTATAGTTGTGGTCTGAACATTGTAAAAAAAAATTGAAAGTTTGACTAATACTGAGTATTTCTCTGGAAGCTCCATTCATTATTCAAAGGACTTTTTGTTTTTGTATTTGAGATGTTAAGATGTGCTTATGCCTCAAGGTGAAATTAATTGTTTATTAGAGCATGACATCTGAACCCTTTGTATCTCCTACATATGCACAGAATACTAACGTCATTAAAGTAGATTTTTTTTCATGTATGTGTGTTGACTACTTTGTCAGTATTCATTGCCGTCTGCTTACCTGTGCGTGTTGCGTCCAGACTCACACTGAGATGCTCGCAGGTTTCTGCCTACTGCTTGTACTTGCAGACTTACAAGCTGTTTGATGTCCTGAAATGAGTCATTCATCAACAACTTCCTAAAATTTTAAAGAAAACTCAAACAGCTGTCACAGTGATGGGAGTTTTACTGAGGATCACTCCATGATGTGCATTTTCTTTGAAATATCAGAGACAGGAATCATGCCATCTGTTATAGAACTACCTAATACTTTTCACGACTTCTTTAGATCCTAAAATCCCACCAAGTATATGACAGGAACTATGTAGTTGTTTTCTTGAACAAGAAAGCCAGTTTAGCTGTACTAAGTGAGCTGCTGTTTGGTGGTGCCGTATGTAGTGAGCAGGTTGTTGGGAGTACATTTACAGACCATGTATACAAGAGACTGGGCAGAATAATAACTCACACAGCTATATGTGTAACAGAGACCTTGATCTGTCAAAGGTACTGCATCTATAGAAGGTTGTTTGTAAAGTAAAAGTGTTGAGACATTCACTTAGTATTGAATTGAAGCTCCTTTGACAACAATGTCATTTTCAAGTGTTCTTTGAAATAATCCTACAAGCCCAGCACAACTGTTCTCTTTGGATGTTTCTCATTTTCTCTGTGAAACATTTAAGCTGAACCAGGCTGGATGGGGTGCACTAGTGCACAAACAATTTTCATCTTTCCACAGAGATGCTCTGTTGGATTTAGGTTCTGGCTCGGCTGTTTTAAGACTTTGATAGTTTTCTTGAAGTTATTTTTTGATTTTGTAAACGCTTGCTCCAACATGAGTTCCATGGAAAGGTGACTGTTGAAAAATATGCTAAATTATTTCTTTTACTCTATTTCAACATTCTCCTCCCGTAAGATGATGCGGCCAGTTCCATGTTTGACTGGTATAACGAGGTGTTCCAGTGCCTGGTTTCCTCTGCACATGCCGTTTGGTGGCTAAAAGTTCAATCTATGTTTTGTCAGATCATAGACTTTTGCTTTTAATGGTCTGAGAGTCATTCAGGTGCCCTTTAGGAAATTCCCAGTAGGCTGTAATCTCCCATTTAACGAGGAACGGGTACAACTGGCTGACCACTTTACCAAAGGCCTTATTGGTGTAGTGCTGCACTAGGGTTTGTCCAGTAAGACTTTTCCATGCCTGCAAACTCTTCATCTCATTTACTCAAGTCTATTGGGCTGTCAGATTTAGGAAGTCTGTTCGTGGACAGTCTGTGAGGCAAACGTACATTAAAGTGAAGTTGCAGCACGTTAAATAGTATATATATATATGTAACCCACTTCTGAGTATGTACACGTCGCCACTAGGTTCGTAGGAGCTATGAGTGAAGTAATAATCAAGGGACACCGGCAGAGGTTATGGAAATGCAACTTTAGTTGTAAAATTATTTACACAGTGCACAGTTAA